>CM053168.1:3954727-4159385 GCA_012977825.3 Pteromalus puparum | reverse complement strand
CGTTTTTTTTAAAAAAAAAAAAAAAAAAAAAGACAAAAGGTTACTACCCTGCAACGTCGAGTCAATATGTATATCTTTCGCTTTCGATCTCTCAATGCAAATTCTCGCATATGATTTTCCCGACACGTACACATACGTTTATATATACATACGCATAGACACTGCACCAGCGACGACATTTACATTTTGGTACATGCCTGCAACACACGAGTAGTTTCTCTCTTCACTTGTGGTCGCGTTATGCAGCAGACCCTATCTCTCTCGCGAGCTTTTCTCGCATATACGTAGACTGTATACTGGCTATTATCCGCTTACCACACATGACATTATATACGTCACCTGCGCGTAGAGTAAAAAGTCCATACAACGCAACACGCCGTTTTCCTTTTTTTTCTTCTTTGAACTGGCTATTGTATCATACCCAAGCTTACTTATATACTCACACGTACGCTGCGGACATGACGATGACGATGATTTTTTCCTGCTGTATACCCCTGGTTCAAAGTCTTCCTATATTATATACAATGTCGCGAACTCCCTTTCTCTATCTCTCTCTCTTTTCTCTCTGTCTTTCTCTCTTCTTCCTTCTCTCGTAGATGATCATTCAGGTCGCCGTTCTATTTATGCGCCCTTTTTATCGTAGACGATTTTATTATTTATATACATACATACCCTGTATTTAATTAGCCGTATTTTGTATAAACTTGCATTTCTCGCATTTGGAGGCTTATTATCCTTTCTCAAAACTTTGGACATTGTGATTTTGTAAATATGTATGTAATCTATATACAACTCGAGAAGCTAGTCATTGCGCGTTTGTGCTGCGAAAGGATGATCTTTCCAAGTGCGCTGTTTCTTTTTTTTTTTTTTACCTTTGTTGTACTACCATTAGTAATACGTATATTAACTTTAGTTATGTATATCAGTATGTAACGTATCTGTAATTATGACGTTTTGTTTTTCTTTACAACTATACATATATATTGTTTTCTTTTCTATTTATTTGAGCGCCGAGTATACTTGCGTAGTGCATTAAGTAGGTATTTATAATATCTCTCGTTTGTCACGTAATTATATATATATCATATAAATTGTTAAATTAATGCCGATATTTTTGTTTTTCTCTGTATTTTGTTACTGTGTGTCTGGCCTCTTTTATTTGCGCTCTCTATATATGGTGTGCGATCGCGAGCTGATGTGATTTTTGTTTTTCTACATTATATATACTTACATACAGCAAACGTTCTGGGAGAAATCATTCAGCTAACGATTTTTCGCAGAACGAAAGCTTCACACTCTGTCTCTCCACCTTCCATATATCATATAATAAATATAATATATCACACCTAACGTTGCGAAATCTCAACATAAAAAGAAAACACAAACACACATGGTAATCCGACCAGCACATAAGTCGGACTATCATATCAGAGCTATATAAGCACGTAAAAAAAGAATCGTAAAAGTGAACCCAAAAAAAAAAATCTGTCTCAACCGCGCACAGGCAACGATGCTGAGGAAGCCGAAGAGCAAATGACGAAGGAATACGGAGTCGAGCAGCGGCCAACAGCAGCAGCTCGCGCTCCAGGCACCAACGGGTTCCAGCGGCCAAACGAGTTCATCAGCTGCTGCAGCTGGTACACCTACAGCACCGAACGAGCCAGACTCGGCCGACGACCTGTGAGCGCGATCATCGACTCCGTTTATGTTGACATTAACACACAGACACACTACGCATTATGTATCGATTTTCGGAGAGCAGAGATGTATGATGCGGGGAGGATAATTATAATACGCTTGAAAAGCGACGACGCGGACGGTTGTGGTCGTCGCGGAGGGAGACGTTGGTCAGCGGAAGCTTTTCGCTGCTCCGCGACTCTCCCTCTCGTTCTGATAACTTAATACACTAATAATAACGTGAAGAAAAAAATAAATAAATAAAACACACACATGCGACACACGGACACACTCGAGACAGCGGCGAATTTCATCCTATGTTTTCCGGCACATACGCACTGTGAACGAAAAACCGATCAATCGCTTCTTTTTCGCGCGCGCGCTCGAGGGACGATGAAGCTTGGAAAGTCGAATGTCCTTTTTGCGTGTCCGTACTTACTGTCGGCTTGTTTTTCTAAAGGAGGGAATGTCTCCGAAACGTTTTTGTATATCGAGAGAGAAAGAGCATAATTATTATATGTAAAGCCTTGTTTTATGCCCTATTGTAATAGGCTGCTGTATTACTCTCTGCATGCGCGAACGAAAAACACGCATAAATTCGCACAAACGATCTCCTCATTTTTTCCGATTGAACGTTATTATTATTATTACACGTAACATCGCGCGATTATTGTATGAGAGAAGAAGATCGCCGCGTACTTTCCTTCTCTGTATACGTATGCAATGTTATATCGCACGCAATTACGCGCTCTATATTTTTATCGAACTATCGGAATCTCCAGAATAACACGTATATTGCACAATCTACACTTACGCAAACACACGAATCCCAGCAAAGCGATCTCTCGCTTAGCGATTTTTATCGAAATTATTATTATGCACAAAAAATACATATAATATAACACACAAACACGTACAAAAAAAAAAAAACGCCGCAGCGCGCGATATGATACACAGCGCGCGATGACGACGTCGCGCGCATATAGGAGCGAAATAAAATAAATACAAATAAAAAAAAAAAGCGGCGAATCGTACATTATTAGCATTTACTCGTCATCGTGACGGCGCTAGTCGCGTGTCACGATGTAAAAGAAAAAAGAAATTTAAGTAAATAATTAAAAGAAGAGAGATAAAGAGAAGAGTAAGAGAGAAAGATAGTACACTTGTTAGAGAAAGAAAAAAAGCGAACGCGAACGAGAGAGAAAAGCCGGTTGTTATTACTGCATTACTCTATGAAATATTTACGATCGAGTGGGTATGATCGCCGCCGCACAGACGTTTTCCTTTCAATCATTCGTTATACCGTACTTACATATTATATATACATATTATATTTCGGCTATACATTTAATACACACGTATAAATTTATGATATATCGGTTATCAATTCGTTGCCGCATCGTCTGAATAATTCTCTTGCAGCGAAAAATAGTATAGGCTCTTCTCCAAAGCTTTCGCGCGAATTATTCAGCAAAATAGCACATCACGTGCGCAGTAGTATATACAGCCTCTCGCGCGCACAGAAGGATGCATATACGTATATGTGTATATCCTCGAAAAAAGGAAAACGTGAGCGGAGCTTAATTTGACCGTATGCAGGCCAAGTGGCACGTGCTCTTTTCCTTTGGAAGAATCAAACGCGCGATGTTCGCTATACACTATTGTGTGACCGTATGTATACGATGTGAGGCGACGATTTTGTTTCCTCTTGTTTTTTTTTTTTTATTTTTCGGCGATCGGTACATCCCGAGATACAGGGACGGCACGGTGCCAAAGACAGATACACATAAATCGAGAGCTGCGCGTATATAGAGACGTATATTATAGATATATATTCGGCTGTTGAGCTGATCGCCGTAAAGTTGTGTTTTGTTTATTCTCCTTCTTCTTTGTGTTCCAATGAAGGCATACTACTTGAGAATCTTCGGATTGTACACTCGGAGTGTGTGTGTGTATAACGAGATCGATCCACAGCGCGTTATATGGACCGTCCCGCGGACAGAGCGTGTGCGCGAGATAAAAGGGAGAGAGAGAGAGAAAAATCAATTCTGGTGTATAACGTGCACACACACTGCGCTGGTCCCCTTCCTATATACACAAGCTAAATATTAATGTATGTAACACGTATGACGGCGAGAGGCGTTTATTATACTCGAAGGATGCGTGTACGCGGTGGAGACTATAACTACGTTTTCACGGATTACTCTGTATTAAGCCACTGTAGACAGGAAGACACGATTTCTCTTTTGAAGTTTATTATTATCATTGATTATTGATTCGTACGAGGATTATATATAGCTGTATATCGACTGGTTGATACAATGCGTGCGTTCGCGATTAGACGGTCGAACGTTAAAGCGACACGACTGCTCAACGGAGTATCTTATATAGTGTGTAAAGCCGCGAAGAGAGAGAATTCTATTGTGAAGATTTCCCTATTATACAAATATACGAGAGAGAGAGAGAGAGAGAGAGAGAGAGAGAGAGAGAAAGGCGTATTTGACGACGATGATCTGATAAATGATGGTGATACACGCATATACACACACGCACACGCAACAAACAGAGATACGTAAAATAAAGCGCAAAACTTATAAGTGAACAAAAAATATTGTGTGAAAGAAAGAAAGGAGGAATTATAATTAAAAGGAAAAAAATAGAGGCGTGGGGAGGACGCGAGAGCGTACGATATTGCGCGTATGCTCTTGCGTCGATTAAACCAACAAAAAAAAAAGAATAAAAAAATTAAACAAAAAAGCGAAGTGATAAAGAGGTATCGGACAAGCGAGTGACAAAAAAAAAGCGCAGGTGCGAGAGAGGTATAGATAAAAAGTCGAGAAAAAAAAATTATAAACGCGGATCGAAGAGAAAGCGCGCGCAGAATTTTGAATTTGCGCGCGTAAACACACGAGGACAGGCGCGAAAGGCCGTCATACCCGGATCATTGACAGGCCTCTCGTACACCGAACCTGCCCTTCGATGATAGGGCTCAGTCGTTCACGCTCAAGGCACATCCGGTGACTGATTCAGGTAGCGTGGGCGGCTCATCGTCCGGCAGATTCGCTGCATTCTTAATAAAATCAAGAGTCGCGAGTAAAGATAAGCGAAGAAAAACGAAGAAAACTAAAAAAAAAAAAAAAATAACGAGGCGAGCGAGGAGCTGTGTGGGCGAAACACAAAAAAAGTTTGTTATTCTGACCAAGCTGTAATACTGTAATAATATTGCTGTTGCATAAAGGATAGACGAAATAATAAGCTATGAACAATCTACGTATAATAAATAAATGTATGTGCTATAAGAACATCATTCTTACCACTTTCCCGCAGTCATCCTTGAATCTGATATTACTTATGCATGCGTGCAGCGTGTCTCGTTTCTTTTGTTTCGTCGCCGGATACTGCAGTATATGGCTGAGCGGTCATTTCTTTTTTTATCTCAACTATTCGAATTGTTTTCTTAAAAATAGATTCGAGTTTGCAGGACGAGTCGGGATACAAAAGAGAAAACAACTTGGTATACGTATAAAAATATTTTTATTTAAAAAAAGATTACTTCGTAGTATTCATCGCAAATGTAACTCTTTGTTATTACAAGAATAATCGTGTATACAATATGTCTTACGAAAATCACTTACAATAAAAAGAAAAAGGAAATCGTCTGCGGCATGAAACAATCAGTTACATGGCTCATTATACTTACAAGACTTGACGAATGCAGAGATACGGTCAACACCAAGCGAGGTAGGTATGGTGTAAGTAATTTTACTTAAGAAATAATTTCCTCTCTTTATCACAATCATCGGCACACGTGTATACACCGTAGCGCGAGTAACAATAACAGCGGTTATTACTATGTAGTATGGCAACCCTTAATAATTTAGTAAGCTACGTGTGGCAGCGGCGCACTAAGCCGCAAGTCTATCTAACAGTTTACTCTTTTTACATAATAATAATAATAATAATAATAATAATAATAATAATAATAATAATAATAATAATAATAACAGTAAGTTCTGCATAAGTACAAAAACGCGTTACTTTAGAGGGATTGTGAATAGGATATTCCTTCCTCACTATGGTATGTGATTTATTTCATTAAAGTTTTGGAAGTAGAACAAATTTTGACGATTTTTTTCCTACGAAAAATGCGTCGTGCTAATTTTATATACCCTCAGGTATATTGCTTTTATAATATCATCATTTTGTCAGATTAACGCATATATAGTTCTATATAGCTTTAGTCCAAAAATGGTTTAATCCAATGATTGTTTTCAATAATGTAAAATAAAGCATAAATAATGTTCAGGTCTCGACTAAAATATTCTATAGGATTGTAAAAAAATAGAATGTTTTTAAACGCTCGATTGGTAAACCGAAGCTAGTGTACAAATAATATCATACCATCATTACAACTAAGACATGCACACTATTTACTATTCACTAAAATGTGAAAAATATTTAAATCAACAAATTAACTCAAAGTTCGTAAGTACCTTACATAAAAAAAAAAAAAAAAAATAATCAAAGAAAAATGTCGAGACCTGACTGCGTATCTACTCACCAAATCGCTAATACATATAAAAAAAATCAACAAGTCAGCTCTCATTAGAGTACGTCGTAGGAGTCTCTCGCTTTTTTCTACTGCTTTTCAATTTGTGCTCTCAACTTGTTCCGTTGGAGCAGTAGTCGCTGTGCACGACGTGGACGACACCGTATCAGGAGGCAAGGTTTTTTTCTTGATTCTCATGCGCTTGTCAGGACTACTGGCAGGACTTTCCGAGAGCGGGCTCAGATCAGCTTTCCCGGGTATGTCCCACTGGTCGCCAATTTCGTTTCCAGACTTTGCCTTCTTCGCTTTGGAACTTTCGGTAGCTTCGGGCGGCAGAGAACTCTTTCTCTTATTGGATTCGAAAACAGGAGAAAGCGTCGTCTTACATAAATCCGCATAATTACCCATAGCAGACTGCGTGAACCTAGGCACTGACGGTGATCTAGTTCCTTGTTCTAACATCGAATTTATTTGGCCGTAAGATAGCGGTGAACTCCTGGTCCATTTGTATTGGGAAGGGGAGCGTTGGAACGTCCTGGGATTGGGAGAAAGAGACGTGCGTCTGTAATTTCTATCGCCAGAAGGAGAAATTGATGATCGTGAGAAGCGTCTGTTGCTAGGAGATGGTGACGAGCGCCTGAACCGTCTCTCGTTAGGAGATGGTGGCGAGCGCCTGAACCGTCTCTCGTTAGGAGATGAAGGCGAGCGCCTGAACCGTCTCTCGTTAGGAGATGAAGGCGAGCGCCTGAACCGTCTCTCGCTAGGAGACATTGGTGTGCGTTTGAACCGTTTGACGCTGGAAGAAGGAGACGAGCGTCTGTAACTTTTATTGCCAGGAGGCGAAATTGACGATCGTGTAAAGCGTCTGTCGCTAGGAGATACTGGCGAGCGCTTGAAGCGTCTCTCGCTAGGAGATACTGGCGAGCGCTTGAACCGTCTGCTGCTAGGAGATAGTGGCGAGCGCTTGAAGCGTCTCTCGCTAGGAGATACTGGTGAGCGCTTGAACCTCCTGGTACGAGACAACGAGCGCGAACGTCTAAGCTGCCTTTCGGTAGACGATGAAGGCGAGCGCCTCCGGCGTCTGCTAGGGCTGGGTGAAACCGGTGAACGTCTCGACCACCTATCTCTTGGCGATGAAGTGCGGCTGGAATATTTATCACTCGGTGATGCTGTTTGCCTGACCGATTTTTCGAACCTAGTAGATGGTGATCGATTAGCGCGCCTATACGCGGCCGGGGGCGATCTACCACCACGATCCCAATTCGTCGAAGGCGATCGGTACCTGTGACTTCTATCAGGCGATGGCGAAAGTGAGCGATCGTAACTGGATCCGTGGCGTTTTAGTATCTTCTGTATCTTTTTCTTCTCCATTATAAGCTGTTGATAGTCAAGGTCTAGGCTGTGGTCTAGGTCCTGGTCTAGGTCCTTATACTTTTTCTTTTTGTATTCTTTCTTGTACTTATTGTCGTGCTTGCTCTTTGATTTTGATTTTTCTTTTTTAATCTTCTTCAATTTTTTCTCAGCAACTATGCTTATTTCGTCGTCCTCGCCATTGCTGATGTTGTCAAACACAGTGCCGAGCTTCTTGACCCTGATGAGTGGAGGCTTTTTATCCAACTTTTCGGGGCTCTCCTCTCGCTTTACTCTGTCAACAGGCTCTGATTGAGACGGTTTTGATCTAGGTGTTCTATCTTGGTTTTCTAAGTCGCCCTCTTCCACTCCAGGTTCCTTCTTCACGGTCGTGCTGGCCATCCCACTCAAGTACGATTGATTGGGTTGTACCGAGAATTCAAATCCATCTATCGTCTTGAAATTAGCCGAAGCCGGAGGAGGCGATACTGAATCTCGATCTCTTTCAGCCAGAGCCGCAGGGCGATGCACCGGTGTAGGCATATTCATGAAAGCCTCTCGATCCATGGTAGGCGAGAGCCTCTCTTGCTTTATAAAAGTAGGAGGAGGCATCATCGTTGTCGTCACTGGCTCATCTCTGTCGATAGGTTCGGTTTTTATGCGCACCGAGAGCTCAGTAGAATCAGGGAGCTCGGTTGAGGTGGGAGGCTCGTTGATATGGTCAGAAAGCTCGCTAGGATCGATGGGTTCGCTTTTGATGCGCACCGCAGGGAAGGTTTGTGTTGGCTCCTGCTTCGTGGTCACATCCTCGGATTGCACGAACGCATTCTTCTGAACAGAACCGAGCGGTTGTTCTTTCGGCAAGTGCTCTTCGTTGCAGTCTTCGTCCAAGTCCATAGGCTCGGATTTGATAATGGCATCGAGAAGGACATCATCGGGTTTGCTGCTCGCATCGGAATTCTGCTTAGGTAACTTATTGACAGTACTGTCCGGACTCAGTTCCCCATCTTCTTTCTCAAGGGGAGAACGTGGACTCTCTTGTTTGGGAAGCGGCGGCGGCGGTACACTGAAGTCTGGTCCAGGTACCATGTAACCCGGTAAAGGTGGGTTGAAACCCATCAGTGGGGGTATGTAGAAATTGGGAGGAGGCGTAACGTAGTCTGGCGGTCGTGCACCATACTGTGGAGGTAAACTAACAGGGAGAGGTGGACTATCAAATCGAGTTTCCTTCTTCATAGGAAACGTAGTAGAATCGACAGCCTCTGTTTTGAATGCTGGAGGGATATTGAACGCTCTTCCGAAGGGTATAGGCTGAGTTCGAGTTTCGATTTGCGGTTCTCTCTTGATAGGTGGAGGAGATTTGGAATTTGAATCTTGGGACGATGACGAATAAGAAAAATGTTGTTTTTCTCTTTTAATAGGATAATTGAAGCGATTGTCTTTTTTTGATTTCGCCGATCCAAGCTGATTTCGTTCCTTTTTAGGTAAAATTATCTTTTTCTGATCAAAAGGCTCTTGCTTTGGGTTGAAAGTGATTGCTTCTGCTAAAAAATCGCATCGTGGATCAGTGGATAAAGGAAACGAAGAGTTTGATTCTGACGGAAATTTACGCCGTGGATCGGTAGGTGCAGGCGACAAAGGCTTCGGTTCTGATAGAAAATCGCACCGTGGATCGTTGGACGTAGTTGGAATATTCGGTTCAGCTTTGACAGATTTTGGTAACGATGAGCTATCAGATTTCTTTGATTCAGCACTAGTTGAATCGTTACTTTTTGGTAATAATGGACTGTCGTAAATCTTTTTAAGATGTCGGTTTATGGCTGGGTTAGGCGTTGTATCATACAACTTGATTATATCTATAGATGAGCTATCAGACTTCTTTGGTTCAGTACTAGCCGAATCGTTACTTTTTGGTAATAATGGACTGTCATAAATCTTTTTAAGTTGTCTGTTTATGGTTGGGTTTAGTGTCTGATCATACAACTTGGCTATATCTAAAGGTGGGGGCTTCTTTGCTGGTTTACCATAATCTGGAGGCAGTAAACTTGTCGGCTCGTCATCCTTAGATGGTGGTGGTACAACTACAGGTTTTACGTCTTCATCTTTACTACCTTTTGGCAGTGCTGGACTGTCATACTGACGGAATTTCCCATATCCTTTGCCTACAATTTCAGAAGTTTTGACATCAGGAATTCTTAGAGGTTTCACATTTTTGGAATCAGAATCTTCTTTGATGTTGACCGTTGGACCAAATCCAATCAAATCTACAGATGGTTCGATTAAAGATTTTCTCTCGAATACCACGACAATATGAAAATCTTGAGGCATTGTAGGAGACTTCTCTACTACGCATGCTTGCATGGGTAAAAACTCATCACCCATGTGGTGATCACTTGATGTTAAGATTGTTATATGTTTTTGAAATTCTTTTGTAAACGTACCATATAATGCAACTCTCCATACACTTGGTAGATTTCGTAAAGCCTTCATAACATCAGGACCTGAATTTTATAAAAAAGTAATAATTAATATTCAAGCTTCTATGTTATCCAACCTCACTAATAATAATCAGAGTAATGAAAATAATTACTTTTTCCAAAAGGTGTAGTCAGATTAAGCACAGCAACTGATATACACCTCTTGACCAATGATGAGCATTTAGTATGCACATCTTTTGGTGTGCAGGTAATAAATGAAGCATTATGTAAGTCATTATGTCTCTTGAGTTGCTCCGCAAATTTAATATCGCAATCCATGGTACTTAGACCAATAACTTTGTCACATTTCTAAATGAAAAACAATATGTTAAACGATAAAATTTTTTGATAGATTTAGTCTTTGTTATTTCAAAAACTCTATATAATTTGAAAATTAAACTACCGTTGCAAGCATTAGACTCAATACACCAATACCACACCCAATATCTATCACAGTGGTTTCTGCAGTTGGATTTAAATACTCCATCATTACTCTTCCTAACTGCACTGCTTCCGCAGAATTGAATGTTATTTTATTCTGGGCAGTATAAATTATTGTTATTGGCCCAACTTTATCCCTCAAATCCAATGCTCCGTACAAATGTGAGGGGGGATCATTCCTACCGTTTTTTTTTGGAGACCTATAACAGTCATTAAAATCATTAATCATTAACTTTGAATAAAAACTTAGTAGTAAAACAATAATTGGAATAAGAATGACATACCATCTTAGATTTAGGCAATATAGCGATGTTACATTACAAGTCCTTCCTACTCCATACATGAAAACCTGTTTTAAAGGTTTTATTAAGGGACTAACTCCTTTTCCAGTCGCGATCAATAATATTTCATTTTTGTAATTAACTCTCACTCTGATATCGACCCAATTTGGTCTTTCGTATACAGAATCAGGGACTTCATCAGAATCCAAATATGGATTCGTTTTTGATGTTGCGTTTATGAAATTTTGGAACAGCTAAAATATTTATTGAATATATTATTTTGTTCATAATAATAAAATATTTCATTTAAATCTAGATTAAGATTACTCTTTACCTCCACAGTACGCATTACATGCACAGGAAATTCCGCAAGCATGATATTTTTAGTTTTTGTTGAAACAAGTGTTGGAACATGTTCCAGCACTATTTCTTCACAGTCAGCAGTATGAGCATGGTTTGGTTCTGGTGGATCAATGTTGCACTTAGTAGCAGCTGTAACAATATTGTCATTTGAAATATTGTATAATTATAAAATGTACATGGGTGTTACAAAAAGAATCTTTAACGATATTATTATAATGCATGAAAACTAAATGAATAGCATCTGTACATTTTTAATTAAATGCTATTTATACAATAAGTTTTAAAAACCAGCTTTTGTGAAACTTAAAAATAATAACTTTTCACTTCAAACACGAACAAAAGAATTTTGTTTCTACTTTTATCAAGGATATTGCTAGTACTTCAAAATAGAATAAAATAAAACATCTAGAATATTGTAATAAAAATAAAAATTAAATTAAAAGATAATTTAATACTAACTTTTAAATCTCCAGTAATTTTGCCAAGGTTTGTTTACTGGTGGATGCCTTGGTGGATTTATTTTGCAGAAAGGTGTATGATGATCTTGTTCAATTCGTTTCATATGTTCCCATGCTTTTGGACTTGCATAACCAACAAGTAAGCTTAAACTTTTCAGGCGTTCCATTGCATCCTGTTGTTTCTTCTTAAGCTACAAAATTTGAAAAAATAACTATTAAAAATAAAACCATCAAAGCAAATGTTTTTTTTTTAAACAAATGGGACCAAACGTACAATTTTTGAATACCACAATGGGATTTCACCAATGGGCTCCTCAGGGGCAAAGTCATCATAAAAATCTTCGTATTGATCTCTGTCAGCCTTTACAATTGTATCTTTTTCAGCCTTTAGCTCTTCAGAATCCTCTACAAGTAATTCTTCTTCCACTTCTTCCAATAGTTTATTGACTTCTTGATCATAGTCTGGATCATATCCTAAGTCATTCTCCTTGGACCTGCTTGGTTCAGGAATATTTCCAAGCATCGATGTGTGATTGAAGTCCCTGACCTCACTATCCCGACCATAATTGCCAGTATAGTAACTGGTGGGCTCTTGATAGTAATTCATGTCTTGATCATGAATGTACGCAAAATTGATACCACCGTTGCAATCCTTGAGTCTAAAATTTGCTTTTAGAAAATGCACACCACTTTCTTCCTCGGGTTTTTCACGAGGACTCTTAAGTTCATCAAGGTCAAGCTCATTGTAATCTAAAATAAACAAAATAAAAAAAAAGGTTTATACCCCTAATAATGACACACAACTGGTGCAACTGGTCAACAATCAAAATGGTCGAAATTCCTTTAAATAAACCTTATATCCCAAGAAAAATCTCATTACTTAGGTCAGTCTCGAGAGACCAAGAGTGCATCGACTCTATATGCAGGAAATGACGTCAGAGTTAGCTCTTTCTGCATTATACATACATAGGTAGCCCTGCATACGTTGCAATTCCACTCCCCAAGCGCGGAGGATAACTACTTACCCCAACCAATGAAAGAAAAAGAAACAAAACGTAATAGAAAAAAAGCAGCAAAAATCAAAGATCCAAAACTCTTAGCCATGAATAAACAAACAAAAACAAAATTCTTCGGCCGGAAAACAAAGAAGAAATTAACGAAGGTTAAACGTTGTAGCGTCACATAGCGCTCGTGTCGTAGTAGACGCGACGCAATATAAATATCTCAAGTATATAACAAGACGCAACTTTGTTTATTACAAAGCACACATACTTCAGACTATTTAGCGTATATATTGTAGCTCAGGATTGTCCCAAAACGAAGACGACGATCCTGTGTGGATATGTCCTTCAACCTGTTCCTGGTGATATCTGTTTTGTGTCTTCGGTGTCTCGTCGTAGTACTTCTATACGTATAACATCAAGCAGCCAGCAGCAGCGTGTCCGTTGATGGCTCGACGTACAGTGGGCCGAGACACGAACTGTCGAAGACCGAGTGAAGCGGCCTCAACATGGCCGCAACTTGAATTCCGGCATCGCGCGCGCACAGCTGCTGCGGCGGTTGGGGAGCGAAGCGAGAGCGAGGCGGGTCTTTGATCTCCCAGACAGCGCAGGCTGTAACCTGTAACCGCTGTATAGGAGGCCGCAGCTGCGCCGAGTGCTGCTCTATATTTATATATATCTACGAGTTTTTTGGGACCAGTAGCTTCTATAGAACTTGGGGGGGGTGTGCGGCCGGTGGCGCGTTCCGTATACGTTTCATGTTTTGTCAAGATCGATACTTAAAGAGCGCGAGTATTTGAATTTCTATTTGGTAGTATATAGAAAGTTATTTACGTATAGACTAAAATTGAATAACTCATATAATTTATTGTATAAAAGTCAATCTAGAAGGCAATCTGGTTTAAAATAAATGGTTCCTTCAATTCAAATATGTTTTTATGGAAAATCCTTTATTGCGATATTAGTAATTTAACCGCAGAATAAATTTCCGATAAATTTTTTAGTCAGACAAGAATACCTCGTTTCTCGCTACCTCCATCTGGACTACTTAATTGATATACTCAGCATTATTTTGCAATTTGTTTGCTGATACATGAACATAACGCGAACCTCCTTCATTCGATTGCGAAAGTTTTTATCGTTTTTAGGTAAAGTTATATACAGTATAAGTACACAAGTTTATTTACGTGTTTCGCGTCGTAGAAGTAATTTGCTCTTTACTCTGATAACGTAAACACGAGAAACTTTACTACTAGTACTACTTACTAGGTAAAAAGAAACATAGTTTGTTTAGATAAAAGACGATCAAAATAAACAAAGCACGATTCGACACAAACAATTTTGCAATAATGAAGGCATAAAAAACACTAACTAACCTATTTGCTGTATATCCTTCGATTCGTCCTCGGATTCGTCTATCTTCCATTGGACATCCGAGAGATCTATATCTTCGTCCCAGCCGATGTCTCGCCAGCGTTTGACTGAACCTGCAGTCTCCATTGTATCGAAATGCGGAAACATAAACAACTGCAATGTCTTTGACCTTGACAGTAAAATATTATCTTCGAGATTTTTTACACTAAAACTGGCTAGTTTTAAATCGTATAAAACAATCGTGTTTATCCATCAGAAATATACACGTATCTATACGATCAGTGTTCTGCACACGCAAAAAAATTCATCACAAAAAGCACATAACTGTATCTATTATATAGATTTCATCCGCGCACCACTTGTTGATGGCCAAGTTACACAAAAGCTCGTCCGATTATACCTATCACCGGTATAAACTACAATGTCGATTGACCAGAATCGAGTAAGTACTTAAATACACTAATGCTAATTCGCTATTTTCACTGATGAATGAACGAAACCAGCTCGTAGCACGATATATACACCGTGAAATTAAGTAAGCAGGACTAAACGACCGGCATCGTCCGCGAGCGACAAATGACTGAGCCGAGAGATGTCGTGGGTCGCGGGGGGGAGGTTGTAGGATACCTTGTCTGTGTGTTTTGTGTAAGATATTTTCCAGGAAACTAGCGCTTATGGCGACTCTGCAATTGTTCTGTTCTCGCGTGCTTTGGTTTTCTGACAGTTCGCGAAAAATGAGACGTGTCTGTATGCGTGTAGTACATAGTACATACATGGATAGCGTTTGTATCGAGGTTTGTGTATAAATAGCGCGTGGGAGTAAGATGATGTGTCGACAATCGACGGCTTGATGAGGCGAGCTTTCGACCGGTGGTGGCAGCGCCAAGACTTTGCTTTGGTTTGTCGCGGACGATAGGGTGTACATGTTCAAGGTGAATATTTTTAGATCCTTTGTTATTCAAGTATTTTCGTCGCGCGGATATTTGTTTGCGGTTTGATCTTCTGTTTTTGTTTTACTTACTGTGCTTAGTACACATTTCTTCCAAACCTGTTGTAAGTACCTACTTTTTTGGTTATGAAAATAATAATAGTCAACCGCCAGGTCAGTGACACGACAGATGCATGGCGTTTTTTACCTATGCGTAAATATTATAATTGGAATAAAAACAAATTCAATCTCGATATTATTTTTTTACATATAGCTCAAAAATTATTTCTTATAAATTCTGTATAATATTATCTAATACTCTCTGTTATATGTAGGTTAGAGCACGAATATCCAAACTACAGCTATACTTATGGTGAACTGCATCGCAATATGACTTCCGACACACCTTTATTGAAAAAAGTATTGCCAGCTGTCGAACGAAAGGGAAAATTTTATCCTCTTCGAGGGGAGAGTGCAGCCTATAAGCGTCCAATGTTCCGGTAATAGAGAAAGCTTGCTTAATTAATAGTCGACTAAGCATCATAATCACAATTTCAGTTTTATTGACTTTCAGGTATTATATCGAAGCGTCGCAGCTACCACCCTCAGTTAGAATTTCCAAGAATCGCGAGGAAAAGATTTAGCGACATAGCGCGAACCTCGCAACTTCACTGCTTTCTTTTTACAAGAAATGGATGGTTTGTAAGTAGATATTTTTATTTAGATTTATTGTCTGTCAACTTAATAATGTTAAAAAAGTACGAATCATACTACTTGAATTTTCATATAAATTAAAAAAGAAATTCATTACAGCCATAAAATAGAATGTTATATTGACGTTGTTTGTTGGAATTGTAGTTTCTCGAAAAAATGATGTAGTATCCTTATAAATTTTGTTTCTAAAAAGAAAAAACGTATGCCAGTTTTAAATGTTTTTCTTTTTGGCAGTGAAGGCACATGGATATATAACTATCATTCGAAAAAATATAAAAATAGATCGACATTATGCAAATATTGCGGTCAAATCTGCATTCGAAAATCATGTTTCAAAGTCGATCAACGGTCCTTGATGAATATCACTATTCCCGATTTGTCTTACAATTCTAATTGGCTATTGAATGATCGATGTAACGTGTGTTCTACGTAGCTCGTAACTTTTCTGACACGTTCGGATACTTGATAATCTCGGAGTAATGGGCTACGTGATAAATTCGCTGAACGTTGTTAAACGCATCAGGTATGCACACGTTGAAGAAACGAGATTAAATTCAAATCTCTCCAATTATATGCTCACGTGTGTATGTTTTATTTTAAGTTTTGGTTTTTTTCTCTATTCTTATACATTGCTCTTCGTATGCGAATCAAAAATTCGATCGAAACCGGTTCAAATCGGCTTGGTAAAAGCTTTGATAAAAATTTGCATGCTTATCCACGTTCCTCACTGAAAAAATTCAATTTTTCTCAGATAAAACAATGTCGATAAGCTGTTATTCGAAAATACAATCAATGAAAAACGCAAGCAACAGGCCCCTTATACATATACCTATACGTAACTTTATCGTCACGTATTACGCACGTGCGATACAATTAACGCGCATCAAACTCGTTTTCTCCTCTCGGGAAAGATCCGCGAATTCCGCGTACTCTCGGGAAATTTTCATCTCCCGCGAGCAACAAAAAAAAACCATCGCTACTGTCCTAATCATACTGGTTTCCCTAATCTTCTCTCCCACCCGCGACGTCCGCGAAAAGCCATAACCCTCCCGAAAAAAAATTCGCAATAAACATTACGCTCTCGGGATCTCCGCGGAAAATACACACGAACGCGTGCATATGTTGACACTGCCCCCTCTGTTACTTTACTATACAATCGCGCATACGCAGTTGTGTGTGAAGCTATATAATACTCACGCACGCACACATCGTGAAAAAGTGACGTCAGAGAGTCGTATAGTCGTATTATACACAAACGCCGGAATATCGCGGGTATAGCAGTGACTATACAGCGTCGTAGCGGCGGCGGCGGCGGCAGCAGCTCCGCTCTTCTTTTCCCAGCAGCAGTAGAGATCCGTCCGCTTTGGATTCTCCAAAGCGCCTCAGTAGGCTGTGAGCCACGTCGCCGATCGCTCGGCGATTCGGCCGGCTCTTTTTTTTTTTACTTTCCTCTCTATATCTCGCGTCTCACAGTGTATTCTTCCTTTCCGGTGTATATAGTGTGCCGGCAACACACGCGAACTCGCTATTTATAACGGTAAGTTTCGATTTAGTTCGGCGGTCGTTAAGATAGAGTAGCGAAAAGCACGCCAGTGTGTTCTCTCTCTCTCTCTCTCTCTCTCTCTCTCTCTCTCTCTCTCTGTCTCGCTCGCTCTCAGCATTTTGGCGCGATTATGCGTATACAGTGTAAGTGGAATTCCCATGTGTGTGTGTGTTATTGTCGTATAGTGGTGTGTGCCGCCGCTGTTTCTCTGGATTCTTCCGGCGTAATATTGCGCTGTGCTATGGGCGACGCCGATCATAAATGGTTCATTATACCCTATGAGATAGACGACGATGAAGACCTTGACCCCCCCGCCACATCGAGCAACATCACAGCAACCGGACAGTTGTTCTGATGAATTATTATCTCGTTTAAAGCGTTTTATGCTTTATTATGCACGACGAGCTCGTGACGATCTTCTTATCGAGTGCGCGGGACTGTTTTGCCGTTACTGCGCTTGACGAGAGTGCATCTGATAAGTGTCTTCCAAGTGTGCGAGAGATTCAATTTTATATCGAGCTTTATGCCTTGCTCGATCGCCCTGAACTCAATGATTCACATCGTAAATAAATGGATATGTATTATCCGAGATCGGTTGGGTTTTCGGTGTGTTTTTTTCTCTTTTTATTCCACAATCGTTCGAGGAGAGCTTGTTTGTTTCTCTTGGCAGCAATTACTTATGTATACCGGTCTCTCTCTCTCTCTCTCTCTCTCTCTCTCTCTCTCTCTCTCTCTCTCTCTCTCTCTCGATGCGATCGGTATCGAGATTTCCAACCACAACGAGCGAGATTTTTCGACGAATCGGAAGAAAGAAGAGAGTGGAAACGGGCCGGTGATAAGCGCAACTGGAATTCGAGATAGGATGTTTACCCGGCGCGTATATTTTTACTGCTCCTCTCTCTTCACTGCAGTGTAACGTTTGCTCTACGTTGAAATACACCTACTCACAGGCTTTCGATTTCCCGGCAATTGAAAGAACGATAATCGAGTCAAACCGGTGTGTATATAACAGGAGGAAAAAACAAAAAAATGACATCGCGTGTCCACGTGTTATTTTCTGCCGGCTCCGTTTTGTAAAATTTTACTTTTTACCGTATATATGTGACGTATAGACATTTAAATCGCGATCGCATAAATAGGATTTGTTTGGGTGCCCGGCTCGCGATTTGTATCTCATTCATGCTTTTGGGTTTTACTCGCACGTACGCGCGTTGCGGTATGTACTCGGGTATGTACACTGTGTAACCTGTGAATACTTTCTCTTGTCTATAGAATCATTGTTTTCGTTTACTGATTCATATTCGTAGTTGATTATTTCATCGACTTTTCAACTTTCGTATCAAGTTTGCTGAAAATTCATCAAAATAAACACTTTGCAGCGCCCGATATTTCTGGACAGCCTCTACTATTCTTAAATCAGATATAAACGGACATGTGTCGATGCCTAAAATAGCTTCGACTCTACTTAATGCGATTCAGACTATTTTCGAATCGACAGACGATACACTCTTTTATTTTGGTCAAAATTAAATATCATCTATCTTTTTCTCTCAAAAACAGACACACCCTCGCATCACGTATTAATTCCAGGCTCGGCAACTCATAACTCGTCTCGCAGTGTTTCCCAAATAATACAATAAAGCTCTCCTTGCCTCCGAAGAAAATCGCTCCCGGAGGGCGAAATAGTACATAGCTTCCAGAGGCACGCACTATCTCTCCCTCTTCTTTTATTCAGCCAAAAACCGCAGACGGGCCGGACGTTACTTAAGTACCGAAAATAGAATCAACGCAGACGAGGGAGCATCAGTTCGAATCTTGTATTCAAAAAACTAAGTGGAAAAAAAGAGTGAGTGGGATAGTCCGCGCGGAAGAGAGGCACAGCGTTGTTTATCGCGACGATGATGCGTGTGTGACATCGCGCTATCTCAGAGTCGGCCTGTGTGCTTTTTTTCATAATCGTCGCTTCGGTCCATCTGTGTATTATTGGTGTGTGCGCGTCTGTTATACTTGTGAGCGTCGCTGCAGCATATACTTATAGTTATGAATCGTTTCTGCGTTGCGAAAAAAAAGAGAGAGTAGAGAGAGAGAGAGATACGTTTTTTATTTGGTCTGGCTTTTTGGCGCGGAATGTTAATTTGAGTCACGCGGATGTGACTGGGAACTTCTGCGTTTTTGGAGACTTCGGGGACCGATTATTGTATACTTTAAAAGAGGAAAAAACGAGAGTTGTTTCAGTTATTTAAATACGAGCGTATAACGAGATATCAGAAAATTATATGACGATTGCGTCTGTTTGTTTTTATGGAGGGGAAGTACGGAGGTCGATCAGAGGCCTTAGAAAAAAATCCTATCGGTTTTCGTACGCATTGAGTGGTACATGATATTTTTTCATCTCATTTTATTATTTCATTCAAATATTATTATCGTGGGCTCGATAGTCATACATTACTTGAGCAAATGCTTCTTTTTGATGATATAAAAATGCTTTTTTGCCAGGAACCACCCGTAAACATCGTTACTTCGCAGATAATCCGTTTGGACGAATATTCTATTCTTCGCGAGAGAAAAAAAAAGGTCTTCTACGAGGCAGAACGAGGAAAAAGGTAGCCCCAAATCCACGCAAGCATAAAGAAAAATAAATCTAAATAATAGATAAGACGAGCAAAAGTGACTACAACAACGCAAGCGAATCCTCTCGTCACTCTTCGGATCCACATACACAACGCAGATGAAAAATTAGTCTCCAACTTATTGCGCAGAGAACAGCCACAACATCGTTACGCGCGATTCCAGCCCTTTTTATCCACGAAGACACGCGATGGATGGAAAAAAAAAATTGATGAGAAAGTCGCTGCTGCTCAGCTATATCCGAGTGAATTTTAGATACACTCGTGTGTGTGTGTCCGGAAAAAACTCGAAGGTGGTCGTACGTTGAATAAATTATCGAGTTAATTCACAATTTAGGCGCCTCTCAGCGAATAAAAAGAAGGGGACGCGTACTCTCGTCGCCCATCGAAAAATCTCTCTCTCGAAATATAAGTAGGCACACATTTCCTGGTGTATTGTATACCGAAAAGCCAATTCAGGATCCAAGCTCGCGCACCTACGATTGTTGTGAAATCACACGGGGTAAAATGTTGAGCCGCATTAGAGCGCAAAAACTGTATTATCTCGAACGC
Source organism: Pteromalus puparum (assembly GCA_012977825.3). NCBI lineage: Eukaryota > Metazoa > Arthropoda > Insecta > Hymenoptera > Pteromalidae > Pteromalus > Pteromalus puparum. The sequence continues at coordinate 4,139,050 of CM053168.1, read as the reverse complement.
ACGTGCGCTGTAGGCGTGTCGATTCGCTCTCTCTCTCTCTCTTCAGCACGAAATATCGAACAGAGCCGGCGCGGCGTTGGCTTGATATCCTCTGCGGCGCCGAAAAAGGTCGAGACCGTCTAGACCTTGAGCCGCCGCCACTGCTCGCTCTGAACCCCTCCGACTTCTCTCTCTATTATACACTGATGTACAGTAAGTACTTACACGCAGAGCGCGTGCGTGTGTGCCTAAATACAAGGTGCTCCCAAAAAGTTTTTGTGCGTTATCGGGAGTATATTACGGATTCGAGGTCGCGGTGTTGCTGACAACTGCGAGTTTTTTTTTCCTTTCTCAGCTGTATAACTTGTACAGGGAGGATCTCGAGAGAGACACAATGAGGCGGTGTAAAGGATTGGCTGGATTACTTTTGTCGTGTATGAAAATTTTATTCGGTATGCTTTATTTGTTCTGAGGAAACGCTGTTGATTAGCGAAGTTTAGTTTATCCGTAACGTGTAGCAGCTTGGATTTTACAGATATGCCTCTCGCAAAAAAAAATTGTTTGTTACTCATAGGCGGGAAATTTTTCGTTTAAAGTTCCTCGAAATAAAACGTTGCGCCTCAATCGTCGTCGTGGAAATGTACAATGTCTCGAGAAAAGCCATTTTTATATCAGGGACAATAAGCATCGCATTCACTGTCGGGGGACAATTGAATGAAAACTAATTGTACACACACTGCGTTCTAAATGATAAATAAGGGCTATATAATGTGCTAGTATAGGCGCATGACGCATATAATATAAAAAGAGCTGCTGACGATATACGACGCGCGATGTACGAAAATTACTTACACCATTAAAGAATTATCAATCAGACTATATACGATTGAATCCGTGTCACCTTTCCTACGACTGCTTGACATTTTAATTGTAATGGATCATCTTTTTGACTGGTCAATCAAGTCAGTAAAGGGTCATGAGCCGCAGCTATTAATGCTTCATGAATGACCGGTGCTTATCTTCATCAGAATTCCGAGTGCAACTGCCGGGATTGGACACACGTTCCGGTGTCACTTGTATACGATCGTTTTATCTACTGGGACTGTGCCTGGTGATAAACTTCTGTAGAATCATTATCATCAGGGGGAAAAAAAAATAATAATACACATCGTAATTGACATGTTGTGAGAGTCTATATTACAACTTTATCTTTTGTATTGTTCTACATCGATTGCAGAGTAAATATCTCGTACTCCTAGCCGTCTTTTGCAAGTTTAAGCTGTTTGTTTAGCTGTTAACTAAGAGCGGAGTTTAAATTTCTAATTGAATGCCATATACCCCCTAAAAATAACCTGACCAAAATACTTAAAAATCAATGTTTGTTTTTCAGACCCGAGGCTCCGCACTATGCTCCACGATGGTTCGCCACAAGTGCAACTGCCCACCGGTCATTGCCTGGCTTCTTGCTCTCGTGGTTATCCTCTCGTCAGCGAGTCCCATTGCTGCGGACGTCTGCCACTCGGATCGTCTGCTGAAAAACGACGACTTCGAGGTGCGATGCACCAACTCGCCCAACCTCCAGGTTCACATCCTCTGCAAGACCAGCAACAACAATACCTGGTCAAACTTCCCTCGCGAGCGACTGAATCTCATCAAAGTCGAGTCAACAATTTTCCGGAAGTGCAGGTTCGACTCGGACCTCAACCTCCTCGACATCACCAGCAAGTTCCTGAACTTGCGCAGCATCGACAGGCTCGTGTTCGAACACTCGCTTGCTCCACCTGGTCGTGAGAATCTACGTGGCTTCAACCTCCAGCGACTGCAAATCGTCGACAATAACTTCACCGAGCTGCCCGCCGACATGCTGCACGACGTCAACGTCGACGAGCTCCGAGTCGAGCGCATACCCTTGCGTAGTATCCCCGGAGGCTTCTTCAGTAACTCCAGTGAGATCAGCAGCATCGACATCGTCGGCACGAAACTGAGTCACATCGACAGCGAGGCCTTCAGTTCGCTGAACAAACTCAGAAAGCTGGCGCTCTACAACAACAGCATCGAAACCATCGCGTCGGACGCTTTCGACGAACTGGTCAATCTTCGATTCCTCGATCTTGGCTTGAACAAGCTGCACAGTCTACCCGGGGATGTTCTGAAAAAGCTCACCAAGCTCGAGATCATCAACCTCAGTCAGAACGAGTTCGACGAGATGCCTGGCGACTTGCTACAGATCGACAAGAGTCGGCTCCAAAAATTTCGGCTATCTCACAATCGTGGAAAACTCAAAACTCTGCCTTCGGGATTTTTCCACGGACTCAGTGGGCTCAACGAGACCGAGCTGACCAGTAATGGCTTTACAAGTCTACCCTCTGATCTGTTCAATGACTCAATTAACCTCACCTCGCTGAACATGAGTAACAATAGTTTGATGAGTCTGCCACCTAATATATTCGACAACACGAATCTTAGGGTGCTCGGACTATCGCGCAACAAGCTGGAAACGCTGCCACAAGATATTTTCAGCCACGGTAATTTGCAGATACTCGACATGAACCACAATCGACTCAGGAACTTGTCCAAGTATGTATTGTTTTTCCTATTATTTTCAACGCTTATTAAAAAGATTAGTACATTATTTGAGTGTAAATGAATTGCTTTCACAGAGACACTTTGGCTGAACTGGTGAAACTCGAAACGCTGCAAGTTTCACACAATGATTTGACGTATATCGATGGCGATGCTTGTAAAATCTTAAAAGAATTGCGAAACGTGGATCTGTCGTATAATCAGCTGACCCTCGATCATCCAAACAATTCGATGTCCATCCTACTCGACTGTAAGAACATCGTCGACGCTAACTTGTCTCACAACAAGATCACTCAGATTTTCGGGGACTGGTTGTATAAATCGCAATTGAAGAACTTGAATCTAGAATACAACGACATCCGCTACGTCTCGGTAAGAATTGTTAACTTTACTGTAAGGTATTTATTTGAGAATCAGAGGATAGCGTTATGATCGATTTTTATGTTTCACAGGTGTCAGATCTGAGAATACTACGCCCAGATGCAGTGCTCAATCTAAAAAATAACAAGATAACTACCGTCAATTTAACGGGTCTCGTTGAAACGGTTGAGCAGTACAATAAGCATAATAAGAACATTTTTAGAAATGCCAAAGTTTATCTAGATCATAATCCCTTACACTGTGACTGCCACCTGCTTCAGCTCTTTGAATACTACAATCGAACAATGAATAACGAGATCTACTCTTACGTAAAACTAGAGCCCAGTGATCTGAAATGCCAATCACCTGAACAGTTTACCAATATATCTATTACTACTATCGGTTTGGATAATCTCAATTGTCCGGTCAAAACGAACGTGACAACCGACGCCTGCAATAATACCTGTACCTGCTGGGATTATCCAGGCAAAAAGGTCCTGGCAGTCGATTGTTCTTATCGCAATCTTACCGGTGTACCCAAGGATGTCGGCAATCCCAACAACCGGTCGATCGAACTCGATCTTTCTGGAAACAAGCTACTCAAGACCCCAGCGATGAACACCTCCTACTTGCTCAACGTCACCGTTCTAAATCTCTCGAGTAACAACATCTCCACAGTGTCTCTGGGCGTCTTCTCTAGCAATTTGCAAAAGCTCATGCTTCACAACAACAGCATCTCACGACTTGATAATAGCGTCGTTGAATACATATCCGACTACAGCACGTTAAGCAAGTTAACCCTCTACCAGAATCGCTGGATCTGTGACTGTGAAGCTCGCAACTTTCTTATCGTCGTTCAGAAAAAGCTGTCGCAGAAGCAGTCTCAGACATTACATACCATCGACCTCCAAGAGGACACGTGCATCGGTACGAATCGTCTTTTCTCCAGTATGACCGTTAACGAGCTGTGCGAAGGCGCCATCGCCATTATCGTCGTGAGCTGTTTGCTCATCGCGCTCTTCGGTGTAATACTGGGACTCCTGGCAGCATTGTACTACAGGTATCAAAAGGAAATCAAGGTTTGGCTGTACTCGAAGCAGTTATGTTTGTGGTTCGTTACCGAGGACGAGCTTGACAAAGACAAAATATATGACGCATTTATAAGCTTTTCACATAAGGACGAAGACTTTGTGGAAAAGGAGATCGTGGCCAAGCTGGAGGATGGACCTAGGCCTTATAAGCTCTGCTTACATTATCGAGACTGGCTAGCTGGTAAGTTTTTTGCGAAAAGTTTCATTTTAGAGTTTTTAATTCAGCCCGAATGAACACTAACAATTGATGAATACAGGTGAATGGATACCAGCCCAAATCGCCCGATCTGTTGATGAATCAAGAAGGACGATAGTTGTGCTGTCTCCTAACTTTATTGAAAGCATTTGGGGACGAATGGAATTCCGAACCGCGCATAGCCAGGTAAATATAGAGCTGTGGTTCATGAAAACTTTTGGATTATTTAAAATTTAATAAATTGCTCTTCAAATTTGTTAGGCATTGAGTGAGGGCAGAGCCCGCGTTATAGTGATCCTGTATGGCGACATAGGAAATACAGAAGATCTGGACCCTGAATTGAAAGCTTACCTCAGCATGAACACGTACGTCAAGTGGGGTGACCCATGGTTCTGGGATAAACTCAGATATGCTCTACCACATAGGTATGAGCCATCAAAGCGTAGGACACGAACTGCCCGCATCATTGAAAACCATCTGGCACAGCTGCCTGTAAATAATCACAATGATCACGTCGGAAACAAATCCGAAATCATTCCTATGCCTAAAATTAGCACCTGCTCTAACGATTCAGCTAAGCTGCTTGACTCGACTGCCGAAGACGACCGAATCGTTCAAAGCTGTTAGCATTCGCTTATTATGTAACTACGCATTTTTCGTCGAGATACTTTGTGTTATATGAACTAAGGCATAGAAAACGTACAAAAATAAACTGTTGAATGCGTATGAAATGTAGCGTGATAGCGTTACAGTTTTTAGTACTCCGATGAGAATGATTTTGGTTTTACGAAATCATGTTTATTTTTACTGCGCTGGAAGCAGGATATCAATTCTGCTTATGAAGATCCCTTTATTTTTCATTAATTGAAAAGCTTAACAGTATACTAAAATATTATCGATTTATTCTAAGTAAACTCGTTAGATTTGCTGATATTCTATTTAAAAATCTGTGTACCTATTTTACTATAAAAAAAAAAGTAAATGCTTGCAATTGTTGTTGAATTCTAAATTATTGTTTAAAGTCAATGTAAGCCTTGCTGTAAAAAAGCAGTTTAATTTGTTATTTTATAATCAAGTATCGGAGTATGTTCAATATTATATACCACCTTGTGTTGCTCCAAATCTGTTGATTATAATGCAACTAGAAAAACATTTTAAAATTGAACAAAAAATGCAGTACAATGCTTTTGCTATAAGTAAATCATTGTACGCGGAATTTATTGAAAGACTTAAGTTAAAAAAAGCTAATAAAATATTTGCATCAAGGAACATTGAATTCTAGACGCGGTTAATGCGATTCTCAAGTGCTAAAATAAAAAAAAAAAATTTGTTACAAATATTTTATTAGTATTTTTAATTAACGTGTTCGTGTAAATCTTTAAGATTAAAATTTTAGTAGTAATAACAAAATTAATGACTGAAAGTAATCTCTCTAATGATGTCAAAATATAAATACTTCTGTGATGATTTTGCTTTTTGACATTATTAGAACAGAAAACAATTGTAAAAAAAATTTTAATTTACTACTGAAAATTAGACATATTATAATAAAAGCTATAACGAAATTCACACTATCCTTATTTTTCTGGCAACTAAATTAAATTACGTCTCGACTTAATCTCTGCTATACAGATGATTCCATTCAAACCTCTAATACGTTCTATTATCGCTGTTATTTCAATATATTTTTCAGCATATTAACATTAGAATTTATAGACTTATATTTTAATAAGACTTTTAAGCAAATATCTATAACTTGCAATGACATTTCAAGTTTTATTAATAAACACCAGTGTAACTATTTTATTTACAAGATTATTTTTACTTTGTAAGATTTCTTGTATATACTTTTGTTGTACATACCTACATAGTGTTTTCAATTAAAAACGTTAGTTACTGTTGTAGAAAATAAAATTTATACTATAAATACATTTTTGTAAGTCGTAAAACAATTTTAGGTGTAATAAACTACAGATATAAAAGTGTTTAATTATTCAATTATCTTGTAATTTTGTATACTCATTAGCTGTAATTTTTTAATTTATATTTTTGTAAGAGATTATCAAGAGATCGGAAAAATCGACTAACGAAGGAATATATCTAATAGAATTTTTCATGTAAATACGTATTGCAATAATAATAAACTACAAATAAAAATACTTAGTTTTAATTTTATTGTTGTTCAAAGAAAATTAAAAGTAAAATCATGACTGAAATTCTTAAAACAATATATAAATAGATACGCTTCTTATCTATTAAACTTATGAATGTTTAATTACACTTACAATATACTTCAATAATGAAAGTCTTTTCACAACATCTTACACAAACTCGTCTTAGATATTGTAATTCTGTTAGAGTCACGTGAGAAAAAAAAACATCATACAAACATTCACAATTTAGCCTCGTCATTAGGTAAACAATTATACATTTTACAGGAAAATAGTCTCTGTACATTAAATCTGTATCTATACATTTCACTTGTACTCATCAAGTTCCACTTTTAAGGCGTCTTTTTAGTTCGACAAAGTACGTTATTAAGCACAGTAAAAAAATTTGAGCTTAAAGATAATTTTGTTAGTAATCATTCAAAGAATGTTAGAAGGAAATGACTAGGCATCCAGAAGTTCATCATCATCACTTTCCGACTCTATGACGGTCGGATCAGACTCATTTAAAAGCAGGTGAACTTCTTCCATGGTATTCACCTGCAATAATTAAATCAAATATAAGTTCCATCATGATGGGTCAAAAATAAAAAAAATTAAAACAATTTTATTTTTATTTTTAATTTATATTGTATACAAAATCTTGTACATCGAAATCGATAGTATATAATATGAGAATGAAAAACTGTATGTACATCGTTGTAGAAAAATAAACTTATTTAAGTTTTAAACTTATACAAGTTTTACAGGCACAATAGTTCTTACACTTTCTCATTTTTTGTTGTTTCTGTATAAAAGAAATTATGTTAGCAGGAACTTAATATTTTATAAAGCATAATAAAGCCAATATTTAAAGCTCAAAGTGGTTTTAGCACCGCCTTAAATTCTATAAAATACAATTAAATAAAATGAAAAATTAGTATTTATCTTATTAAAATGATAATAGATTATACGCATACACGCGGCAGTAGTAGTAGTAGTGCTGTGTATACATAGTAGCGCCTTACACATAGTTTAATAATATTATTAAATAAGTTCCAAAACATAACAATTTTTTTCAAATTTAGAATATTTGCATAAGAATAGAATTTAATAATACTTATGTATAATACTTATGTAAAGCTAAGGAAGATCTTTAAGAAACTCATTTTTTGCAATATACTTAGTAGTTAACATACACGCACATTTTTTAAATTTTATGTAAAAATATAAAGCTTGTTAAGAATGTTGAGTGATTAAATAATTCTACTTATGGAACTAAAAAACGATTTCATTGAGAGATGACGATGAGGTACGAATTTTTTTGCAACATACCCGAGAATACTTAACGCGATCACAATTTCTCGTAGTTGAGTTGGAAATCATATCAATGAGGAGCGTTCGTCTTGATTCGTTTAGAAGACAGAACATTGCTATCACAACAATAAGTACAGCAATTATAATACCCGTTATTGCGCCTCCTGAAAGCAATAAAATATAGAAATGTAGGCATTTTCGATTTTTCGATTTTTGCGATAATAAGATTGTACCGTACCGTTTAATGAAGATGCTTCACTTGGGGCTATGCTATTTTTGGTATCAGTATCTTTAGAAATTGAATTTTCGGGAACGTGCAGAAAACGACATATTTGCGTTCTATCCCACTCGAATTCTAAATAACATGGATTTTCCTAGACATTAAAATTAAATTTATAACACATCATACCTCGCATCGTTATTGATAAATGTTTTAAAATTATCATGAGTGTTTAATTACCTTTAACAGAACTGGTGGGTTCAAAATATTGTTCTCTCTACAATTTATATTTAAAACAGATTGAGCAAGTGATCCGTCACTACATTTACTTCCTCCCGTAAAATGCAGTCGAATGATATCAGATGATTCAGCATAATCATAAAGGACACTTACACTGGTACCATAGTTGACATTATCATCACAAATAAATCCGCCGTTACATTCTTTCTTATTTCCACAAAGAGAAATTTTATACACTTTATTATTATTAGCTGTAACCTGTAAATTATATTACATTAGTTTTAAATGAACTGTTGCTTTTGAAATTAAACAAAAATACATTGCATAATATACATACAGAACTTATTAAGCCCCTGTTTTGGGATAATAATGATAAATTACGGAAATCTCCAAGTGTATTATTGATTAAACAATTGTCGTTAAAATATCCATCTACTTTTCCACAGACTAAACTTGTTTTCCATTCAAAAAAATACGTACAGTTATGGTAGGATATGAATCGTGGCTGTGTCTGCAATGAAATTGATACACGTTTTATAGACTTTTTTTTAAATTTGATTTACTTTTTCAAATGAATATATACCATTTGGCTGTTGATATCACACAAGAACGAAATACTGGATTCAATTCTTCGCCTTTTATCATCTTCACAAGCAGACCCATTATGGTAGACTATAACGGCACTTTGATCACTAGAAGTGTTCGGGGCGGCATCAAAACTTCCTAAATTCTATTTGTAAAAGACAAGTTTTATAAACTACACACAAATTTCAGACATGTGTCCACTCAGAATAAAATAAATATTAACTTACAGTTGTACTTATGACTTTTCCTTTATTAATCTTAACTTTACAAATACTGGCTTTTTCATCTGTGCAAACACTAAATTTGTCATATTTGACAAGTGGTTGACACAAATTTATGTGATATTCTGTGTCATCAGATTTAATCACATAATTGGAAAGCTGTAACATTAGTGGACTAAGATTGACTTCATTGTTATATGTTGAACAAGTCTTCTGCAAAAAAATGTATTGTTAAATTACTGAAGCATAATTTAAAAAAGAACTGTTTCAAATGTATATACTATACCTGTATTTTGCATGCAAGCGGAGTACTATACTTGATTAGATCGTAACACAAATCTTTTTCGTCGATTTCATAATCATCTGGACCACAAAAAAATTCAATCACTGTATACCTTTGCTGTTTACCAATACATAAATCTCCATTCGTGTAATTTAAGTATGGTCCACTTTCTTTCCACATCAAATTCGAATTTCCAATTCCACCTGATGTACTTTTATGAAGTTTACATGCTCCTAAAAAATCATAACAAAATTCATGAATGTATAGAAATTTGATTATTAAAAAAAAAAAAAAAAAAAAAAAAAAGAAATCAACAGAATTAAAATGATTTACCTGTTCCTTTTTTGCAAGTAGTGTTTGTTATTGCATTACAAATACTAAATTTGTATAACTCATTTGTTCCAAATGGTTTAACACTGAATTCTTTATTCATTAATGCTGTGAAATTGTAGGTTTGGCCTGTTATTGGATTTTTCACCGAACACACATCAGAATTTGCTTTTTCTAAACTTTTAGCATGTAAAGCTTGTTCACTGCAAGCAGCTGCTGTTGTCCAGTTGAATTTATAGTGACACAGTTCCATACCTCCTACATACTCTGGTAATGTTCCCTGTTTTTCAAATGAAGATCAAATAAATAAATAAATAAATTTAAAACAAATTCCGTCTTGTATGCGACTTTAAATCCTCGAAAATATATTTACAATTGCATTTAAGTCACAAATAAATGTGATCGTTGCTTCCAAATTTGGGGATGCACCAGATGAACAGATAGCACCATCTGTATATTTTAATGACAAAGTGCCATCTGCATTGTATTTTAAATTTTCGTTAGGTTCACCCAAAGGCGAGCTGTAACAATTAAAATATATAAAAATCAATGGTATTCTTTATCCATAATTTTGTACAATATTTATAATAGTTATGAGTGATTACCTTTTAGCATTTTCTGAATCAATTACACAAGCTGCATTATTTGATTTGCATGTATTTGGTCCATAAATAACAGAGTGGCATACATTTAGAAGTACTGTTTTTTTATCATTGACAAAAACTTTATAATTTCCGGAAATTTTTGTTAATTCACTAAGATCATAATGATCAGAATTATGATCAACAGTGCAGCTTATTTTTTTCGGTTCAGTGCAAGCAGCTGAAGTCCTCCAATCCAATTTGAAATCACATTCATTGTATCCCTTGATAAAAAATTGTATCAGTGGTAATAAATTAAATATTATAGATAGAGATTCAACAGATCAAACAAATGCTTTTTTTAATAGAAATAAAAATAAATAAATAAATATCTTACAGCTGCATATAGCTCCATGCCTTCATTGGCTTCTGTAACTCCCAAATCACACTTCATCCTTATCTCTACCGTGTAATTATGCTGATTATCACATTTATCACCAGTATATTTAAAAATAATTTCACCAAACTCGTGAACAACTTCAGGTGGATTTCTTCCTACAACAATAATTTTACAATTATAATTACTTAGTCATAGGTGATGTTTTTTTATGTGTATTTTGTTGCTTGACATATAGCATACCTATGCCTATTTCTTGTCCGGTTTTATTAAGACAGATTGAGTAGCCACCTTGACCATTGCAGCTAGTTTTTAACATGCCACAAGGTTGCAATCTCAAAATAACATCGGTATCATGCTGAATGCTATAATCCTTCATGGGATTTGATAGCTTCGTGAAATTAAATAAATGTGAAAATACTCGCTCCCTGACTAAGCAGTAATTTTCTCTGATGGATTTCTGTGATGGAACAGGAAATTACGCACACCTTAGTCATCTTTTCCTTGTTTATAGTGATATCATGAAAGAATGATAAAAAATGCATCTTACCTCTCTTTCACTTTTAGGTGTTACTTTAGCTGCCAGAAAATTCGACTGCAAAGCAGCTAATAAAATGAAAATGAAGAAACGCATCTTTGAAGTAACGCATACAAGAATTTCTACATCAAAATACAGCAAGAATCGCCTCCTCTGTAACAGTAAAAAGACACAAAGGTAGGTATGACGTTATCGCTCTTTAGCCGGTAAAAATATTCATGCAACTCCAGCATGGCGGTGCGCTTTTGTTTTGTCTACACTTAAACTTACCTCGCGCGAGTTTTATCCTTTCTTGGCAGTAGCAGGCAGCGAATGCTCTCGATTCGGAGCATATCTCAAGTCTCGCGGAATCTTTTCTAAGCACTTTTTTTGCACTCGACGATGAACGGCTTCATTCAGTCCTCACGACTACTTACACGTCTCTTGGAACACTGTACCTATAGCTGAACTGATACTTAATCTCCGGCGACTGATATGCATTTGTTTTACTCGGAATCGCGACGGAAGGTATAAACGTCGTAAACAAATAAGACAGGCCGGATTTGCAAGCACCAATGGCAATGACCCAATGACTGCGCGGCTAATGAGTAGTGCGCGCGCGCAGCTCAATATTTGGGCTTTTCGGAATATCGGAATCGATACGCTTTTTTTTAAGGCCGGATGAACTTTGACAAAACGTTTCTGAGCCCGGTTGATCGATCGCTCGTGATTGTCGCATTAATTTAATTACGTTTCGATGGTATATTCGATAACCGTGTTGCATATCGCACACTTTTTTATGAGAAGCGGACCTGCGGCTACGTCAGCACCTGCGCATAGCCGACCAGTCGCATAACTGCATCTATTTGTCCGGGATATGCCAATAAATAATCGTGCATCAACGGTTGCAATGGAGAGTTAGCCAAGTGAGCGATGAACGATAAGCTTATAATATCAAAAATAAAATGTTTTCAAACATTTAAACTATTTGTATATGAGTTATTATAGTTACAAATCATCAAAATTGTGTTTTAGGCAAAAAAATTCAATATTCATTTTTTTTTCTCTTATATTTATTAGATAAAGTACAATCATTTTTGTTAATTTCACATTTTATTGTTTTCTATTTATTAATTTATTAACTTAGTCCCTTATTAACTCAGTCAATTCATCCTCTAACTCTTTGACATTCCAATCAATTTTGTCAATGTCCCTGTAAATTCAAATTCATTAATTTACACCTAAATGTTTGATATTATTCAAATTTTTTTAGAATTTTGAAGTCTTTCATATTTTTACCTATATTCAAGTATTAAAGGCCCAATAATGTATGATGACTTCATAACTGTAGTATCATTATTTTTTAGCTACAGCCTAAGATCCTTGAGCAAATTTAGTTACTCAAGGATCCTTATCACAGAACAGAAAATAATCCTTTATACCGCGAAACGCGAGCGCTACCTACCGGATTATTTTTTAAGTGTTGGGCGCCCTTTTTTTATAAGAAGCGGACGCAGCGGATGCGGGCGGGCTGCGGCCTGCCGCCTGCGCATAGCCGACCAGTCGCATAACATAATTGCATCTGCATTTATCCGCGATATGCCAATAAATAATATATATTTATCATGATGAATAAAACGTTACGTACACAAATAGCAAACGCAAAACTAATCCGTCGAATTACTGCATGTGATAACTTTGTATTTGATTATCGTAAGAAGATCGATACAAACAAACGCTAAACAATTGAAGGTAGTTTTGATTAATGATTATACGTGCATTTTTGCAAGTCAGTTTTGTCGGCTGCACCGCGCATGATTACAGTCACGTGTGTGCTTCACCCACCCCTCCCACCATATTGACGACTCAACCTGACTTGACGTTCTATAACCTTGCGTGCATTTCAAACTTCGATACAACCGGAATCATTGTTTACTTTTGGCGAAAATGTTAAATGAAAAACTGATTTAGTTGTCGTAATTTTAGTATAAGCATAGATACTTACTCGCTAAGATGGAGGAATTAACGATCGAGCAAGTGTTTTTAATTTTAAAACCAGAATGCGAGTCGTTTATGAGCGAGCCAAGTGCGAAAAAAGCTATGAAAATTGCAGCCATGGTAAACAGAACTTCAAAAGTATTTCTTCAGAAAATCTATGAAAACATACTGTTCCCGATCACTCATCACTTGAAAAACAATACTCTTAGGTAATTAATGTGACTTGGAGTTAGGAATTCTTTATTCTCTTTATTTATTTCTATGAATTTTTTACAGTAAAGATGAAAATTTAGAATTGGTGAAAACTATTCGTGCTGTACTTTGCAATATAAGATTAGAAAATTTGCTTGTGTTTGTTCAGATTTACAATAGCTTACGCTGTCAAATAAGCCAAGATAAAAGCGCAATGGAATGTAAGTCAATCTAATGATATATGACATTGTTCGTTGAGGAATTCAAGTACTTTTAATTTTTACACATATTACTTTCAGTGATAAGAGCACATGAAGAACTAAAAGAAGCTGTAGCCTTGTGTTTAAAAGATCTAGTTGAGAGCTGTTCCTTACATGTAATTGAATCTTTCTACACACGACAATATGCTGCATTACTCAGTCATGGCATTTATCTATGTGTGAAACTAGCGAGGCTAGAAAAATCTAACTCTTTACGGTAGAATTATAATTTATTTTTCAAGAATAATAAGATATTTAAATATTCAGGATGATCAAAACTAAAATTTATTTATATTTTCACAGATTAGCTGCCATAGAAACTGTCATGGCATTAGTTCAAGTTCATGATAAAGCTGATTCTCAGGATATTGTTTTGCGTAGTCAAATAGCTGATGTTGTTATGTTATATCTACCTGGAGTGACAAGTGGATTATTAGAAGTTGCTCTTGGAAGTGACATTCAAAATCACAAAGTAACAATGGTAATTTAAGCCATAGTACCTAATGTTTGTAGTACATGAAATAAAAGAAAATTAATACAAAATCTTTCTACTCTAGATGGCAATTCAGGCATGGAGTAGAGCAATGGCTCTTGTAATGCAGGATATGCCACAAGAAGAAGATTGCGATTTTTCAGTCCCTGCAATAACATTGGAAAGTATAATAAAAGAAAAAGATCTCAATGATAGTGAAAAAATGAAACGTGCCTTAGAAACTACCAAAAGAACTCCTCAATGGTATTCAGCAGTATCTGAAAAATTTAAAATTCTGTTTAAAGAATTGGATGTTTTATCTGAACATTCTCATTTTAAAGTTAGAAAAGAACTTGCTGTAGCTGTTAGTCTTTTGCTGTTAAATTGTTCAAGGTACTTTTTCATATTATTTGCAAAAAAAAAAACGTCACGTCTTACATGAAATTTTGTATTCTTTAGAAATATGAAACCTTGTTTTCAAACTCTATTGGAAATATTAATAACGTTGTCAGAAGATGAAAATAAGGAAGTTTGTAAAAAGGCAAATGAAGCTCTACAAAAAGTGCAAGAAAAGTGTTTTCAAGATAAAAATATGAAGACTGCAGTTGAAACACTGGAAGAAAATCTATATGAACTCTTGACGAAATTACCGCGCATTATCAGAACATCTGGTAAATTTATTTTCAAACAATTATATTTTAATTTATTCACTTTATTTATATATCAAGTATTTATTCACAGGCGAATCTCTGCAAATAATGTGGCTCAATCGTTTGGCTGGATATTTAAAAGTACTTGGCAAGCAAAGATTATCTAGGATTTTGCTCTCTACAGCTCATTTACGAAAATTATTGGTTACTCTTGTTTATATAGCTGAACTTGATTCTAGCAATGTTTCATTGTTGGAAGATGTAGCAACTACAAGTAAAATTTTTATATTAAAGTAAAGTATGCATGTATTAAACCAATATTAAATGTATGATTTATATTTGTAGACTTCGAAGACTCCATGTACCAAGGGGTTTCTCATTCATGGAAACAGTTCAAGTTTTTATTTGATATTGCTACCAGTGAAAAATTATATAGTATATTTAGGATACTTGGAGAATTCGGAGATCATAAAACATTAGTGGACAGTATTTTAAAAATGTCATTAGATGTGCCAAAATTTAAGAAAGAACTAACTTTGATTCTAAATACAATATTAGAAGGTAATATAATTTAAATACGCAAATTTTAATAAGATAATGATGTACCTAACTTGATTAAAATTTTGAGACAGTTCCTAGAGATACAACAGTTCAAATGCCAATATACAAACAAGTCGTTGAACATTATATAAATCCTGATTATTGGAATCTTCCTGTGAAAGTATCTGATGAGATTACACTTCAAACTGCACAAAGTAATATTATGGAATGTTGTTTAATTTTAGAAGGTTTGGGAATAATAGCTAAAGTTTTGAAAGAGGATTACCAATGTTTTCTTCTAAAGACATTGTATTTAGTAATTGAAAGAGCAGGTAATTATGATGAATCAATTTACTGAAATTTTGTATGCAATTGCTACTATAACCGTTTTCTTTTTTAGGAAGTGAACATAGTTTGATGCGTTTTCTTGGGCTCCAAACACTTGAAATCATTGCAAAATCTCAAAATTTAGATACAATAGGAGATCTATTTCGAGTTAATTTTGACTACATTTCCTACCATGTGACAGTAAAACTTCGTAGGGTAGAAAGAAATCCTGGAGTCTTAGATGTTGTAGGAGTTGTGACTAATTATAGTACAATGGATTTCCTTCCACACCTGAAGGATATTGTAGATGACTTGCTCCTCCAATCCGGTTCCAATACTCAAAAACGAAACGTTAGATCATTTTTAAAAGTATTCTATGCATTTGTAATATGTGTTAAAAGACTGACGCTGAATAAAGATTCAAAAGAGAATGACAAGTTTTTTGATGATTTGAGATCTTTGAGGCCAGCAGAAATAGTTATAAACAAATTCTTAGAATATTATGATGCTAAAAAGGATTCATTGATGATCAACAATAATGACATGATTGAAGTAGATGAAATTGCAAATCTTGAAAATAACTATGATAATGTCTGTGACCTTAATGAGGGTATGTATATTATTTATTTATTCATTTTAACTTATTAGATTACAAACCAATAAATTTGTATATTTTACAGATGAGAAAGAAGTAAAAGCCCCTTACTTCGTCAGTATGGTTAAAGATATCATGAAGAGGTGCTTGCATTTTCTACCATCACAAGAATTCACAGAATCGTCTTTATCAATGTCAATATTGAAAGAAGGTGCTATAATTTTGAAGAATTGGGAAAATGAGTTATTGCCAATCGTGCATGAACTTTGGCATCCATTGGTCGACAGATTTCAAAATCCAAATCCACTCGTGATAAATCTAGCATGGCAATTACTGTGCTGTCTAGCTCAAGTTTCTCAAGATTTTATTCGATCTAGAACTTTAAAGTACTGAAGTTAATAATTAATATTAACGATAACGATTTTAAACTACGTATTATTAAAATTTTAAATATTCTTTTAGACAAATATTTCCACCACTTTCGAAATTTTTGAAGAATTCCTCTAAAGAAAGTTATAAAAAAGACTCAGGAAGTACTTACAAGTTTACACAGATATTTAAATTGCAGAAGGAAATACTAAATCAAATAGGAGGTTTAGTAAAAAATTTGAAATTGCTTGAAAAAGACACGTGGGATATTTTAGATGTAACTGAGCCTTATCTTGATGGTTTACAACATACTGAACTTCAGGTATCTATAAAAAGAAGAAAAAAAATTAAATTTTCCTAAATTAAAATATTTATGAATTACGTTTACATTATTTCAATATATTCACAGGAATATTGTGTAAATATGTATAAAGAAATTTCTGAATATAATGCTGATATCGTATGGATCAAATGCGTGGATATATGGCATCGTCAAGTTGAGACTGTGACACCTGAAGACAATCTCAACACTTGGTACTCTAATATAATAGATTGCAATACAAAATCAACCTTTCGACAGAATGTACAAAATGTTTTAATGTATATTTATGATAAGCAGAAACTGCTATAATTTGTATTATTTTTTATACATCTTGTAAATAACTTGTTATATATTTTCATTGTCTTTAAAATAAAGTGTTTGTTACTGAATTATTTTAATTATTTAAAGGAAATCATCATTTAAACCAAACAAAACAACCAGAGACTGAGTGTGAAAAGTATTTATTCAATTTATTTCATTATATATTAAGTAAAAAGTTGGTGGTTTCAATTATTGATTCGCTGAGCTGCATTTTTTTTAAAGTGAAACAATCAGTGATGAATTACCAAATAGTACTTACAGTCGAAAATGTCGAGTGATGCACTTATTCTTATACAAAACCACGTTTATTGTGCTCTTTCTAAGTCATGTACGATTGTACATACATAATACATATAAATGTTTGTATCTATGAATTCTCCTTTGGTTCATTTTGGCCAGTTAACATTATAATGTATATTGCTTTAAATCAAACTTTATCCCAGAAAACATTTACTGATAGTTTTTATAATTAATTGTTCAGTGTCTTTTACACATTTATGCACATTTGGTTTTATAATTCTTAAGAAGTATTAACGTAATAATATAGACTAGTCCAACGATACAAAAGATCTTACAATATTAAAAGTTTGTCTGTACATTTAATATATCTGCTAATGAAGTTCGGTATTCAACCATAGTTACTTTATTACACATGAATACATTTCAACTTGCTTCATGATCATCAAGGCAAGGAATATTTTTAAATAATTGTTTGCAATAACGCTAACATTAATTCTTTGAAAAATGTTTCCCCTTTTGAAATAATACACGTTAGATGTTGCAAGTTCCTGGCAGTTGAAACTAAAAGTTTCCTTCTGATGTTATAAAAAGCCTTAATAATTTAATGCAGATATTAAGGAATCTTTAAATGCACTTGTGAAACAAGATAACTATTTACTAGTTGTAAACAATGTTGACCAACCATTAAACGCTCAATACATATTTGTTATTCAACAGTCTTTTTAACTCGCTACAGTTATCACTTAAAAACTGCCGTTTATAAATGAGACACCAATCAATAATTTAACGTAGTTCAAATTTCACATTCAAATAAATCTATAAACATGCGTACGCATTTTTTCAAAATTATTCAACCATTAGTTCTCAAACCCTAAAAATTCAAATAGGCAAATAGTTCAATATATATAGAAATGAATTTTTATATTTATCCTATTTTAATTCACCTTAAATCCCTGAATCATTAGTATCACAACTATCATATACCTACAAGGACCAAGGATCATTGAATTGAGCGCAGGTTTAGGTGTTTGTAAGCGTAACTGTGTACGTGTGAATGTGTATTTCGTATCGTTAATGGCCATATTTTAAAATATTTTGTTGGAACGCATCTTATCCATACCTGACATTCACATATTATTGCGAATAAAAGCAGGCTAAAGATGTCAGACGAACCAAAACATAAAATTATCCGTGACATCATTTCCATGCCTGCTTTTGTACCTTTTGTGAAGCTAATTTTTTCGTTACATACGAAGAGATTAACAAAGCTGAAAGTACTATGACGATTAAATAATAATCAAAATCTTCTTTCAAAACGTCAAACGTTTTAGATGGCGCCACCCTTGTGTAAAATAGATCTACAAAATAAACATTAGTTAGAACGATGCACATCTATTTATATAATTTATTTAATTGATTTTTGGCAACCAAAACTTACCAAGACCATGAACAAAAACTAGACATGTGCTCTCAAGGCCACTAGGACTTGTGTGTATTCCAGAAACTCTATAAACACTCTGGTTATAGTTTATAATACCATCCATATGAATGGGTATTTCTGGCATATAAGGAATGACTCCCTCCTCTCTCATCTCTGGATTGACGGGCCTTCTTGGATCGACCAGCATCCAAGGCAACTCCAAAACTCCTCCATTAGCTAATGCGACTGAAACGGGACATATATATATATATTTTTTAGAATTTATTAAGCAAACAATTAAGATTATGTCTTAAAAAATGCATACCTAAAATATGTTTGCTAGTAATGCCTTTCTCGGTAATCGTCTCTTGCATAGATTCTACTGAAGCAGGAAAAATGAAGGCCTGCCTCTCAACAATTGGTAACTTAGTTGTCGCCAACGACGAAAAAACTATAAAACAACATAAACAAATTGTTAACACGTAATTATTTTGCCATATTTTATTGAATTTGAGTTAAAAAATATCTAATCCTACCTGTGGTATTGCTCTGAGTTTTTCCCTCGTAAAGTTCAAGAGTGGCTAACTCAGTTCTGCGACTCTTCTCGTTAAAGTAACTATACACTAGCCAGTTTTCGGAATGAACAACATGCACGGGACCTTTGGTGCGTTTGTGGACAATCGAGAACACCATCGAACCCGACACAACGTCCAGCAAATATAAATTAAGGGTATCTGCGAATTTAAGATATAAATTGTAATACAAGTAGCTTCATGATCGAACTATAATTAGAAAAACTGTATCTTACTTTTGTGAGCACCGTTGGTGCCTTGCGTGACAATAGCTACCAGGTTCGGGTTGATGTACTTGTAGAGTACTGACCTATCACCCAGCACTCGACCCTGCGAATGCACGCGCTCAATGGGATCCTTCGAAACTACGTGCGTTATACGTTGGTTCTTCGGTGAGAATACTAGTTCCCACACCTTATGAGCGACAAGATTCTGTGGTGTACTGTACGAAAGGGAGTACCCAGACAATACTCCGGTCGTCTTATCGACAGTAAAGATGTAGGTGTTGGGTCCAGCAGAAGTGGCGATAGCGCTAGCGTTCTCTGGGAACACATGAACACGCTCCTTGTCGTCGAGCAAAACGATGCTGCGCAAGAAATTGTCAGTCGTTGCGTGAAGCAACAAGGATTGTTTTACCTTGTAGTTAAGCTTCTTTAGACCACCAAGCAGTTCACCGTTTATGGGATTGAAGGTGAAAATGATGCCGTTGCCAGTATCCTGAAAGTAGTCAAGGATCGGTTAGTATAGATAATAGACGACGAGTGAAAGTGCGATTTTTAGGTATGGGTAGTATTCGGGCAAACCTTATCAGCAGCGAGAAGTGAGCACTGAGGTGGGTGTGGATAGTGTCGACTACCGCGTTGCACGTAGAGAACCATGTTATTGGTTTCCTGACAGAAGCCGCGAATGTTGGGGACTCGCAGCTGCCAGATTATCTCGCCCTTCTTTGACTCGATACCGAATATCTTGCCAGCGGAAGTAACAGCCACGATCATTTTGTGTAAGCCAAACTTGTCGCGCACCAGATCAGCTCGTTCGCTGGACTGCTGTGGCTCCAGTCCCAGTAGAGATTGGATGAAAGTGCTTGCCTGGTTGGCCTGAGAAGTTAGTCGACGCGCCAGCATACCGATAACGTCCCCTAATATATAAATACAGTTATTAACATTGGCAGGCATTATTCGTTAAAAATACTCCAATCTATATATGGTTAAAAAAACATAGGTGAAAAAAATCAACTCATATTCTAATACAGGTAATATCAAAGTGCACATAAACGACAATGTTTATGTTGATACATTTTCATTACAAGAATTTTAGGATCTTGTAAGTTGTGTTGTAAGTAATACAAAATGTTGTTCTTGATATGAATTAGTAATCATTATGGAAGCATTTGGATTGTTTGCGTGCACTTCAAAAACTTAAATTACAGGTAGTTGACTACAAACAGAAACTCTGTCATCTAAAACACACGTTTCCTAAAAGTTTTTGAGCTAATAAAGAGAAAGTAATCACAATTCCTACGAAAAACTCATGCTGAAAATCGAAAGAATCAAGCAGAAAACCAACTCGCTATTATGAGTCGTAAAATTTCATGCAAACTATTCAGGAAAACTCAAAGGAAGCTCGTTTTTGACGAAATAAAAAAAAACTTTGAGCAGTTCATCTGTAAATACGTTTGGAACTCAATAATTATTCCATGCTACTGTAGATCAGCTTCAATGCATTACCAAAATTCAAACAAAATTTTTTTAATATTGCCTGCTCTGATTCACTACTTACATGAACTGTCTACATCAAGACCTGACAGCAGCCGTTCATAGAAGAAAGTTTGTTAATATATTGTTATAATAGTGGAGTATGATTTGTTTTCTAAATGGCGTTTTGCGAAAAACCACGTTCCCTTTTTTAATTGTGTTATTAAGAGAATAGGGTTTCTTTTACATCAAATGATAGTCTGGTGTTTACTCACTCTCTTTTTGATCGAATTCTGTTTCGATCGCACGATCCCGCTCCGACATGGGCAATTCTATAAACTCGACGGCGACGATGTTTGCCAAAGCTTCTTCTCTTGTCCAGAATACTTTTTGCTGTAGTAGACTGATGCTGTGATCCTCCGACGACATTAGATATTTGCACATTTTAGCTTTCATTGATTGATAAGTACAATCTATAGCAACTAATGCAGGATTATAAAGTGCTTTGTGGTTGAAAGACCCTATCTTTTCAGTTTGAGCATCAGCTTTATTGAGTTCAGTAGCTGTAATTGTTGTTACCTGTACAGAAAATATTAAATTATATTTTTGTTAAACTATTGAAAACAAATATGAAAATGCTAGGCTTACTTTGTTATCATACAATGATTCTAATACTACAATATTGTCATCAAACTTATTAACATATAAAAAGTTGTCCCCTTCGATATCTCGCGTATGAAGAGTAAGATTTTCGTTCTCGTGAACATACATTAAACGCTTTCTACGATTATTATCAGCACTGATTGATATGGCAGCTACATTGCCAGGAACAAGAGAAATGCGATAAGGTCCTTGGGAACCAGAACCCATTATATGGTTGATTGTTAATGTCTCTGGCTGTTGTTTTGGTTTAAATATATTAATTGAGAATAATATCACGCTATCACTCTTCAAACAAACATAGTTTGGAGCTGCTAGGACACATCTGAAAAATTGAAAATCATTTAATATTTTTAGGTTTAAAATAAATCATGAAGTGAACTGAATGTTAATCAACTTACTCTGTGTCTTGAGATATAAAGGGTGCTGAAATCTTTGTAGTTTTCAATTTTTCACCAGTTTTGCTATCGTATGAAGTTACTTCAATTCCACTGTTGTAAATTGGTAATATGTGATGTAATGTTCCATCTTTAATGTGCCACTTGACATCCTCTATTCTGTAAAAATATATAAATCTTAGGTAATTGTATTCTTTTAAATCGTGTAACATAGACGATTCGTAATCAATTTAAGATATAAATTTCAACACATCAAGTATATATAAACATCAATTTGTGAAACATATTGTGTATTTTAATATGATTTAATATTGAGTTAAAGAAATTGTTTGAATGTGCATAATAGTGCACTCTGACAAGTTTTTAAAAAGAAACCTTTCACTACTGTAAAGCCCTTCAGTTGTATATGATATAAATGGAGAATCAATTCTGAAATAACAGACACAAATAAATTAAAGCTTAGGTAATGTAGAGCTATCAACATCCACTATGATAAATTTTAGTTATACAATGCTGTTTGGATATTGTACCTGATACTTAATAAAACTGCAAAATTATAAATTATCAAGAGACATTTTCATTCACTAACCTATCTGGATTTTGTTCAGCCAATGTCCACTCGTTGATGATGTGTCCAGTAGCTGAATTCCAGTAACGC
The DNA here is from genome assembly GCA_012977825.3 of Pteromalus puparum. Lineage (NCBI taxonomy): Eukaryota > Metazoa > Arthropoda > Insecta > Hymenoptera > Pteromalidae > Pteromalus > Pteromalus puparum. Next base: position 4,116,315 of record CM053168.1, on the reverse strand, counting down.
ACTATTGCTGGAACTCCACCATTGACTGAAATGAGTTCCCCATCCATAGTATTTTCCATTGCTCGGATACGACCAGCATATCCTTTCTCCAAGACTCTCCTCCATAATATTTGACCTAATAATAAAACCAATTATCTTAGCACTCTATCATACCAATTGGATATAGAAAACTCAGAAACTAGAAGCAAGTACCTGTTTTAATGTTCAGAGCAGCAATGACATTTTCTTCAGTGGCTACAATGATCTTTTTTGCCGTTGTGACTGAGTCAAAACTAGCAAATTTGATTTTGCCTACATAGTTTTGTCTCCTGAAATAAAATTTAACAACCAACAGTTAATAATTGTACGTTACAGTAATATGAATGTAGGAAAATCAATAAAAATGTATTTCATTGATTGACTGAATGTTGAAAGGCAGTAACTTTGCAATTAAACTATGGCCTAGTGAAAACTTAATGTTGCCATCACAGCAGTTGCCAGGCAAGTGTAAAAATCACTGCATCAATTGAATATTTATGAATGAGAGAGACGAGCATATTGTTGATTTTCATTGTCTATCATTTTTCAAAGCGCATGGTCCAATTTTCACAGCTCATAATGCATCGAAAAGCCAACGCGTTATCATAGCCATCGCTGCGATCATAATCACGCGCTAGAACAACCCGAGCAGACCTCGCGGATGACTATCCGAAAAACAACACGCCGCTAACCTGCACGATACCTTCTGCTCAAAATAGCAAATAGAGCGCTCAACGACATAACTTATAATCGCGAAGTCAGCGTTGCGTTTGCATTTGGATTATTCAGCAAGTGCGACCGTGTAATAATCGAGTAGAGCTATACGGAATAGAGTCATGGACGTAGATATCAGAGGTTCTCACCAGTCAAACTTGCCGACCTGATCCTCATAGAGGCAGAGCGAGAGGTTGAACAAACTGAAGAGGAGGATGAGACACTGGAGAAACTGCGAGTCTGTGAACAGCCGGTTGAAGTTTCCTCGGAAATTCGGGCTCGCGATCAGCGAAGGAGCCATGGCGATGTGGGTTGAGTCGACGTCGTCGTCGTACACACTCGTACGCGACCTAGCCTATATTATTATGCTATAGATGATGGGGAGCGGGGGTACGTGTACAGAGCAGAGCACTAGAGCAGCAAAGCAGCTGCTAACGACGATATCCTCGAGACCTCGTGCTGCGCCCCCTGTGGCTAAAACAGGTATTGGGAAAGCGGGTGTACAATGCCGATGCTGCGATGCACAATACAAAACATGTGCATTTGTGATACATTAACATTATGGTGCGACAATGAGATCATCTCATTGACATCCTCCCTAATCTTATGTACGGATTTAGTACAGATTTCCTAGTTAAACAATATATAGTAGAATCTAATTGATAAAAATCATGGAACTCAGGGAACCAAAAAGAAAAAGAGGTGCAAGCAGACTGGAGCCTAAATCTTCGCTGCCACTTGTTTTTGGCAATAAGGGTGAAATAACTAAATTTCATGCTAATCTCACAGCCCTGGGATCATGCATAGCAGATCCTACAGAAATGGAAATAGTTTACAAAATGGTTGATTAGCATGCTTTTTTGTTTACCTACTAAAAACTATGCGTTCCAAATCAATTTACTCATGATAATTATTATTTTTGTTAGGGTTGTTTTGGCAAAGGTTCTTTGTCACGAAGTCATCCACAATTTGGAAGATCTAAATTTGGTGTACCACCTGTGATTCGTACTAGACAATGGCAGCGTCGTCAAAACTGGATTAGTGAAGTACAAAAACTTAGTATAGAATCATTTTTTGATGATGATAAGAATGAAACTGATAGATCAAAAAATGAAGAAGATATTAGCCAAGAAGGTACGAAAGTCTCAAGTGATACTTTTATTACAATCGCAGATTGAATAATTTTTTAAAATAATTTTTAGGTGAAGACAAGTCTATTGATAATCATGATTTGAATAATTCTATAGAGACAATTGAAAGTAATGGTGGATCAAGTACTGTACCTGATGGAGAATGTCCTGTAAATGTAGGAAAAGAAGCAACAGACATTGAAGTGGTAGGTGGTGGTGTAAATACTATTCAAACCAATGGGCAAACCAGTCAGACAAACATGGAAGTAGATGAAGTTGTGCTTGACTCAACAGAAGAAGAAGATGTTTCTGAGGTTTCTGTAGACACTTATAACTTAGATAAGACTGATCCCTTCAATAAAGATGTAAATGATGAGTTTCATGAAAATGTCAGGAGTATGGAAGGAACAGTTTTAGTTTTACCAGATAGTGACTCTGACACAGAAAATTATTTGATAGATATTAAACCAGAAATAAAACATGAAAATTTCCCTGTCAGAGAAACATTGCACCTCACTTTTGAAGAAACTTTCTTTTTAATGTATGGGCTAGGGTGTTTAAGAATTATAGACTTTGATGGAAAATTTCTTAGTATTGGTGAAACTTGGGAATATTTTTGTAGAGAACAAAGAAGTTTCTTACAAAAGTATGTTGCATATCATTACTTCCGCAGTAAAGGGTGGGTTGTAAAAACTGGTCTTAAGTATGGTGGCGATTATTGTAAGTAATCAATCGTTGGCAATATTTTAATATTTTTTAAATGCAATTACAATTGATTATAAAAATTGTTATTTAGTACTCTACAAAGAAGGACCAGCATATTACCATTCATCATACATTGTGATTATTGATGTTTTGGATGCAGTTACTCTCAAAAGGATTGACAGTAAAGTAAATAGAAATATGATATGGAAAAAATTTATTGGATTAGAAAGACTAGCAGAAACTGTTAAAAAGGTATGCATCATAATGCAATATAACATAGTTTATCACATTGTGATCAATTGTTTTCAATAATGAATATTATCCTTTATAGGAAATACTAATTGCTCAAGTACTTTGGCCTTCAACAGTTCCACTAGACACAGTTCCAACATCTCCAGAAGTTCTTGCTCAATTTACAGTTAGAGAAGTTTTATGGAGAAGGTGGAAAATCAGTCAAGAAACAGGATCTAATGATGCATCTTGTGAATACGATGAATACTACGAAAGTGATTATTCATCTTAAAATATAATTAAATGCATGTATAAAAGATGATTATGTATGTAATATTAACAAATCAAATCCTTTGTATGTACATCGTTATTTATAGTTTTTTTTTTTTTTATGAAAAGTAAATTACAATTTCACATAACAAACTTAAGAGCTACTATCATGTATATAGAAATATATTTAAAACGTATTTGCAAAACGAGCTTTAAAGTCTCTAATTTTCTTAGGCTCTCCAGTTCTCCTAAAATCTGATCTTTCTTTCAAATATTGCTGCTTACATTCTTCCCAAAAATTTTCATCCTTGTACCAGCGAGTTAAACATTCTTTTAATTCAGAATTTTGTTTTCGACATGTAAACACCATTAAATATTTACTCTCTTTGCAACATTCATTGAAAGCTGAAAAAAAATTCTGTCATCATTTGCATTTTTAAACAAAAATCAATATACTATTATTACAAATTTACCTGCAACTTCTGGTATACATTTCTCATCTCTTGCTCTATCTCGCACAATTTTTGCTACCAGTATGTCCTTTTCCACTTTCCTCATAGAAAGATCATCAGGATCTCCTGTACAAAAATAAAAACTATAATCATTACCAAAAAATACCTATAGGTAATAAGCTAAGTTATAATAGCAGAATATAACAGTCACATAACCTGGCAACAGAATTGAAATGTGTATTAGCAATAAAATATAATCCAAGTAGCACTTGAATTTACATTCGAAAAATTTTCAAAATAAAACTTTACCTAAACCATGTGGACCTCCTCCAAGTTTTTTACTCAACACCGTATATTTTACGTTTTCTTGTGTTTTCTGCTCATCGGCCATTGTTTATTCAAAATCGTTGATATTTTATCTTTTTTACCGGCCATATACTGATATACTCAAAAAGGTTGTGGATGTATATATTCTCGGACAAAAAGTTTAGCTAATTAACTTGCTATTCGGGGTGGTATGCGGTGGGTGGCGCCACAAAATACATGTAAAATTAAATGAGGTGGTCAGTATTAGAACTAAAATAAATTGGCTATAGATTGCTAGCACACCTATAGCAACCTAGCGGTTGAGCTCGGTACTAATCTAAGTTATACCGTAAATAAGTAAATTGGTAAACTCTATCAACAAACAATACTTTATCAAAATAAAAGCAATGAAAAGTATGGTACAGGCAAACAAATTATATTTGGGTTTTCAACTATAGAATCTGAATATTCTGAATCTGAATAAATAAATTTCTAATTCTTAGAAGATCAAACTTGCCACGGCGTCATCACGTGACCTTGTTTCAGCGCCATCTGGCGACGCGACTTGGCTTGGCTGGCTTAGAGAATTCAGTTCAGTTCTCATAACTTACACTTTGTTCGTGAGTTAGCAGATTTGAGACTGTCAGCGTTCCTTTTTAAAGGGATGCTAATGCTACTGCGTCTGTTGCGTCCGTAGTCGAAAATACGGATAAATTACTGAAAAACAGTATTTAAAAACTATTACTTCAAAGGTATTACTTTAAAGGTAAGTTTAGCTTACGACTATTCTTGGTAATCGATAATGTTGTAAACATTTTTACATTTGCTTTCGAAATTCGGTGTTTAAATGATACACGTCTATAACCTTAAAATAACATGATCAGTGGCATTTCAATTACGAAGGATATTTTTGTTAAAGAATACACAAGTATTTATTTATTGATATAATATTTTCCTATTTTTTTTAGAGTAAACTAAACGCATAAACATGGACAGGCTTTTACGGTTAGGAGGTGGTATGCCAGGATTAAATCAAGGTCCTCCACCCTCAGATGCTCCAGTTGTGGATACTGCTGAACAGGTAAAATAACTAAATTGAAATGTTAATTTATTAGTGTCACATTATTTATTCGGTTTATTTATTCATAGGTGTACATTTCTTCCTTGGCATTGTTGAAAATGCTGAAACACGGACGAGCTGGAGTACCCATGGAAGTTATGGGTCTTATGCTTGGTGAATTTGTTGATGATTACACAGTTCGAGTTATCGATGTGTTTGCAATGCCGCAGACTGGAACTGTAAGTTTTGTTTTTTTCTTAACCTTTAGTAAACCTTTTTTTTGATGCTTTCAACTATATTTATTTGTTTTCCATCTTAGGGTGTAAGTGTGGAAGCAGTAGATCCAGTGTTCCAAGCAAAAATGTTGGATATGCTGAAACAAACTGGTCGGCCAGAAATGGTAGTAGGCTGGTATCACTCCCATCCTGGATTTGGATGCTGGTTATCTGGAGTTGATATCAATACACAACAGTCGTTCGAAGCTCTGAGTGAAAGAGCAGTAGCTGTTGTAATTGACCCTATTCAGTCAGTTAAAGGCAAAGTTGTTATTGACGCATTTAGGTTAATCAATCCAAATATGATGGTGAGTACTTGTTTGGATTTAGATACTAAAAGATAATGAAGATTATAATTTATTTGTAACAAAATTCGAATTTTTACAGGTCCTTGGACAAGAACCTAGACAAACAACTTCTAACTTAGGTCACCTTCAAAAGCCATCTGTGCAAGCACTCATTCATGGACTGAACCGACATTATTATAGTATTAGCATTAATTACCGTAAAAACGAACTTGAGCAGAAAATGTTACTAAACTTGCACAAAAAAACATGGATGGATGGCTTGACTCTTGCAGAATATTCAGAGCACAGTAAACTCAATGAAAATGTAGTCCAAGAAATGCTTGAATTAGCTAAAAACTATAACAAGGTAATGATTTCCTTTTTGTTATAAAAAAATGTCCCCTTAGGTTATTTGACAATTTTTTTGTAATAAAATTTAATCATTTATTTTAGGCACTTGAGGACGAGGAAAAGATGACTCCAGAGCAGTTAGCGATCAAGAACGTTGGTAAGCAAGATCCAAAACGACATTTGGAAGAGAAGGTCGATAATCTCATGACAACAAACATCGTTCAATGCTTGGGTGCTATGCTTGATACCGTTGTCTTCAAATAACTGTCTGAGTTGACTTGCAATGCGAATTTACGAAAAAGGAAATATTTTTTTTTAATACCACTTTGACTAATTTTGTTTTTTTTTTTTTTTATACTGATCAATTAAAAGCGCTCGCAGATGTGTAAAAAAAAATAAGTAATGTATTAAGTACATTTTCAAATTTTTAATGAAAATAGTAAATTGTCTTTACAAAACTAATTTGGTCACGAATCGTGCGACTTTCATTGCCTGTACCTTACCTCTTTCACAATCGACGTTCATTCATACATTCTTATAAACTTTAAAAAAAAATTAATTTTCAATGAAAACAAATCTATCTACTTATTTTGTAAGTAACTGCATTAGACAAAGATTTTTCGTATAAAAAGATGTGAAAGCTTTTAAAAGATTAAAAAGAATCTTTTTGTAATATATAATATTCTTTGTTTTGTTGAATGTGAAAATATTCTATTACAAATATTTATATACAGCTTAAATATTCACTGGCTTTCATCAATGAACATAATATGGAACTTAACTTTGGCAATATCTGGTAAAGCCAAATATCATAAATAGCACAAATACATCATTTTGTAACTATCACGAGATGCACTATTAGAATTTAAAAAAGTTCATTTTGAATTCTTGATGTAAATGCGCTCACAATCACTCATATACATTTTCAATACAAAATAATAAAAGGTAAGTCGTTAATTCTATAAAAGTTTTGAACGTTTTCATTCTTCTGCAGGCTCTTCTTCTTTGCTCTTCTTCTTCTTCTTCTTCTTCTCTTTCACGGGTTGTTCCTAGAAAAAAACAAAAAAACAAAAAAAAAACAAAAAAACAATTAATATTATCAAGTATTTATTTTTATTTAGGAATTAGTATTTTCATTAAACTCATTTACCTCAGTTTCTCCTTCTACAGCCATCGACGTTTCAGCTTCGGTGTCGGATTTGTCCTTCTTTTTGTCCTTCTTCTTCTTCTTTTCTTTTTTGTCCTTCTTCTTATCTTTAGGAGATGCCGTCTCTGCGTCGGCTGGTTCATCGACTGGAGTTGCTTCCTCTTCTGCAACTAAGATTTCATCGTGCTTGCGCTTTTTAGCGGAAGCCTCGCTAACTTGTTCTGTTGTGTCTTTGAATCCGTTTTCTTCAGTCTGAAATTAAATTTCATTTTAACGTTTTTCATTCAATAATAATCGTGAGACATTGGTATTTTTTATTTGATATCAATAGTATTACCTTGACCTTGGAAGCACTATAGTCTGTGTAACCAGATAACCAATCTGATGGTGTGTTTTCATTTGGTTTTCCGTGTTTGTCAAGTTTTCCTTCTACAATAAGACGTTTTTTCTGAGAAGCTTTTGGACCCAGACCCCATTTCCTTGGATAGGCATCTCTTTCCATGATAACACGTTTTATCTTAGCAACTACTCCGTGGTCACAAGCGGACATTGTGGGTGTTGTCATGAGGGCAATAGCTAAAAAATTTGTAAAAAATTAGTTTCTAAATTTTATAGATTTTTCTTTTTCTTTCTATCAATCAATAATATTTTAATATGAATATATAGCGTTTAAGTATTTACCAAGCGCTACAGCTTCTCCTTTAGTGGTGACAATAACAATTTCTTGATTCAATTCAATGCCTTCATCATACATGAGAACACCAGGCAGCATTATTTTTGCTCCATAACATATAGCATTTACCTACGTGAAGGTATTTACCATTAGAAATATTTTGGAGCAAGATATTCTTATTTAAAATTGTCTGTGAGTATAATATTTTGTTTTGTTGCAGTTGAGCACCAAATCGTCAAAACATTTCACATTATGAAATTATTGGTTGAAATTAATATATACTTACTGCACTGTCTTTGACAATAATTCTTTTGTGGTTGACAAGAAGAGATTCTAAAGGTCTGATGACTCTCCTTAAGTAGGATTCATCACCATGATTTTCATAAAGCCATTGAGCATCAAGGATGTCATGCATGGTGACTAAGCCATCTTTTTCAGACATAATGCCAGAACGATTTCTTCGCAGCTCCTGCATCTGGCAACCAGTTCCAAGAAACAGACCAAGATGTACACATATTGTTCTGATGTAAGAACCAGCTTCACAGCTAACTTTGAAGACTCCCATATTCCTATCCTCATCATAGTCCAAGAACCAACTGTCATAGACAGTTCTTACTCTGAGTTGACGTTTGACAGCTGATATGAGAGGAGGTCTTTGGAACAAGGCACCTTTCAATTTCTCAAGGGCTTGGTGGATCTAAAAAATAAATAAAAATTTTTCATAAAAAAATGTACATTGTACAAAAAAATAAAATTCAAAAATATATTTCTTACCTTCTTGACATTGTCTACAGCTGAATGAAGTTTAAAAACTGCCACATACTCCTTTCCAGCTGATTGTTGAGACTTTGCTAAACGTGTAGCTCTGTCAATACAAACAATCAAACAGCCAGATACTTTAGGATCCAAGGTACCAGAATGTCCCGTCTTTTGAACTTTTAAAATTCTCTTAATCCATGCTACAACTTCATGTGAAGATGGATTGGAAGGCTTGTCCAGGTTGATACAACCTGATTGGACATACTCTGACAACGTACGATGTAAAGGTGTAGACCCAGATGACAAAGGTGTAAAATGTTTTGTACGTGTCAACATTTTGTCGAAATTCTAAAAATTAATTGTAAAAATTATAGTAAAAATATTTTTAAATAAACAAAGTTTTTTAATAATAGATCATATACATACCTTGAATAACAAAGGCCAGTCTTTGCATTCAAGTTTGCCTACGTCGTTGGAAGGCTCCATCTGACATTTCATCTTGGCTTGAATCTCGCCAAGAGACTTTTTGTTTTTCTTCTTCTCTTTCTCTGAAAGTAAAACTCGCGTGAGCAACGTGAGGCCATAACCTTAAATCGAAATTTGTAACCTTGCCCAAATAGCAACAACTGCTCCGAATCGCGAAATATATCGATCAAACAGAAAAATTAGTGAACAACATTGATATAGGATATCAAGCTTTCGCCTTTTACAATGTACTTCGTTAAATTACGATAATCGGAAAATCGAGGAAACCACGTGTTTACTGCGTCGTTCGGACGGGCAATCATAACAGAAAACTATTACGTCGCATTTGCTTTTCAGCGTCTAACAATTGCGTCCGAAAGTTTTTTATATAGCAAAATTGGATGCAGTCAATCTTTGTAAAAATAAACAATGTTTAATTACCTATTTCAGCCATGGTTAAATTTGAAAAAAACACGTGCAAACGATATTTGGAGTGCCGACGTCGCGGCTACAAAACGCGGCCTGTCGCCACGGACCATGAATATAGTCACTCCACTGACTCCACATAGAAATCTGACCGATATAGGGGAATAGTTCTAAAGTAAAATGTGTAATCTAGGGATTTATTTTTTTTAATTTCATGACACTTATTAAATTGTTATTTATTAATTAATTTTTTTATTTGTTCATTAAAGGGAATGTAAGTACCAGATACGGTAATTAAATTTTCATTTGTTTAAACAACAATGGACATCTACACCGACCAATGAAAAATGAAATACCTATCTTGAAGATTCTTGATGAAAACGGACTTAAAGCCGCAGTCAGATGTTATTTTGTTATTGTTATGATTATTTATGGTTCGGTTCTTGTACTATACTAATTTGCTACGTTGACGTCGTTGACAGTAGCGAAGGTGTAACATAATCCAACCTTTTAATGAGACGGTTTTTTAAATTATTGCTCGAATGATTGTACATTTTGTAGATACAATCTTACTATGTGATTTTTTGAGAGTTTGGTTTATCGTTGTTATTTGTGTATAGTGAAACTAGTCATAAGTTGATTGTTGTTAAAAATGGATATTGAAACCGAGAAAATTATTGACTTGTTATTTCCTGAGGGCATTCCAGGTAAATATATACTTGTAATAAGAAAAATCAAATTTTTAAATAATCTGCCAAATGAATTTTGTGAATTTTGTTTAGAATCATGGAAAGACAATCCAGATTTTTATCAATACTTGGCAAAAGTTGGAGGATACGATGTAGATGGATTGCGTAAGTTTTTTATATGGTTGTTTTTTATATTTATTGCGTAACATTTTTTATATGGTACTTATATGAACTTGAAGACTAGCTAATCTCAATATACTTGTTTTTAGTTAAAGAACCAGATCATCTTGCAGATGAAAAAAATGCTGTTCAACAAAGTACGCAAGAGCTAGTTTTTTCCAACTATAAAACATTTCTTCGTTCTGCTGAAGATTCTCGAGAGATATTTAGAGAGGTCAGTAATTTACTCAAATTGAATCAGGTTTTAAATCACATAAATCTATTTTAACGTCAATTTTCTTTCATAGTTTAATCAAACAGAAGACCGGTTAGATGGCTTACTGGAAAAAATCCCACAATTTATGAATAAATGTAAATCTTTTTGTAATACTTCAAAGGATATAAACACTCATAAAAGACTGAATAGCTTAATACTTAGTAAAACTACCGAGCTTTTGGAAATTTTAGAACTACCACAATTGATGGAATCATGTTTACGAAGCAATCAGTATAGTGAAGCTTTGGAGCTTTCACAATATGTGAGACATTTGGGTGCAAAGCATGGAGATATACCAATCATTGCTGTAATTTGATACCTTGTTTTATTCTCATAGTTCTAATATATCAATTTATCTTAATTAAAAATTATACTTTTTTTCAGAGTATAGTAAATGAAATTGAGAACAGTTGGTCTATAATGGTGAATCAGGTTGTAAATTCGTTAAAAGAAGATTTACCACTTCCACGATGCTTGCAGCTTATTGGTCTATTGCGCTCTATGGATGCTTTTACAGAGTCTGAACTACGTATTAAATTTATCCAAGCAAGAGATAGTTGGCTGCAAGCATTGTTAGACTCTATTCCTGCTGAAGATCGTAAGAAAATTTTGATATTACTTGTATATTAATAATGCTTTTTTACATATTTTTACGTTATAATTCATGTTTATTCTATTAGCTAATATTCATTTAACTAAAACAATTGAACTATCAAGGATACATTTATTCAATATTATAACACAATACAAAGCAATGTTCAATGATGATGATCACTTAGCCTTTGGAAGAGATTGCATAATAAATGATTCTGCAATATTTTATCAATGGTTAGAAGAGAAGGTAATAGTGCTTTAAATGATCCTTTGAAGTTTTATATATTATGATTTAAAGTGACATTTATTTTTATTGAAAGGTATCACAATTTCTTAAAACTTTGGAACAAGATTTACCCCATGTGACATCAATTGATTCTATACTTGGTCAATGTACATATTTTGGATTATCTTTTGGAAGAGTTGGTGCAGACTTTACGGGTCGCATGTCCGATATATTTATAAAAGTAATAAGTAATAAATTTGAAAGTAATGTTTCAAAAGCTACAAAGAAGTTTGAAAAGGATATAGACAATTTTACATTGGTACATAAATCTCATAAAGCGGATACAAAAATTGAAACTGTTATGAGTTCTGTAAGTAATTTTAGACACATTATTTGATAGAATGTTTCTATATCAATAGTAAATGAAATTTTTAATTTATTCTAGGAAAACCCACCAGAGCAGCTGGTGGAGTATTATCCACTTGCAGAATATTGTAATGGTCTTATTGTAGCATTTAATGAGTTAAGATTAAACACTCCAGTAGCTCTTGCTCAATCATTTACTAATTTATTACAAAATTCTCTTCATACAGTTGCTAAAACTATGTTTTCTTACTATAAAAAACGCCAAAAGGTATTTTTTAGCTCTTGAATACATGTTTACTGAAAAAATAAAATATTTTAATTAACATACTGCTACAAAATAATAAAATTTATTTTCAATTCATAGAATTTCACACCTGCTGATAGGGAAAATATGGTCAGATTCACTGAGTGTTTTAGTGAACAACTAATTCCTTATATTCAGTATTGTATACATGCTCTATTTCCTCCAAATCAAGTAGCAGCACATCTCGGTACTTCAGTCAGTCAGTTACAGAAGGAAGTATGTATATTATTTTATAAATGTAATTTATATTATTTGATTACTTTAATAAATGAAAACTATTTTTTAAACAGGAAATATCATATTTAAATCAGAAATCTATTGTTGAACCTGTAGAGTCACTGTTACCAATTAAAAATATTCCCATGGATATTTACATGCCAGACATTTCTTCTAAGGATACTATCAATGCAGCTTCTAATATTGAGATAGATCCATCCCAGCACGAGCTCATTAAAGAAGCTGCTACAGATCTTCCTATAGAAGAATTGATTACTAGTACATCTCAACATGAACTCATAAAAGAAGCCCCTACAGATGTAACTACAAAAGAATTGATTACTAGTACAGCTCAACATGAACTCATGAAAGAAGCTTCTACAGATTTAATTACTGAGGAATCAATGAATAGTACGATTACTCACTCAAAAGATATATTAGAAGCTGTGCAGAACTTAGAAAGCTCAACAGTCAAGGAAACTTTAACTACAGATTATGATACTATTGGAGTTGGTTTTAAAGTAAATAATTCATAGTAACTAAATAAAATAAAGATTTTTAAATAAAAAAATGACATGCATATTTATTTACAATGGAAGATGCATTCTTTTACAATTCATCAAATGTCAAATTTTTGGTTATTATTAGATTTTAGTTTAATTCTTTTTTATATCTAAAGTGATGTTTCAGTTAATAACGCAAGATGACAAATTTTATTCAATTATTGTTATGACTGCTTGATCATCCAATATTACTGTATTAGAATTTGTTTTCAATTTCTTATTATCTGTAGGTGATTGTTCATCTTCATCTTCACTTGTATTTATTACTATAACATCAGATTTTCGCTTTTTTTCAAGATCATTGGCCTTGACTTTTGTAATTTGTTTATTATTTACAGTTTTTGTATTAGTATCTTTCTTAATGGTTGAAGTGTTTTGAACTTGTGCAGGTTTGTTTGTTGTTCTCAGCAAACTAACCACAGGCGTTGAAGTCTGTAGTTGTACTGCTACTTTTTTCGCTGGTGTCTTTGATGTAACAATTGTGCTTGAAGTTTGTGGTTCTTTTGCAAGCTTCTTTGCTGGCGTCTTAGATACTACAGTTGGGGTTGAAGTTTGTGGTTCATTTGCCAGTTTTTTGGCTTGTGTCTTTGATTCTACAGTTGGAGTTGAAGTTAGTCGTTGTAATGTTACATTTGCTGCTGGTGTCTTTGATTCTATAGTTGGGGTTGAAGTTTGAGGTTCTTTTGCTAATCTTTTTGCTGGAGTCTTTGATTCAGCACTTGTGGTTGAAGTTTGTAATCTTTTTGCCGGAGTCTTTAATTCAACAGTAGGAGTTGGAGTTTGAGGTTCTTTTGCTAATCTTGCTGATGTTTTACGTAGTTCAATAGGTGGGTTAGAAGTTCTTAGTTGTACTGTAGGACTTTTTACTGATTTTTGAGATACAACAACTGATGTTGAAGTTTGTGGCTCTTTTGCAGGTTTCTGTGATTCGTTAGATGGAGTTGAAGTTTGTGATTCGATCGCCACTTTTTTTACAGTTTTCTGTAAATCAGCAGTAGGTGTTTGTAGTTCTTTTGTTGGTTTCTGTACTTCAACAGTTAAGTTTAAGGTTTGTAGTTCTTTTGTTGGTTTATTTGAAGTTTTTTGTAATTCGGTGGCTGGAGTTGAAATCTGTGTTTCTTTTGCTGGTTTTTTGGATTCTACACTTTGTGTTGAAGCCTGTGATTCTTTTGCTAATGGTTTTGGTGCTCCAACAGTTGAGTTTGGAATCTGTTGTCCTTTTGTTGGTTTCTGTAATTTAGCAGTCACAATTGAATTCTCTATTTCTTTTGTAATATTTTCTTGGCCATCAGTTACTCTATTTTTTGAGTTTGGAGTTTTACAGGAACTCTCATTGTTCTCTTCATTTGTTATTTCTTCTTGATTTCTCACAGGTTCTTGCAAAGGGCTTACTACATTTTCACTATTTTCTTTTCCATTCTTTTTAGGAGAGCTGCAAAAGGATATACAAATATTAAAATTAAATTCTATTTTAATTTATCACAAATGAATCATTCTAATAGTAGAGTATGTTACCTATTGATTTTTTTGGCATTAGACTTTTTCTCCTGGACATCAACAATATTGTTAGTCAATTTATCTCTTTTTTGTACTATGATTTCTCCAGTAGATGGATCAAATTTAAAAATCACTCTCTTAGTTGACGTGACATCATCTATTTCAATTTCATCCAAACCATTATTTTCCATACTGTTCTCCTCATTTGTCACATTTGATTGATTATTATTTTTGTTTTTCCTTGCAGAATTGTCCAGCACAAAATCACAAGGAATGTCATTTATTTTTTTTTCAATCTGTATTCTTAATAGTGCTTGTTTAGTTGTCTCAGGTTTTGTGAAAGGTATCTTAGACTCTGCATTTTCAGAAACTATCAATATATATGGATTCAAACCTGACTGCAAAGCTTTATTATTCTTTAGTGGAATATTTTTCACCCTCAAATTAGTTCGACTTTCCGAATTGATTTGTATCCTTGGATTTTTATGCAACTGCTCAGTTGGTGCACCCAAGAGTACCATTGATTTCTGTCCATCGCCCTTACCATGTTTAGAATCAATAAGGTTCATTTTCTTTTTACAGGGAGTAGCTTGCTTCTTAAGATCCATTTGACTAAATTTTTTGTTTTGACCTTCTTTCAATGGAAATATTACTGGCACAGCATTCTCTTTTAATTGAGGTTCATTTTTACTAATATCTATGTCATCAGCATGAAAATGTGTACTGCATATTTGATGATGATCTTCTGGTACCCAGTTTGGTATCCTAATTTGACTCAACCACTTGTCAAGTAGTGGTTTATTATCAATAGGAAACCTGTAACAAAGTGAATAACTTTTAGTTTATTAACTTTTTCACTTCTTTAATTGAAAAATGTTGCGTCTATTTGGAAAGATTTCCTTTTTGTAATACTTATATGTATCTCAAAAGAAATTATATTAAATAATTATAGTAACCTACTTTTTGTTTGTTAATAAATTTGTAGCTTTCACAACCTTCAAGACAACAACTTTGCATATTTTATACAGTACGTATGTATAAATCACCACAAAAAACTTAGTTTCAATAAAAGATTTGTAAAAATCTGCTGCTTAGCATTTTTGTTCTCTTCGCTATACGTATATACAGCCTACGTTTGCTCTTGAGTCTGCAAATTGTTCAATTGCCATGTAGCCCATGTAGGTAGGCTGCTCACGGTTCTGCTGCGAGCGGCGTCGCCATACCTATATATAGTCACCAGCTGAAATGAATCGATAAACTAGGCATCTTTTTACCATCTGTTTACTATAACCTGTGCCGCACGCGCTCCCGGCGCTCCTAACGAATCATGTTGCCGGGAAAGGAGTGCACGTGGGCCTAACGAACGCGCAACGACTAAAGGTTATAAAATAGTGAATCAAAACAACTTTAAAGGGATGTTATTAATCGGTTGTTGATTTTGAATTTGCGGTCGTAAAAATGGTTTCGACGGAACTTAACGAGGGCTGGAGTGCTCTCGGAGTACCTTCTGTCATAACAAAAGCCTTAGTGGAGCAGAACTTCTATTCACCAACAGCAATTCAAGCCTTGGCACTACCTCCAGCAATTTTGGGGCGAAGGGACATCCTGGGTGCAGCTGAAACTGGCAGTGGAAAAACTCTGGCCTTTGGAATACCCGTGTTAAATGGCATTCTCGAGCTGCAGAAAAAAGAGGGTAAAATGGTGCAAAGTACGAGTGGTAAATTCAGAGAAGTGAACAAGGATGAAGAAGTTGCAAGTGACTGTAGTGAAAATGAGGGTGATGAGAATGATGAACCTATGCCTGAAGAGCAATCCATTGATAAAAATGGTATTGGTTTAGTGAAAGTTGTAAATAATGTGAAATTCGATGAGTTTGATAATGTTAAACCAATAAAACCATTGTATGCTCTTATTCTGACTCCTACAAGAGAGTTGGCTATACAAATAAAGGATCACTTGACTAAAGCAGCAAAGTATACAGATATCAGGGTAAGTACTTGATTAATTCACTGATTTGTTATATATTAGATGAATATATTTAGTAACTTAATTTATTTGCAACAGATTGCAGTAGTTGTTGGTGGTATGGCAGCGGTGAAGCAAGAAAGACTTCTCAGTAAGGGTCCAGAAATTGTCATTGCAACTCCTGGTAGATTATGGGAGCTCATAGATGAAGGCAATCCTCATTTGAGTCAATTACCATCCGTAAAGTAAAATAAATACCTTTACTCTAATTTTCTTTCACGTTAAAACAGTTCTAATCTTTTTCATTGATGATGTTAACAGGTATCTTGTCATTGATGAAACCGACAGAATGTTGGAGAAAGGCCATTTTTTGGAATTGCACAATATCATAGAAAGGATAAACTCTGTAGAATCAAAAGTTAAAAGACGTCAAACGTTTGTGTTTTCTGCAACACTGACATTGGTACATGATATACCTGATTACTTACAGAGGAAGAAAATTCGTAACTCCAAGAGCAAAATTTTCAAATTGACACCTGGGCAAAAATTACAAAAAGTTATTGACATGTTGAAAGTTAAGAATCCAAAAATCATTGATGTCACTAAAGGCACAGGTAAAATTTTAATTTTGTCAAAATATTTGATGAAATAATTTAGGATCAATCGTGAATTATGCAATTTGATTCGGTTGATACAGGTACTGCCAGAAATTTGACAGAATGCAGAATAGCCTGTACTATAGATCACAAGGATTACTATCTTTATTACTTCCTAAAAAGACATTCAGGACGAACGTTAGTCTTTTGTAATAGTATAGGTTGTGTCAAGAGATTAGCTACTTTGTTTGGAATTTTAGAGTGCAAACCTTTGCCTCTGCATGCCAGTATGCCGCAAAGACAGAGATTGAAAAACCTTGAAAGGTTCCAAGCTGATGACAATGGACTGCTCATAGCTACAGATGTAGCAGCTAGAGGATTAGACATACCTTGCATTGAACACGTTATTCATTATCAAGTTCCTAGAACTTCTGAGGTACATATTTAAATGCAAAAATATTTTTCATATTGTGCGTTCACAAAACGTTATATTTTTATTATTGTATTTCAGAGTTATGTTCACAGAAGTGGAAGAACAGCCAGAGCACAAAAAGAAGGTATCACTGTTTTAATGATGGAACCATCTGAAAAACAATACTACAGTAGGCTTTGCAAGACGCTTAATCGGAGTAAGTATAGATTTCGATGATTGAAAATTTTCGTTTGCATAACAGATTCCTAATTTATTTGGTTTTGGTTTGCAGCTGAGGACTTACCAACCTTCCCGGTAGTCGATCGTTTACTCGTTGCTGTTAAAGAGCGAGTGAATGTAGCTCGTGAAGTAGATAAGCTTGAATTAACATGTCGAAGAGATAATTCTCAAAAAGGATGGTTGCAAAAGGCAGCTAAAGATATGGACTTGCTGTTGGATGATGAAGAATAGTTAGTATTATTTATTTTTGTCAATTATTAAACGTGTTGATGATTATTGTACCATATTCAAAAGCAAACATTTTCTTATTTTAGTGAAACGACGATGGAAGTTAAAGAAATGGCCGACTTGAAACGGAAATTGAAAGGCAAACGCGCTCATTTGGCCAGTCTTTTGAAAAAACCGCTGTTTCCCAAGAACTTTTCGGGTAAATTCTTGGATACTTCGCTAGAATTGTCGCTGGGTCAGAATTCTCAAAAGGCAATAGATGTGATGAAAAAAGCTATAGATGATTATCCAAAGCTGAAGAAAAAGAAGTCCGTCGTCCCCAAAATTAAGAATATCGCCTCGAAGAAACAACTTGGAAGAGAAAGAAAAAAACGTGAAAAAAAATTAAAGTAAACTTGGTACAAATATATTTTAGATTGATTTCTGTGTTTAAACAAAGAAACTTTGTGCATTCGTATGATGGAACTAGGTTTTCGCAATGTTAGTATTTATAAGGATATGTAGAATTCTCACTTTATGAGATTCTATAATTTTTTTTTACACTTGCATTTGTTAGTAAATCATTCGCAGTGTACAGAATCTGTACATATGACTGGTTAATCTACAATAAATAGAAATGAAGTTCTATTTTCAAACAAAATAATATTGAACTTGAATTAATTAATGTTCAAAGCTTTATTGTCATTCGTTGTCGCATTGTGTGTCGAGGGGAATTGTTCAGGGTAAAAATAATATTCAGTCGCATTTAAGTTAGATTCTTTTATTTGAGAAAACCTCCTCGAGGTTCCATTTATAAACTCAGTAAATTAATATGACAGAACTAAGTTTTCGAACTGTTAGTATTTATAACAATACGTAGTATATTTACAGAGTGTCCTGTTACTCGAAAAGTTTCTAAAAAAAAAAACCTTCACTTTTTACATCTCATTTGTACATTGTACAATTCGTGTATCAGTCTGTACACACAACTCGTCGATACAAATGATGATTTCTTAGACAAATTTTAACTTGAATAGAAAATAAATGTTGAACTTATGACATAAGAGCTAATCGTTAATACCATGTACATAATTACAGAGTGATATAACCAAAGATAGTCTGAATAATCCGAAGAATCTCACAGGCCTCTCAACAGCAGAGGTCAGAAGACGGTGTTATAGATGATCTCGTCCTCGGCGTTGACGATTGAATCCTGGTGATGGCTGTGACTGCTGGTCACGAAGATTGAGTTCACGTACTTCCTGTCAAGTTTCCTGCCGTCGATCACGTCTCTCTCCGGCTTGTACTGGTGGTCCTCCTTCACCAGAATCTTTATCCTGGCCATGACGTGGCTACCCGGACACTTATTGGGACTCGGAGGTCGTGGCGGTGGCGGCGTTGGCCTCACGGGCACGTGGTTCTCGCAGATCTCGGCGTAGATCTCGTCGTTGACGACCGGCTTTAAGACCGTGATCGGCTTCGGCTTTGGAGTCGGTGGTGCCGGGGACAGACTATCCCTCACTCTCGAGTAATCTGGCTGCAGCTGGACATTCGCTGACGACGAAGAAGAGGACGACGAGGAGGAGTTAGGCGGCACCTCGAGGACGCTGGTGGAGATAGATCTTTGGACCGGTTGCTTCGAGGAAGCTCCACCGATCGGCTGATTCTGCGAGCCAGACTCGGATGGCTCGAGGCTGGAGTACTTCTGCGCAGCCTTCATAGCTATCTCCGGCCGCACGGCGAACGTGAACGATGCCGATTTCTTGGCTGGATTTCGACTGCGACTCGCCTGGCGGAGCTTGTTGATTCGCTCCAAAAATCCACCGCCACCACCAGAACCAGCTCCGCTGCTACTGTTATTGTTATTGCTGGGATTGCTGGAGCTGCTGGTGCTGTTGTTCCGCGTCCGATCGATCTTGCTTTCGCGCGCGCTGCTGATGCTGCTGTTTAGACTGGCAGCTGGCTTTTTCAGCTGTTCTAGACCTTCGCGAAGACTCTGGAGAATCGGTTTAGTTTCGGGCTTGGGCTTGATCTTCTTCAAATGCATCTCCTTGAGGTTCTCGTCCTCGGAGTGAAGCTTCTGCGGGGCAACTCGAGGCTCGGTCGCTCGGTCTCCTACTGCGCGGCTGGAAATTTATTTTTTATTAGCAAATAATAGCTATGCTTAGAAAAAAAGAGTTGAAAAGTGCTCGCTTGATTTATCGATATTTATTTTCTTCATGCCTCGGTAGAGTTGCGCAATCTTGAATGTCGCAATGCAGATATTATAAATAATGTACTTTTACAAAAACAAACTATTACGCGATAAAATTTAACGCGTTGCACAAAGAAAAATCGCGTTTTCTGATCGAATCACGACGTTAACATCTGTTTAGTCAACCGGAACCGATTCGCGAGTCTCCGTTTCTTTTTTTACCCGATGTAAGACAGCGATTTCTTTCGGCTACGAGCCGAATAAATTCGAAACGACGCGTGTCACTTTTTCCTGCAGCGTATAGAAACTCGTTGTCGAGAGGGAATTTCTTTTCTCCGCGTGTATAAACGTGCCTGAGAGAGAAAGAGACAAAAATACCAGGAGTCTTAAAGGCGAATTTCAATTTGGTTGCAGTACGTGTTTTGCATGGCGAGTACTCGAGTTCGCGCGCGAATGTCTGACGGACACCTGTTCGCTCCGCGAAAAAAAAAGGAAGTTCGAGTGTCTACCTTTTCCCTATATAAAAAAGTCATGACCGGATGAAGTGAAGCCAAGAATGCGTCAATATGATTGGCTCGTGTAGTGCGCATGCGTCAAAAGTATCGTTAGAATTTTTTGATTTGTTTTTGATTTCTAAAATTGATCCTAATACAAAGAATGTAATATATTACTATAATACATATCAATAATTATTAGTTGTGTATTTATAATATTCTATTGTAAATATTATCATTGTTACAAAAAGTGACATGATGTGAACGTTGACACGAACTGAGTTGAGACATAACCTTAAAATTTTAAAAGGTAGTTGATGACGAAACCGCGGCAATTTTGAAATTTACATGAGCGCGAAATGAATCAATCATATATTGTAAAGTTTGATATATTTCCGTAATAGAAAACAAATATTAAAAATATCAATCAAGCATTTATATTTCATTTAATAAGTTAATGAATTAATATTCTACTACAGTGCGCGCAGCGCACTGCGCCAAAAGTCTAGTTTTTTTAAATCGGACGTGAACGTTTTTATCTCGTGATCATCTCGCTTTATTTGGATAAAGAAAGCGCTGTTTTTAACCAGCCGTTTTGGATACGTAAATAGGTTTATTTTGTTTTACGGCATAGCTCTACCGCTTCACGTAATCCTGAAATTACCGAGTCGATATTTTGGTCACGAGCTCATCTTAGCTCGAATTAGAGAAAATTGTGTAAGAAAGAAAAGTGATTTTTTCGATACACTTTTTATTACCGACGAAGAAAACACGCTTACCTGCAGGCGGTGAGTAATCGCTGCATTTTAGGCGACGCGAGAAGTCTAGCTTCGGAGGGATACCCGAGTCTGGCTCTCCTGACTCTCGGTGCACCGTTACCGCTGACCAGTAGTTCCAGCATCTCCGGATTGTAGACCGGCGTTTCCGGTACCAGACAGCCCAAGACGATGGGTCCACGCGTCGACGACTCCAACTGCATCAGACCACCGTATTCACGAGGTAATGGTACCGGTAGCGGACCGGCTATCAAACGGACGCGCAGTGGTAGCTGTCGCCTTGCCAGTTGATGTACCTTTAGAAATTTAATTGTTAATGTAAAACGATCGATTTACGATATTGTAAAAGCGAGCTAGTTTATATGTAACATTATACCTTGTACAGAAGAGCGTCGCTGCCAGTGTCGATGCTGTTACCGGACGCGTCGCTCTGGCAAACGGCATAGAACTCGCCCCGGGCAGACAGGGGTGCAAAAACTTCGCGGCCATGGGGGTCGAGGCACTGGGCATACTGGTCGCGCTCCGATGAGTTACCCGCTATGCTGAAGGACATTGAGCCGCACCTCCGCGTGTCTTGGAATATCGCTACCAGACGCAGCACCTCGCCAGCCCTTATCGTCGTTTTTGTGTAGTGAGCTCGCAGGTTGCCGTTCTCTGTAACAAATTTTTTTTTTTGTCGTTATTATTATCATTATTATTAGGTATAAAATATACATTAACTGTTTTTGTAAAATTCTGCCGAAGGTAAATATAGCCTGTTTACTGCTAAAAAATTCACGGGAATGCATGTGAAAATTCAGTTGAGCGACAACTTATGCAAGTATAGGATACATATTGTGTTTACGCGTCGAAGGTAGTTTCTATATGAGCTTCTTCGAGTGCGCCAGGCTTTAGGAGGCGATTACATAAGGTTTTACATAAATTTGCATGTGAGAATGAGATTGTACTTCGCGAGTGCGTGAAGTAGTCCGGAGTAGGTCATTCCTCAAATCTCGCTTTACATATCAGTATATCTAGCTATTCTCTATATGGGCTTGGGTAATACACATACAATGGTGAAATTACGCTTTTAAATCGCGTTATTTTTTCTAGTATTATGGATAGACGTGAGTATCCTTCGAGGAGTTTGTATACGAGTATGTGCATTGCTCGTTATCGTGATTTAGCGTTTTCGGCGTTTTAGAGGAGTTAAAGGTCGAGTGAAAATTAATAAGGACTCATTTGCTTATGTAAAAGGTTTACATTGTTGCTTATATTATGCCTGGTGAGTTATTCTGCAGTTGCAGTATACTTGATAAATTATTCAATAATGTATTTGCATATCTTGTGTATCCACGAGTAAAGTTCTGCTATACCTTGTATACTGTATTTCTTATACCCGCGTGATTGACTCTTTATACGCAGGAATAACGTTTAATACTCATTTTTTAATTTTATTTTTTATTTGTTTATTAAATTATTTATTGGTTTGCACCTAAAGAGTATTTTAACGATTCGCGTAACTTTCCGTTTTCAAATCTCCCGCAAAAATGACGTCACACTCTGGCATAAAAAAACAACCCTGCATTTATATACTTGCCCATGTTTTACTCGACTAATCATATAAATAGAGTATTAATTTTGCAGCGATACAATTAAACGTATTACAGAACGTAAAAAAATCTTCAGTTCGCGGAATCTCGAACTTCCGGTCGAGATTTTTTTGGCGGGACATTGGCGCCCTCCGCGAGCTCAGGCCCTCCCCCCGCGCATTTTCTCGGCGGCCGGCGGAGGAGCAACACGCAACTGTCAGTTGGCCCGCCGGGTTTTTGTTTGTCCACACTGTCCACAGTATTTCTTTATCGTTAACTTTTTAAGTAAGTATCAGTGTTCGAGTCAGTGCGTGTTCTAGATGATAATGTTCGTTAGGTCGGATGAGAGAAATAAACCATTACAAGTATATAGGTATTCGAAAGCCGGGAATCTCAGCCGTGCGTTTTTATTAAGTCCCGATGTATAGCTCGCAATAAGTTCGCGATTTCAGTTTATTATGTGTCTAGCTTCGCAGTTTTAATTTTCCGTAACGTCTTTAGAGTTATCACCGAGTAATTTTAGCTTTTTTCCTCGCGACAAGTGAAATGCAATTTTCCGCCATTTTCGAAAAACGTCATGGCATCTACCAAACGAGCAGCCGTTCTATACAGCTAAGGTAAGACATTATTGTTACTATTCATGAATAATTTTTGTGTTTGATGTTTATATTTCACGGCGAGAGAAAATTTCGCTGCCTTTGCGATCGTTGAAGCGGTGCCCCCCGTGGCGTCCCTCCCGTTCCCGACGCCATCTTTATTTTCCAAAAATTTTAACGGCTTTTTCGTCTACCTAGATTTTTATGAGCTCATTATGTAATACATGTTAAGTTTAGTGGTTTTAATGCATTATTGAGTATTTAGTAGATAGTCGTAAGTGTTCTGGAAAAATTCGGAGAGAAAATCCGTTGGAATATATATAGGTATATTACGCTTGTTGGAGAGAAGGCTCGAGAACCTGAGAGTATATCGTTGACGCTTTCGATCTTTTGCAGTGCTCCCCTGTTGAAAGTCAGCTATACATATCATTTTTTTTTAATTTTAAAAGCTATGGGAGGAAGTGAGTGGTTGACTGATTGCTCTGCGGAAGGGGCAAATACTAATCAAAATTACCTAGAACTAATCGTGCATCGACAAGTATACAGTGACAGTTTTTGTTTTGCTGCAGCTTGTGTGCGATACTGAAACCGTCGCGGGTTTCCCCCCCCCCCCCAGCCCAGCTGCAATCACACGAAGCATCTTTGATAACTCAGTTTATTAGTCTGGTTTTTTAACAAGTTTTTTAAGATAAATCTTTGAAACGCCTGGCAGGGAGTTTATTAGTCTGTTCTTAAATTTTCCAGATAATTTTAAAACAAACAGAAAAATCATTCAAGCAGCGCAAATCTGTGCATTGACAGCTATACAAAGCGAACGATAACGAGTCTACCAGTGCTCAAACGCTCATCATCGGTCGTTCATCCCAAAATCACCCTCAGGCTATAAGCGAACCACACGCCATAATTATACCTGCATGTAATTTTTCCTCCTCTCGAAGTCCCTTTATTATTGTCTCTCATCTCGAGAGAGAACACGCAAGGAACGGAACGAATCGTACAGACAACAACATACTTTTAATTTCACAGTTACAAATTCGGGTCGCCGATTCATACGCAATAATAGCTTAATAAATCCCTGATCAATTCTACACCAGTGTACAGTATATATGCCACTTGTGCAATCGCGTAGATACATAAACTTTTACGCGCGTCGCGACTTTGGCAACGTCCGCTGCATACACACGTATACACCGATCCATAATGCACCGCAGACAAAGAAAGCTGCAGCGTGTGCCGTGCGAGCGTTCAGCTTTCATAATTAGATTCGATCTCCTCTCTCGAGCTTGCTTGTGTATTGAATAGCTCTCAGCTGTGGAGATAAAATTCGTAAGGCGCGAATCCCCGTAGGCGCACGCATTTCTGGCCAATTTCACGCTGCAGCGGTTCTCTCTGCATCAGGCATTCGGGTCAAGACCACAGGCGCGCGCGCGCGCGCGAGTGTATATACAGTATATAAACTATATGTGCTGCTGCATGCGGTATATCTATCGGTCTTGCTGCAAAGCGGGCTGACATTCTCAATAGGGTTACGCTGCCTTTTTCGCGGCGCCGTGTGTCTATGTGTGTGTCTGCATAGGCGCGTTCGAGCCTCGTCACGAGAGAGAAATTGACGCAATACCGATTGCAAAGCCGCTCCCGTATAAACGCCGATCGCGACCGCGTGCATGGCAGTGGATGTAGGTTTATAGATGTATTATGAGCCGAAATTTCTTGAGACGATAAATCTCCCTGAAAAGACTGATGCTCGTTTTTTGTTTTTTTTTTTTTTTTTTTTTTTTTTTTTTTTTTTATCATTGTGTCTTCGGCATGGGAACGATTTTTCAACGTCTCGTTATAGTACCGTATAATTAAAATCACTTTCCTCCCCGTATTTTTTCCTTCGCTCCGTAAGTATCGCTTCGACGGATTTTATCTTCGGCTCGTTACTTGTCACGTGATTATCCCGCTTAAAGGCTCAATTTTAGCGGCGTTAAGTTTCGCGTCTATCCGAGTAAATACATGGCGTTCCAAAAACCGAACGATTTTTCAAACCGATCAATTTACAAACTCAACTATAAGTACATGCATTACGTCAGCGCGACGTCAATCTCGCTTCCTTTTTCGCGACGGATGACACAATCCTCAATTGTCTCTCTCTATCTTCAAGCCTCTCGCAGAGTAGACCGTTAGAGAAAAATTACCATAATCCCTTCGAAGCATATAAGAGTCAGTGACAGCATCTCTCTGCAACAACGGCTCTCGCGTGTATAATAACAGACATCCGTATACGAGAGCTGTGTATATATATATAAGCGTTGTTGCAGCTGCCCACTCACCCGCGCAAAAATCTCCACGATGAATAATGCGCTTTGGGAGTTACTCGCTCGCGGGATAAATCATCGCTAGGCTACAGCGCAGTGTATATATAGAAAGTCTCAGGCGTAAGAGCAGATATATTTCATAGAGAGACTTACCCATTTTTGAGTGCGTGAGGATGTACGCCCGGAGTGGCGCCGCGAGCAGGAAGGCAGGAACTCCAGCTCGGACGAGCGTCTCAACGCGTCGGTAAACCCTGGCCCCACCCGATGTGCCGTTTCCAGATATCACCGAGAACCAGCCTGTGTGCATAGAAGAAGAAGGAAGTTGTAAATTGTATTGATACCATGCAGCAGAGAGGGTTATTATTTTTTTTTTTATTTCTTCTTGGCACGTCGGTCAGTCGCGTGTGCAGTTTGTTAATACATCGTATTATGTGAGCTGTATGCGTGCGTTCATTGTGTTATATATGTTACTTTCTTCGCTTTTACACACTTGTGCTTATATGCGAACGAGAAATTCAGAACTATTATATTATACGTTCCTTCTTACGTGATTGCGATCGTAACTCCTTTCATAAGTGTAATTTATGATTTACCTATACACAATATTATTGCTGATAATTAAAGTGGTGTATAAGAAAATCAATACACAAGCAAGTATCGCAATTCTCAATTCCTTATAATTAGCTGATTAAACGAAGCCAAAGGGGAGTATCATTCTGCACAATTGCATTTTCTTCCAGAAGCATGAATTTTTCTCTATAGCTATACTTTTACTCAGAGAATAGAGCCATTACGTGCAATTACATCGATACCCGTTCATTTTCACATTAGAAAATGTGTCTTCGTGATTCGCAACGATACCGATCTGCTGCTTTGGAATTATGACGTAGTAACGAGCTATAATCGCCAGCCGAAAGCGAATTTTAATCGACAAATCGCTTCTAATCACGCGACGACGGTTGTTCCGATTTTTCGCATACCGTTTCCAGGGCGTGCCCTTTCTCTTCGCGAAGCGTTATTATTATTATTATTATCGTACGGTAAAAATATGCAGCTTTCGATTCAAGATAGGATATTATAGACATATATACACGGTAAAAAGGGAATTCAAATTCACGATCGTAAATAATAGCCGGCCATTACGGTTCTAATTGACGTGAAATATCATGCGCTTCGTGTCCGGTGCAGAGATCTACAGCTATATGCGCGAGAAACGAGAAGAAGCAGAAGAAGAAGAAGAAAGAGTTAGGACTCCGAGTAGTAATTTGTAGGGAAATGCAAGAGCGTCTTCCGTTTCTCGACTAAACGGTTTATCCCAACTGATCGTATATACGATGATCCTGCGCGTATATATTAAATAGCTACTGCCTCCGAATTCGCGTATATAAAAATATGTGGCGAAGTCGACGTTGAAAAATATTTTCGGTCGGCGTTAGAAATGTGGGACGTGTCTATACTGATAAAAGAGAGATTTTAATCGTTTATGCAAATGGGTATAGATTTATAATTAACGTTAAAAAAAAAGAAGACCAAACCGCATGTAAACGATTCGATTTGCATTCGAATTAACAACGTGATGCTTCGATCCAGTTTGTCAAGAGAAAAATTGCCAAAGTATATTCCTAACGCCCCCGAGACGAAGCTACATCATCGATCTCCTCTCGAGACACAATACGCCTATATACAAGCTCGTATAGGTTATACTAATTGAAGGTTCACGAAATCGCATCGCAAGATAAGAGCGAATACCAGCGAGAGTGAAATATATAATCCTCCTCTCCAGCCTCCTCGCGGGCAAATAAAACTCGTGGCGGAAGGAAAAGAAAGCGCAAAGGCATTATACGTATTATATCCGATGAAGATAGCTCCTCGGATAATTGGATGGCTCAAGGACGCGTGTGTGCACTGGTGTGGTCGTCGTCATCGTCGTCGCGATTGTATGTATAGCGCGAGATAAGCGAAAGAAGAAGGGCGCCAAAAGCACAAAAAAGGACATCCTAAGCTTATATATATATATAACGCGAGAGACGCGACGCTGCTGGCGCTGCTGTAGAGCAGTGAAGCTTGAAAGAATCGAAGGTCGCCCGCTTCTTTCGTTTTCGCGCTAATTCATCGGCGGCACGGCGGGATACAACTGCTGCAGGTGGATATAATGGCGATCGTTCACATCAGCCACTGAAAGAGTGAGAGAGAAGAGACGATGTCCCTAAAAACGGGAGGCTTCTGTATACCTGTTTCGAGCTGTACTAATCTGTGGGGAATTCGATTTTTTTTTCCCTCATTTTCATGGGTTGCCTGAGAAATTATTTGCCAAGAGATCGTGAGCTGCTTTGGGAATTCGACGAGAGAGACTGGTTTTTGGTGAAGCTCTTTACATGGAACCTCCTTTCGTATACTTTTTACCCTGAAAATCGATGGCTTTTCTTATCTGCACCTCAAAATAATACGAGAGACTTTGAATAGAAGGGTAAAAATTAAATGCCAATGAAATTACTCAATCTGTCAATGCCGTGCTGTCCTAATTAGAAAGAGTATCAAATACAAAAATCAATCGCCCCCGGACAAAGAACAAACAACAATCGTCGCATTAATTAAGCTTAGAAAAAATAGTATTCACGCTGCACGTATATACGTTTTCCTCCGCCCGGTTGCGTGCGCCGGTATACCACACCCGGAATTTCGCGGCGCGATTCAAATTACGCGCGCGCCAACGAGAGCCGATTGTGCCTAACGCGAACAGCTCGTATATTATTAAGTTGTTTATTGAATTCTATTAAGCCGCATGTCCGTAGTAAAATTGTAATCGCCGAGGAATCCGCTATTTCTAAAATTTAGTCCTTTTTGCGAAATAGATTCAGCAACAAAGAAACCATACGCTCACATAGACTCGCTGCAACAAGTCTTAAATCTTCCGCGAGTGTAATATACACTCGCAAACAAAAGAAAGCATAAATGAAGCCATACACAACATCCTCGCATTCTCGCTTTACGAGCGCATGTAAATCCACCGAATGAAGCGATAAAAGTCGCCGTCCGAAATAACGTTCATATACACCCACGCGTTTTATTTCTCGACACAGTCGTCCCTCAAATCTTCACACACACACACACACACACACACACACGCGATGATGGTCGACCGAGCGACAAACGAGC
Organism: Pteromalus puparum; assembly: GCA_012977825.3. Taxonomy (NCBI): domain Eukaryota; kingdom Metazoa; phylum Arthropoda; class Insecta; order Hymenoptera; family Pteromalidae; genus Pteromalus; species Pteromalus puparum. Next base: position 4,087,648 of record CM053168.1, on the reverse strand, counting down.
CAACCATAACCATGCACACGCGTCGAGTATGCTCTCGAATTACGCAAGAGAGCTACCTTCTTCCTTCACTTTCCATTTCCACGCGTTTGAATTCGTATATATAGTCGAGCACACAACAAAACAAGGACTTTCGGCTTGCTCCCAATCTTACAATTAGCGAAGATCTCGCTGAGAAAATCTCGAGTGTGTGTGTGTGTGTGTGTGTCTCGTCGCAATCGCGTGAGCATACGCCGCTTGAAGAGGATGAAAAGAATGTGCTTTCATTATTGTATATCGCGCGCGCGATACGTTGTGCAATGAACGTATTAACTGACTTATTATATTCGCGCGCGCTTTTTGCTCGTTAAAGTGAATCCTTCCGTGTTTCCGATGAATTTTCGCTCTGCAGTTGTGCATCTTTTTTCCTCATCGATTCGTTCTCGGCGATGCGCGTAATGTGGATTTTTTGTGCAAGATAGTGTGCATTACGTTTAATGTCTTCTTTGCGTAACTCTTTCTCTGCGTACGAAGGAATGCGTCAGGGTATTGTTGACTTCATCGGGTGGAGTAATTGTATTGCGCGTATATGATGTCGTAAGAGACGGCGCTATTGGGTGTAAGTATTTTTTTTTCTGTGAAAATACCGAGCAATTTGGCTAGATTCTTAGCTTAGAGTCAAGAGAAAACCAGATTAATTCATTAGCGGGATAATCGGGGTGTTGGGAAACCGAAGAAAGAGACTTAGATGCCATTTACCACTAAAATGCCTGGGAGTAAAAGAATCGTTACGAGTGTAAGTAGTGCCAATAATCTTGAAAGCCGTCGTTACGCCCGAACTACATTAATTTCGTGCGTAATTTTTCCCTTTTCATTTCGCTCCGCAATGTGAGACTCGAAAATAAAGCACTACAGCATACTGCTGTTAAATAAAACACTTTTGAAGCAATTGTTGCCGGGGGCGTTTACCGCTGGACAATCTCCTGCCGTTAATATGCGTGAAACGTGTTTCACATTATCTCGAAAGGCGCACTGGAATAACACACACGCGTTCTCTGCTCCTCTCCTTAACAAACACTCTCGAACCTGCGCAGCTTCAAGTCAACGATACGTCTCTCTTTCGCGTGATTTCGACATTAAAAGCCAATCGATCATTATTAAAATTCTCGCCAAGTGATTTCTTTTGATATCGATGATGACGATGCCTGAAATTAAAGGCGAGTCTAGATATATTACACTCTATGCGCTGTTTACTTTGGCTCGTATGGGTTTCTATAGTGTGTTATTATTTCTCGAGGAGAAAAAGAATTTCTCGAACGAAAGTGTGTGTGAGGGAACAAAAAAATCTCTGGTAGAGAGGATTAAATTGGTTATTAAATCTGAAGTTGAATTATAACGTGGCGCACTGTGAGTCGAATTCATTTGGTCAGTGGAGGAATTAAATAAAGAAAGCACTCGAATTTTCTAGAGAAAGGAATTGTTCTCGCGAGTGTCGAGTAATTCAAATTTTTTCAGAAGAAAACTTATAAAGAGAAAGCAGAAAGACCATCTTCTATAGCATGAGCAGTTCAAGCAAGTGCAACAAGAGGCAGTTTTGGAATCGTCGACATACTGCTATATGTGCACTAAGCTCGCAAATATCGATAAGGGTAATATGAAATCACCTGTGCGCCACCTATTTTCGTTGGCGGAGACTTTGAGGTAGAGAAGAATGATCAGTCCAAAACTGCTTTGTTTTCATAAATCCCAATAGTTTTTAACAAAACTTTGCAATAGCCAAATTTTCACTCGAAAAGGTCGAGAGTCCCGAAACATTTCGGAAAGTTTCGAAACGTGTCGCGAGTCTCTCGAGACAACAACGGAATACTCCGCGCGTGTGATCCTAAAGAATTACATTCACACAAGAGCAGTGAGGAATGTGCTCTTGCGAAAACCTCTGCAAGTATATATTATTCGCGCTCGAGAGCTGAAAAAAAAAAATCGGCCGATTTTTCCGCGAATCAGCGTGCGGGTGCTAGATTTAAATCTGTCACAAGCGATGCGCTCGCTTATATGCAGACACTTATATATAGTACTAAATCGTCGTCCCTTTCGCAAGCCCTATACACTCTATAGTCGAACTTTCTCTGATAATCCAATCCGATTAGCCTCGATTCCGATCTCTCTGTCATCGAAGCGTGCCGGTGCATACGTATATCGAAGAAGACGTGATCGGCGTGCGCTATACCCGTGTAATAGCGGCGTTCGACACTTTTCTTCGCGTATATATAGTTATAGACACGTATATATCGGGACTTGTGACGTGTGACCTTTTTATGCAGCAGCAATAGAGAACGCGATGGTATTTTTCGGGGCGTTTGCCGATTCATCAACATCATCGGGCGCGTCTGGAGAGATAGGATCTCGCTTTTGTACAGCAGACATCAGCGAGATCGGTCCGTGTGTTATGTATAGCTTTGAGCAGAACGGCAAGAGAGAAAGAGAGAAAGATATATTAATTCTTAATTCGGGCTTGATGTACCAGGAGTGAAAGCAAGTTGCTCAAATGGGAGAAAAATATCTCGCTCTTTTGAGCTCTGCCCTGCTTATATCGCGTTTTTACTCTTTACTCGGCACTTGGTGCGTATATACATGTGACGTAAGATTCTCTCTCACCGCGAGTGAAAACGCGCCGTTTTTGTGCGTTGTATGGTAGCACACACGTGTAGCTACACATGCGTCCATTTGTCAGGATTTAATTATGTTTCTCTTGTCGTCTTTCTGCTCTCGGTTTATAATATAAACGAGAAATGCTCGCCAACGAAATGCGATATTAATCCCGTCAGTCAGATAGGTGTATACTGTATATATACATATACACGCGAGCATTGTAATTAACAAAAAGTTATATTGAATCATGTCGTGGAGAGGATATTTTGAGATAATTTTCAGCCTTGGAAGGCCGCGCGATCATTAATCATCGTGAATTTTAACGTCGCGTATTTAATTATAACGTGAAACCTCCGGGGCGCGAGCGTCTCTCTGTATAGAAGAGTGTGTGTGTGTGTGTGTGTGTGTATATGTACGTACGAAGAAAACAACAAGCATTATGTGATTAAACTTTTGACGTGATAAATGTAGGCACGAGAGAAGCGAGAGAACGGCTACAAGCGAACGCTCAAAGGGATACATCTGTTTACGATTATTAAACTCTGAAATCTCAATCTCGGGCGCGACTTTCGATTTTTCGCTGCAGCAGACACACACTTTCCCGCGATGGATCTCGTTTTCACGCGTTTGAATGTAATCAATATATACATAATACAAAGGCTTTTTTCCTCTTGCGCAACGAATTATATTAGAAATCTATTACCGAGCTGTAAAAATATTTCCCCTCGCAAGCATTGTCCTGACGTAATATACTTGTGTGTGTGTGTGTGTGTGTGTGTGTGTGTGTGTGTGTGTGTGTGTGTGTGTGTGTGTGTGTGTGTGTGTATATATATATTCGGATCAATTAATTCCACAAGGCTGAGCATAGCGCTAGCATAGACACCTCTCGAAATTTCTCTCTGCGCACACACATACCTTATCTCTCGCTCCATCGATCGATACGTATATACTCAACAAAAAATCGAACGGATCTCCCGGTGCGAAAAGACCGAGGAAAAGACGCTCTCTAATATTCACATAGTACAAAACTCTTCCCGTCCCTCATCCCTCGTCCGAGAGATATTCAATCGCGGCACCTACGACAACAAAGACGAAGAAAAATCGTCCCGCATCCGCTGTGCTCTCGTCGAGCCAGCTGTGTGTCGCCGTCATCGACGAAAGCTCGCGTATAAAAAGCCGAGGACGGAAATTACAATCCTGAGCGCGCGGCCTCGAACTTTCCTCGCGGCCCTTGCACACACACATATACACACACACGAGCCCGCGAGACTGTATACCTGTATCTATACAACAGAGAGAAAGAGAGAGAGAGAGAGAGAGGCACACGTAGACAGGTACGGAGGAGTCGGTTGCGCTCGGCGCGGACAATGCACTCTCTCCCTAAGGGAGCCCCTTCGGACAGATGCTGCGCTGCTGCTGCAACTCCGTGGGGTCGTCGAACTCGCAAAACTTTATAGCGCGTGAGCGAGAGAGGAGTGTCGAGCGTTCGAACCCACGCGCTCTCTCTCTCTGCAGTGATCTCCTCTCTGTGTGTGTATATATATATACCTGTACGGAGAAATGGACCGAAGGAGGAGGAATTTTAAGAGGGTGAAGAGAGAGAGAGAAGTTTGCGTGTTATACTATATGCGCACACGCGAACGAGAGGGAAATTGTGGAATTTTTGAGGTGATTTTCGAGCGGTTTGTTATTTTTTTTCTTCGCCAACTCTTCGCTTGGGGCGACGCTTGGATAATTGGACCTGATGGAGCGGAGAACGTAATTTTACATGACTTTCAGACCCGGAAATTGATAAATTGCTCTTGTTAAGCTGTGGCTTTCGTTGTCTTCAAGAAACATCCTGTATGTATACTTTCTTCCGCAAGTTTTCTCGATACACGGATGAAATTTGTATCGATTTAGCCGCGAACTAATTCGATAATTCTGAGCTACTGAAAGCGCCTTCGTCATTCGAGAAGAGAAAAAGAACAACCCGGCGACAAATTGCTCGGTAATTTTAATGGTCAACCACACGTTCTCCACTTACCTCACTCCGCGCGACACACGCATTTTTTTTTCCCTTACCAACCTTCACTGGCTTACAATAATTATTTAAAACATTATTAAGCCCTTCTCTATACACTTGCTGGGTCGAAACTCAAAAGTTTATAAATTCCGATAAATTACATATACATCCAGGTATCCCTGTGATCTTTTTTGCATATTAAATGCATCGCGCGCGCTTAACGTCCTGCAAAAAAAAAAACGACACATACACACGCGCGAACGCGGACGAGAATCGTTAAAGCGTGGAAAATGCACACTCGACGCTACAAGAAAAATCTTGCGAGATAGTAAAATCCCACGTGCATGAAGTACTTATAATTTCTCGGACCTTTACTCGCTGAGCTCGCGATCGCTTCGAAGGTCTCTCTCTCTCTGTCTCTCTCTTTTACTCGTTCCATTGATACTGCAGCCTACTACCTATATAAGCTGTGTGAGCGAGAGTATCGGATATCGAAACGCTGCGAGCTGGTTGATCGAAGCTGGTTATAGTTGCCACGAGTCACGCGTGCGCGAATATATATATAGCGAGATCTGGAAATTCAACGCGGGTTCATGGATCTGTATAATATGTGGGCTAACTTACACGAGCATTTGATATACAATATGCTTAGCAGCTATTATGCTGACGACCTTAGCTAAGGTCGGCATGAAGATGCGATTATTAATTATAGATGTTTTTCTTTGTTCTACAAGAGGATTTACGTTATCTAATACACGATTTAAAAATATGTATAGATTCTAAGAGCGAAGATTCCCACATTATCGATAAAGCCGGGAAATAAGAATCGAATACGCGAGATAAAGGGATGCATAGAGTGGTTATATAGAATAAATTTAATGGAATGCTCGAATAGGCGGAACACAAAGTTGAAAAGAGTCGATTCACCGCTAAAATCTTGCGGACTTCTCACGAGATCCTCCACAGATACACTCGCGTATATACTTGCACATATATCCATGAGCAAAATATAAAGAAGGTGTATCTAATATTTCGCGTCGGTGCGCTTTCTTCGCTATTATTATAGGCTGGTATACACGCGTATTTTCTCTCTGTAATGGAGCGAAATGCGATGCGCTGGATTTTCGTGATCCGACTCATGTAATACATAATATCACGTATAACACAATGTTGTAATCCAACAATTAGACGCGACCGATTTACCGGGGCGATAATAAAATGACTATTAGCGTGTCACGCATGCAGATCCTTATCTGTTCTCGCTTTGTTACACATTCGGTTCAAAAAATCCCGATAAAGCCGCAGATCCTTTTGTATGTGGTTGTCTCATTAATTATCTCTCAGAGACTGAACATGATTATGCCAGGGCTGCTGCACACGTATACAGTATCGGTTATACCCCCTGTTTTATTGCGTTTTCGTGTCCGCGTAATAAAATCTTTCCCGTAATAAAGCTCGTAATTACAAAACGCCCGTTTACCACGAATATATACCTACTCACTTCTGACGGCTGATCGCGTCTCACAGATAATACGACTCTCAGTGCGCGCGTTGCTGATTAATTTGCCTTCGCTGGTACTCACACGCGTATATGGCTGCTGAGGGAAGAGAGAAGAGAGAAAAGAAGAATTTTAAAAGGGTGGGTATATATCCAAGGGAGAATCTACATCGAGTTCGGAGGATCTTAAAGGAACTCTTATTCGTCCGATCATAAATTTTTATGAAGAGTCGAGGGTACTTTCAAAAATGCATTACGCCAATCGGAAATCTCGTGAGAGAGGTCGGATCATCGTAAAAATTTCGTAATATATACCGCGCGATCGTTCGTCAATACACTTTTGATTTTATGACGTATACATCCGCGACCAGAGGTCATTAAAATTCATGATTCTCCTTACGGCAGAGCTTCAAGAGAGATGCAGATCTGCTCGCGATTAATTGCTCGCGTGTAAGTACATTCCGCGGCTCCCGCGCGAATAAATTAATACAGCGTGTGTCCCTCTCTCTTTCTCTCTATAGCTACTTCATCGGAAGAGGTAGCTCACGACCATAAGAAAAAAAAAAGTTCAAAAGTTTCGAAAGAAGAGAAAAAAACAATATCGATAATGGCTCGTCAGCAGTATCGGCGCGTATCGATCAGTAGCTCCGCGTATATCTGAAGGGGATTATATAATACCTCGCGACGAAAAGAAAAGAAGTAGAGGAAAAGGTGCTTGGGTACGTCGACCCTGATACCAGTTTTACGCGTCTAATAAATTACCGTATAAACTGGATCCCAAGTCTCTCTCGCTTGCTCTCGAGAGCGCGCGAGATGCTTAGTTAAAAGACGCTCGCGCGCGCGCGCGAGCTCGCGGTGATTTGTGCGATATCGTACGTTTGCGCGCGCAGCTATCGGTCCCTGGAATCGGATGCTCGGTTAAATCTCTCTCTCTCTCTCTTTCTCCCTCCGGTAATTTTATACCAAGATGCTGCTGCTGCTGCTGCTGACCGGAGATTCCATTTCGCGCTACTACTCGCGAAGATGAGACTGGCGGGGAGTTTTACGTGAAGGGGAATTTTTTTTTCTGTATACCAACGTGGATACCGAGAAAAGTGTGGACGGGGGTTTGTAGGAAAGGGAATAAGGGTTCTGTGTTCGAAATTATTGTCCATTAATTAGAAGCTTCGGAGCTGAATTTTTTCTTGATCGCAAGCAGACTGCAGCAGCTGCGCCATCCTTAAAAGAACCTCATCCCCTTATCTGGCCGACGACGCTCGTTTAAAATAGAAGACTTCTCGCGTCGAGATTTCGCGCGCATATAATTGCGCTTATCGCGCGCGCGTAGAAACAGGTTTTTCCATTTATGTGCGGCTAAAGCGGCGCGTCCTTCGGTTAAAATTGTTTTCTATCGGAAAAATGCCCGCCATGTTGTTAGAGAGAGCTATCTATCGGAGTTTAAATTTTCCCTGGATTTTCTCGGCACGATGAGCGAGATTAGGAAAAGGTTGGGAATGATTTATATCCGGCGAAATACTATGCGACGAATAAGAAAAGATGTTTTAATTGTGCATATACTGAACCCGGACGATTCTATTATATCCACGATATCGAGAGACCTTACAAATTTCATAATTGCGTACACACGTTATTATGTACACATTATAATAACGTCCCCGGAGTAATTGCAGCTCGGGCGACGATAGTTGTCGCGCGCAGCTTAATTACGCGGCGTCCTGAGAGCCATTAAATCGTTAAGACACTGTGTGTGTGTGTAGTGTATAACGTGTATAAACTGCAGTGGAAAAAAAGCCGATACATAGCACAAAGACTGATCTCGTACCTTATGCACATACACTTTTATTCAAAACTCGTCTGCAGCGATGATTTACAGCGCTCGGACGATAAATCACCGAGCGGTGAATGTTGTGTATATGAATTTTCGCGATATCTACGAAAAGCCGATATGTATATAGCGGCAGCTCGTAAAAGTTAATTGAATGGCCGATACATCTCCGGGTTGTCGAAAGAAACGCAAAAAAAGCGATTCTTGGAAGAGAGAAAAACGCGGGAATTTCGAGAGAGAGAGAGAGAGAGAGAGCGATCAAGGTCGGCATTCCTCGCTCTCTTATGGTATATAAGATAACTTACGTTACATCTGACTCACATCGGGAAGAAACACATGTGAGCACGACAGTCATCATCATCATCATCATCGTTGTGACGCAAGAAACGGTACCAGCCTCCGTAGCAGCTGTGGGTCTAGTCTCTCCTCTCGCGTGTGTATAGAAGATTCTGCAACGGAATTCGTAGGCGTCGCGCGCGAGAGAGTAATGCTTTCCTACTCGATTTACTGTTACCGCCCTCGATAACCTGCCCCCGAGAGACTACGCCTCGAGATTTTAATTTACGAGCACGTTGAAGTCTCTCCGCTGCTTGTAAATATGTGTGTACGCGAGTGCAGCTTCTTGCGAAAGCTTTTCGACTGTATTTTTGTAATATGGCTCGCTTTCGTCGTCGTCGTCGTCGTCGTAGTCGTCGTATAGTTTGATTGAAAACGTGTCAGCGTGCTCGCGACTGGCTAATTTATCGTTCGACTTATATATTGTGCGAGAGAGTTTTTCTCCCGTGCATATATCTAGTTCTGTGCATAAATTAAATTACGCACGCGCTGAGATACTAATATATTGTTACGAATTTATTATACCGGGCGCAATTAAAATTCTCTGGCACTGCCGAGCTAGAATTGGAGAGTTATTGCGGCTTAGGATCGAGCATTTATTTGTTTGCCGATCGTTGAATTCTCTCTCTCTCTCTTAGCGTGTCGTTGTTAAGTAATAGAGAAATTCCGTTTTATTTATGTACCTGCTTCTAGAGACATTAACTGCACACTCGTACAATAAAATACACGTGCCACTTTTTTTCCTCACACCTACGCTCGAAAGATCGTCAACAGGAAACCGAAACCTCAATAAGCCCTTTTGTTTCTCCTTCAAAACAAACCGATTTTCACCCTCTCAAGGCAGTTTCCACGATAGCCATCGCGTCGTCGTGCAAAAACCGAAAGTCCTCCGTACCTTATACTTTCCAGACGGTTTGCGGAGAGAAAAAAAAAGAACGGCTCCGACAAAAGAAGCGCGCGAACGACGCTTCTGAGAAACGTAATAATATAATACACTTCGCTATACTCCCAGCGTCGTCGTCGTCGTGTCGATGGTGCGAAGGAATGCCGATCCTTCCGAGTTCCGACGACCCCATTCTGTGCCTATACGCGACACGCCTAATAATTACCGATTCTCTCTTCGAGCGCGCGGAAAACGAAATGCTTTGGCAAGTCGGAGAGAGCGACGTCCTGCAGTGCTATATAATGTAGCTATATAGGTATATATAGCCGATACTTATCGATCTCCCGGATAGCATTGCTGAAATATACGACCTTATGCAGATTTTCTATCTATGATTGATAGTCCGGTTATGATCGGTATTATGGGCCTGGGTGAGTGTGATGAAATTTGCCGTTGTTTCTTGTGTGTATACCGATTTGCTTATGTAAACGTTGCTTAAGGGATTTGTCGCTCGAAATCAAAGTCCGATTTTGGCATTTAGCGCGGCTAATTACGCAAAGGACATACACGCGTGCGAGCTTAGCCGTAGCGAGATGGTTTATCAGCGTATCTACCGATCGTAGGTGAGATAGAGTGTCTGAGAGGAAAAATGTATACATTATAAACCGGCTGAGGCAGCTTATTCATGCATCATCGGCTCTACTATATAAGCGCGAGAGAGCTAGTAGTGATCTATTCTTAGCTTTTACTACGGCGCCGTATAATTTTACTACGCCCGCGAAAAAATGCTGTTTACGTTTTTTGCCATAGCCGTGAAATATCGTTTCGCCTTATAACGCTCAGTCCAAACAATTTTTTCGCCCGAAATTAACAGCGGCCTTTCATATATATATATCAGACGAACCGCGCGATCGAGTCGTGTGTTTTTAAGCCTTCGGCTTACGATTAATTTGAGAGTAAGGAATTCCTATAGGTATAAACGAATTTGCATTTCAATGGGATAAGCGCGCGTGTGAGTCAGTGGTCCTCAAGATCATCATCATCGCGCGCGTAATAGTCGAGTGGACCATAGAAAAAAACGTATCATTGGTCGCCCACGAGCCATCAGTAGTCGAGAGAAAAGCTTATAGGAATGAACCAGTCTAGAAAATCGAGCGGAGATAAAGATGCTGGTATAGGACGAGAGCTAGCTCTCGAACAAGGTCGGCTGCAGCTGCTATCCAGTCGGACAGGCTTGGCGAGCTGTGCGCGTCATAGCTCAGCATCGCAGCCCATCGCATCACACAGCCGGTCTCGTGGAGAAAGCGTTGATTAGTTGTAAACGAGGCCGTATAGTCGCCCGTTGGAGCTCTATACCATCGGCGAAGGGACAATGTCGTATACGCATGAATCGACGTCTGTATGGGGACGACGTGTACGCAGTGCGAATAAATCGTGATAATTGAACGCTATATGCAGTTCCGTAAGATGGAGTAGAATGGCTTTGGAATTGAGGCTTCTTTACTCTTGTTTATCGCTCACCTTTGCACGCTGATGTGAGTTATGGAATATCAATACGCGAAAGCGTTGTTTACCTGTAGTAGGCGAGTATTTTTTAATTGTGCTTATTACGCCAGAGTAATTTTACGGCCGCGAAGCAAGTATAGTCGTAAAGACGTTTTTACCACCGGTCGTTCGCCTGCAAGACGTTAAAACAGTTTTTGGATGATTTATTGAACTGTTTGAAGCATTCAAAGGGATCACCCACGAATCAACGATAGCCGGCAATTACAATTTTGTACGACGAGGGTAATTAAGCGCACGAGCGCGGGAGATAAGAAAATCGAAATTTACATTCGAAATTCAGAAAACCTGTTTCTTGAATGCGCTTTTCTATATGGGAGAGGCCTTTTCCAGCTGGCGAGAAAGTAATCTCGCGTGTTGAGGTTTACACGACTACTTTGTACTAGAGTATAGAGATTATGGTCGTCGCGGTGAAAACGAATTTTAGAAAATAGCTGTGCTCTCGATTTTATGGACAATCGGGTCGTATACTTGTAGAGCTTCTTTTAAGCAAAGATTCGATTAAAACTCACGCATCGCACAACTTTCGTCACGTTACGCGATGAAAAGCCTGTGAGATGGCCGGATCCATATTAGGCTCTCCGAATCGGTTGACGTTCTTACTTAACGATCTTATGTTGTAATTTCCACCAGAAAAAAAATCGTTAAGCGCACATGCGCATGCGTTAATTAATGATGCGTATTATATACCTACAACGACGACGTTTCGCGATGTGTCCTACCATCTGAATCAATCATTATAAAACCAATTCGCGGAATAATCGGTCCATCATAAAGCCGCTCAGTCCAATAGGAGACGATTCTTCTCTCCCCTGATTGTCCAGGAATTTCACAAACTCCCTCAGAACAATACCTTGCTTTCCACGAAGCGGTAGCTTCTCCGAACGGTTAAAGGACTCTGGCAAAAAAAAAAAAAAAAAATGCCTTGAGACCTAGCCATTCCCACAGTTAAATTAACCGACCTATACTACTTATATCCTCTCGCTCTTGGCAGCGTGGCGGCTTTAGTTTAATCGTAGTGTATGTGTGTATACGGTATACATGCACATGCGCTCAGTACTTGAAATCGCTATAATTGAATGGTCCAGTGGTTCCAGTTGGATATGGCTTGGCGAACGCGTTCATTATCGCTTTGCGCTGTACACAGACCAGTTCTCTTTGTCCGCAAGACTACTACTACTACTACTACTGCTAATGAAGGCGACGCGCGCGACACACACTTGACACCTTGCTTGAGCTTTGTCGCATGGAATCCGGAAATGATTGCTGTACGCGTGCGTTTATTACTCGAGGGATGTACTGCTGCTGCTGCTGCTAATGTCCTACGCAAATACGACGCGGCTACCGCGGCTTTTGTCCAAAGAGGATGAAAAGGACGAGAGGCTAATGCAAATTTCAGAGAGTCGTCGCCGTTGAGGTGTGAGTATAGTTGGGGAAAAAGCTACTGCTATTATAATGTCATAAGGGGGCCTGTGGTGTGTCTCGGGTGATAATCGAAGTAATGATTACGAAGAGGTTGCTTTGATCTTTTTACGACGACGACGATGGGGAAAAGGAGTTTCCGAGCTGTGATTGTACTTTCGATTGTATCGCGGATTTTCTCGTGCATTCGACGGATGACAATATTGTGTGTTTCTGTTTGTGTGAATTAAATCGAATGAATCGCGTTTTACGACACAATTACTCGCGAGCAAGGACTCCGTTCACTTCTTTTGTCGAAGCGATTCTCGTTGTTATTACAGTATATAGACGTATAATCCATTTCAAACGCTATGTATTATCGCACTCGAACCAGTGTCGCTGATTGAGAGGTGACACTCGCCGCGCCATTAGCATATATTCAAATTATTATATACTAGCGCTCTTTGATTTCGAATTTAGAAACGTCGTCGTGCTAGAGAGAGATGCGTGGGAGTGTATACGTTATTAAGTAAGTCCGTGCAGGAAACGCGCGCGCGTGGCCCGTGTGATTTAATCTCGCTTAAACGAACAGGTCATTCGCGNTAGATAAATTAGCTGCTTTATCGCGCGCTTCTCTTGCCCCAAACGAGCGACAACTAAGCGCTTCTATAATTAGTCCACGTACGATTCGTTAGAGCCTTTAACTCGTGAGCGCAGATTCGCGAAAAAATAACAGGATCGTTTGTCTTTCGCAGAAGAAAGCGATTAAACGTTTTATTTTTCTCTCGAATTCGCGCACGCGCTCTCCCTGAAAAATAATAAAAGACCTAATGCGCGGCCGAGCTTTTCTCGCGAAGCCTATTCTCGATCGGCTTTTCCGAAAGCTCGTCCGCACAAAATTTATACGAGGCTGATCCCGCGTGAAAATAAAGTATACAACGATCACTGCGCTGGTACATATAGGTATATTATTATTAGCCGAGAGCGGGAATAAATTCGGACATTATAATTCTCAATGACGGCGCGCGAAAAAGTGATTTTCGCTAATTAAGAATGCGTCGATGGGGCACACCGGAAGCGATGATCGGTATTATATATATACACTTCCGCGGGAATTTTCGACGCCGCCGGTGTTCGACCGTCTCTGCACACGCGTGTGTCTGTGTTTCTGATACGATGCCTCGGGGGCGTAGCTCCTTCATTCAATTAATTACATTCAATTTCGCGTGTCTGGATGAGGTCGAATCAGCTTTTTTCACGTCAGGACACGGCAAATTACACGCTGCTGCTGTTGCTTTATATAATTTTTTTTTCGTACTCGCTCTTATGTAGAGGCAACGTACACTGTAGGAAGAAACGTATTTTCGTTAATGATGGAAACGAGGCAAATGATACGTTGATGTGCTTCTCCTGCAAAAGCTCGTTATTCGGACCATTCTAGAGTTCGTTTATCAGATGCGCGCGAGTCGAAGTGTAATTTAATTATCGTGGGACGATAAAAGACGAGAGAGAGAGAGAGAGAGAGAGAGAGAGAGAGAGAGAGAGAGAGAGAGAGAGAGAGAGAGAACCGCGTGTTCGTGTATATGAAATTACACAGCGCGGTTTTGAAAACACGCACATAATTGAGTTAAATTCAGCGGCGCCTTTTTTACAAACACACCGCGTCGAAGTGCGTTTCGTGATCTGTTGCGATTAATCTAATAGCAGGTGTGTGTATATAGGAAACGAATTATACGATAAAATCGGCGATTATTAATCGATCGTTGCGGGAAGAGCGTGCGAAATTGAATTATATATTTCGCACGCGGCTCGTATTAAAATCCGATGAAAAATAATACACAAGCTACCTTTGACAATTAACTCGTCATCATATTTTCCGCACACGTTCATATATCCGCAGCAAAAAGCTGTAGTATAGTTACCTTTGCGTAAAAATCGGTAATGATAATGACACTTTAGAGCTGGAAAATAAAGCAACCTCGCCAATAATAAGTACCGGAAGAACTGAGCTCCGGCTCGTTTTCTCTCGGATAAAACGATCCCAGGAAATCGATGCGGCGGCGGTGGCGGCGCTACCGCAGTGTAATTCATAATCGTCAGTGTATACGACTCGTCTTGCTCGAGGCGCATCATCCTTCCGTGGCTGGCAACCGATAATTTCTAATTAGCTAATAACCGAGCGAGATGCGTCCAAAAAAAAAGGAATCGAAGCTTCTAACTGTGTTCTATATACACGCACATAGGGAAGTTGAAAAAGAGTATGTTTACTACCGCGAGGTATTTTTTAACGATCGTTTTGTGCCCTGATCCTAAAACCTCCGCTAATCATTGTTTGCGCAGTGGTTCGGTAATGATCCCGTTAAAAAGACCGAATGATGGATGAGAAGAGAGCGAATCGATGCAAATCAATTCTTAATACATATACGTATATTCTAAATATAGCATCGGCTTTAAAATAGCCGGTATTTTTAGAATGCAGCCGCGTTGCTTGCAGCTAGATCGAGATACCGCGCGGATACTTTTCTTAGTCGCATCCCCGTTATCGAGGATCATGAATTCTGCATTTAATCTCAATGCGCTCTCGGCGCGCAGCGCGCACGGACTGAAAAACAAAGTCCGGATCTATTTTCGTCCCTATATACTACACCAGAACCAGTCCTCCACATACCCCTAAAGAGAAAAATCGGTATGGCTACATTATCAAAGCTTGCTTATTTTTTTCTTCGTTTACGAATCGTCACACGTCGCTATTACGCGAGCGAAAAGAAGAAGCCCTTTCGTGATGATAAGATGAGTCCGGAACGCGATGTTATAATACCATAGCCTCGGAAAAATCGCTCGCGGTCGGAGTTGCGTGTTTTTAACGATCGCGTCGTTTGTGACACGGATACCGATCGTCTCTCTCGTGTCGATCGCTAAACACACAGTCGTGTCCTGCACGCACGGGGATGTGTCTGTTTGCACTTGCACTATACAAGCTTTTTCTCTTGTTATACTCTTATTTGGAGCGTATTCCACATTTATGTGGAACGAAGGATTTTTTTCGTTCCTCTTCTCTGCTGCTGCAGCGCTCGTTTCCCAATAAAATTGCGTTTTAATAGAGGTTTCGTGTCGGAGCAATTTCCTCGGCCTCGGGTAATGAACGTTCTTTTTATTACAAGTCAATGACATAATATTATGTACAGGCTCGCGCGAGAGAGGCGAAAAATAAATATCCAAGCGTCTCTCCCTCTCTCTCTCTCTCTCTCTCTCTCTCTCTCTCTCTCTCTCTCTCTCTCTCTCTCTCTTGGGCTATTTCCGTAACGCGAAATTGCACAATTATACTATTGCAGTGTGTGTCGAGGGGAAGTTGTTGCCAGCTGTCTTGCGGACACACTTGCCGGATTTTTCCAAGAATTTAATGGATTGATTATTTATTAATCAGATATTATGCAAATCGCAATAAGTATACATACACGCTATGCTAATGCAAACTTATTGCCAATAGAAACTTAGATAGCGTTTGCGGATAATTTTCAATCGTACTGTGTGTGTGTGTGCAACGTACAAGTTCGAGAAATAATCCGGAAAATTAATTCCGCGATTTATTTTACGCCTCTCGTGTGTGCGATCGCTCTCCAAAGCAAACGGACAAATAGTAGATGATAATAGCAGCAGCAGCAGCAGCAGCAGCGACAGCGATGTTATGTAAAATAACGCGTATAGTCTTGGGGCAAGCTGGCGACGCGAGTAAAATCGCTGCGTGTATAATTTATCGTTAATCGATTGAAATAAATGGTTCGGCTCGTCCAGCAATTTCTCGAATAATAGCGGAAATAAATCTCGCGCTTGCGTCCCTCGTTGAATATTTACGCTGGCGGACGGGCTATTACAAATATTATATACCGCCGCATGTATATACGAGCCTCTTGGACTTTTGTGTAAAGTGCATTCGATGACTCGTTTGAAATACACTTTCATCGCTCGTGTCTCTTTCTCTCTCCCTCGCGCGAGCGTTTGCGCGGTTTCGTAATACTTTCGCGTCAATATAAATAACAAGACCTTGTAACTCGCCATCATCGTAATTTAAGTTTCTCTTCGGCGGGTGTGCGTCTCTGTGTGTGTATATGCGTCTGTCGGAAGTAAAAGTGCAGAGACGTGTATGCGCGCGAAAAAGTGTCGGGGGGATACGCCTCGTGGATTAATTTGTGGAAAAATTCGTAGAGTCCGCTCACTTATTATTAAATGCAAAGCGCGTTCGGTACATGCGCGAGAGTGTATTTAGAATGTGTTCAAAGACGCGAATGCGGTGATTTTCCGTTTCGAAAATTAACGCCGAGCGATTGTGTCTAAAGTTAAAAGTCGGTGTTATTATCTCTTTAACTTTGTGTCGCTTAATTATTTTTAATTAGCCGGAACGTATATGCCTGCGCGCTAATACTGCAAACACAGATTACCCTGCGGACGATTACAGGTTTACAATACAGAATCAGTCCTCTAATTGGCTGCAATTTTCAAATCAGCCACTTTGTTCTCCCATATATACAGCTGATTTAGCATACGAGTATACGCGGCTCAATCATCATCTATAGAGCCAATTGCCGATTCGGAGCAGGAATACCCTAGCGCAAATTTGCATCCGAATGATTTCTCATAAACGTTTGAACGACAGACACACTTACAGCATACAAGAAGCACAATTCGGTATAAAGTACGATAATATCGTGATCAACATCCCTGCGCATACGATTATATTATACCAGGCACACGAAGCTCGTTTCATTGTGTGCCGCAGCAGCGCATAACGATCGTTCCACTGTTTTACCCTTATCTCTCCTAATCTCGACTAAAGTATGAGTCGCAATCACAATTAGGAATTATAATGGTTCTCTCTTAGGAAATAAGTCCAAGTTGCTGCGTAGACGCGAGAAAATAATATGGTCGATTGTATAGGGGAGCAGCATACTATATAGATTGCAAAGTGTGGATCGAAAAAAATCTGCCATTACTTTCACCTCTCGCCCGATACGGCGAAAAAAAAGCTGCCGTAGCGAGCAATGTGTATATACCAGTACATGTTGAAAGACTCTAATGTGCGCACGCACTCTGCAATTTCCTTTTACTCGCCAGGCTTGCATATAAAGGTGTATAGTAGAGAGAAAAGTTGACTTACCGGGATATCCCTCGGGAATGACGATCTCGGGGCCCACCTTGACGTCATGACGATATCGGTGCATGAGAAGAGTCGCGGTGACCCTGAGTGAACGCTGCTGTTGCTTGTAGAGCAGTACAGGTCGACCAGCACTACCCTCGAGTCGGACAACCCTTGGCAAGGAGAACCTGTCGAGGAAGTCGCGCAGAGGCATGTAACCACCGGAGGAGTTGGAATTGCCTTCTGCCGTGGCTTCCCGTGACGACGGCAACGACTTTGGCAGCGAAGGCACTTCCCCGCTCGACATCGTGGAGAACTCGCCGTTCGATGACATCTTTCTCTTGCCGATCGCTACCGGTTCACTCTGTGTCCACTGCAGCTTCGAAGGGTGTCGTGAGGTTCAAGAAGCGAAGAAGATTACGCAGCCGATTTCTCTGCTTTCAAGCGCTCTCGATACATACAACGGCGGCACTTTCTTCAATTATGTCACTCGGCACTGTCGCTTTCTGGCCCGACGACTGCGCCGTGCCATGACTGCGCAGCTGCCGGCCGCTGTCACGCCTCATGAGATTGGCGGATTCACTGTGACCGAGAGGGTCGTCGTTGGAAAGACTGTATTATTTATGTAGGAAGAAGCTGTGGCACTGTCGTCGTCGTCGTCGTCGCTGATCACACGCACATATACACGGACACACTCGGTGCTGGACTTAAGTCCTCGTTGCTGGGCCGCAACGGTAAGCAGCAACCGGGCGCGTCATTACCGATCGACTCGAGCGAATCGTGCGGTTACACTGCGGCGCGATCGAAATCGAGAGTTGGTTACACTTTCGACTTGTTTACTCTCGTGCATCCGGAGAGCTATGCGAGTCTCTTCCGAATCGGATCGGTAGAGTCTAGCTCATCCTTCCGTCGACGCTTCACTGGCTCGATTTTCTCTGTCACTGCTGCTCCCGCGTATATACCGATCGATCGGTCACACTCGATATCCGCGGGGAGAATGCACTTAGTCCCTCTCCTTCCCTACCTCTTTCTCTCTCGCTCTCTGTGTACTCCTGTCTCTTTCTTTCTGCGGATGCCCCGCGGCGATTATGATTTACCGGCGACTCTCCTACCGATCTCGCGCGCGCAAGCGGCCGAGCGTATCGAGATCCTCTTCTCTCTCTCTCTCTCCCCCTCGATTTATATTCTCTCCCCCGTCGTCATTGCGCCGAGTTCCAAGCTCGCCCTCGCTTGTTCGCTATTTGCTTGGCTCGCTCATTTTCATACGACGGGCATTTCTTCTTAACCGCTTTGGCTTTTTCTCTCTTTCTCTCGAGGCGATCGTTGGCGATGTTCTGTAATGAGAAAAATGTCACTTTCAGAGATGGGTATATACAACATAGGTGTGTGTGTGTGTGTGTGTGTGTGTATGTATATATGCATGATGTGTGGAATTTACGCCGCAAGAGAGGAGAGGCCTTTTGATGCGGGCGCAGGAATGTCTTGGAGAAATCGTTTAGATATTGGAGTTATGTCGATTAGCCTTAAATTCAGCGGTTAGCAGTAGCATCCGATGATTGATAACGCATTCCGCTGCCTTGAGTATCGTCGCTTTACCGATATTTAACCCCATTCATCCTCGCGTGAATGTGTGTGTATACTATACGAGAGATATATTTCGCGATTATATATGGAGAACCAAATACGAGCTGCTGCACACGGAATGTATGTGTAACCGATGAAAACGCGGTGTCCGTTAGATCTAGTTCTGCAAATCCTTCGTGAGCGCTGGCACGGTCATTACTGTGACCAAGAAAAAGAAGAAGAAGAAGAAGAAGAAGAAGAAGAAGGAAGAAGTCAGCCGCGTGTGTTATACATCCTTATATACCGATATGCGTTTTATTGCGCTACGAGAGTAGATCCCTGATTACACATGATGATCCGACTCTGATCGTTCTTCGCTCGAAACGATCTCCTAGTTCCCGGTATATTCACGAATACATAATAATTATCAAATCGTTGTGTCCTGGATAACAAACCTGAGGGCGTAGAGCTGCTAAGCGAAAAACGTCTCCTCCTCGCACAGAGTATAAATGTCTAGGTATATATATGTATATATGTACAGTCGCACGGACAAACACAAGAAAGAGAGAACCAGTCCCTCGAGTCTCGCACACTCTGCAGCGTATATATAAGCTTGCCTCTCGCTTGCTCGTGCAGGACTGGCGGCCGTCCAAGTCGCGTTGGTAATCGAGCGCTGCTTGCTCCGCCGTCTTACCTCCACCATACCTCTCTCTCTCTCCCCCCCCCCCACCTTTATATATCTCAGCTGCAGAGAGTCCTCTATATCCTGGCAAGAGCTGAGTCTCTACTACACCTTCTCGAAACAGCTCGCGGAGCTTACGCACGCGCAGCTGCGCTATATAGCTACGGAGGAGAGATACAGGATTTTCACGCGCAAGGGAGAGGCTCTCGATCCGACCCACGTGCTTATATGTTCCGCCGCCGGTATGCGTATATGATAGTAGTACGATGTGTGTGGATATATACGCGAGAGAGAGAGAGAGAGGATTATACCCGAGAGCGGTGCGCTATGGTATAAGCGTGCACACATACGCCGAGCGCGTCTCTTATTCAATAAGATTCCATTGTCTGTCCCGCAGGGAAGAGCACAGCACTCCGGTACATGCTTCGCGTATGTTATGAGAAAAAATTGCACAACCTGAGAAGCGCGAGCTCGCTTTTCATTCCAGCCGCGCGATGTTTTTTTTACCTCGGTTCTATCTTTTTTTTCCTTCTTTCTTTCTCTCTCTCTCTCTCTCTCTCTCTCTCTCTTGGATTCCGCGCGCTTTACACTACAGTGTACTTGCGCGCCGTTCTTTTTTTCGGACGATCGGAGCGCATACCGAGAGTTTGTAATCGATATACGCTGTTGGAAAATTTTTCCGTAAGCGCGCACGGGTCATTGGCATCTCTCTCTCTCTCTCTCTCTCTCTCTCTCGACGTGGATAATGACAAATATTTAATAACACATTCTCGACGCGCGCGGACGAGAGGCATCCATTGTGTGAGCTGCAGCGGGAGGAAAGGTGCGTTTTGCATATACGCGCGACTCTCGTGTGCAAGAAATTGTCGAGAGGCTTTGTCGGTTTCTTTTTAAAATGTTTTGACGTCTCTCTCTTTTTTTTTTTTTTAAGTGGGTGTATTATCGCTCGTGTTTAGAATCTCCGATCGCGTTTCTCTAATGATTGGTTCGAGAGCTGATTTTTGAATAATACATAAGCTCGCTGCACTCGTTCTATTATCGTCTCTCGGGCTATTGTCTGTGTCTGCGAGTAGTTTATGAGAAAAAAATGCACATACGTATACGAGCCTGCTCAGGAAATGTACGATTTCGACGGTAAACATTGAGTGCCTTTTAATGAATCTCTTTCGGCCGGGTTTCGTAACACCAGTAGTATATATAGTCGTTTGGGAAGTGGAACGCGTTCTTAATTCGATATAAAAGCGCGGGTAATGCGTCGAAATTTGAAAAACGAAAGTGAGAGAGTGTCGTGTTTTCGATGAAGAAGTTTCTGGATCTTTGGTGTAGGATTTTTCTCCGATGGAGTATTTGCAAAGAAGAGAGAGAGAGAGAGAGAGAGGCGATACGACCTTTACAAAATACATAAACGAGAGAAGAAAACGCGCGCGCCTGCTTATTACGATAATATTTGTAATTAGACTCATTTTTCGAGCTTGTGCAAGAGACCAGACCGTGATTTTCTCAGATAAATTAATTTCACAACGAGCCGCGTGTATTATTTAGTGTGATTCAATAATTCATTGTGTCAAGTAAAAGTCGTATACGTAGCTCTGTCATGAGAGAAAAAAACTGTAACACGAAATTTTGAATGCTATTGTTCCTCAAAACTTAATATAGTATTGCGATGCAATGTGTATTTTCTCATAGAAGATCTCAGTCCTTGAGCTTTTTCTTAAAAATTTACATGTCAAAAGGGGATATTATAGCAACGCGTGTGTAAACAAACAACGCCAGGTGTCTTTTCTAGATTTAACGGCATGTGTGCGTTTCAGCATAGTTACAGCCCATAGGAATTTAAATATGCAATATTGATTACAGCAGTAAATATGCTTATACAATTACGCAGCAGTTGCCCAACGCCCCGTTGTCCGCACTTTCAATGTCACTTACGGCGCGTTTTTACAATGCAGCACTATAGCTTGTGTCTTATTGCGCTACACCTGACTCATAGCGTTCGCTCGACGACGACTCGCACGATTAGCTTATATCATTAAAAGTGCATTTCGCGCGTAATAATGATAACGGCAAGAAACCTTTTCCAAAACTGCGTGCAAAGTCCAATTTTTGCGAAAAGTAAACGCTCTCGTCTCTCTTTCTGTCTCATCAGCGTCGCTCCCTTATAATAGTTTCAGGAGAAACGTTAATCACGAATTATCGTCGATGCCGTTAGACAGCTCGCGAGCTCTATAAAGAAAAGAGGTAGGTATATATAAAAGAAACATCGCACAGGAAGTACGTATACGCGCGATACATGCGTGCGCTATGGGAAACGGGAACGACCTTGAATTTTTTCCTCGCAGCTCGTAGGCTCTGGCTTTGGCTTCTTTTTTTCGACGTGTATAGCGAACTTCCTTTTATAATACACAACGCGTTGCAACAGCGTAGTATAGTCGTTGTCGTGGATTACGATAAATCTCGCAGAGGCGCGAAGCAGTCACGTCGTGCTCAAACGCGAGGATCTCTGGCCCCTTTAACGCGCTGATTATAATTTCGGCCTTTCGCAAGGACTACTTGTGGCTTGTGTCGTTTTTGTTTTACCTCGTCTTCTTCTGTTGTCTGTAGGGTGAGAAAAAGTCGCCGACGTTTTTTTGGGCAGAGGTTGCTTGAGGACGCGAAGTCGGTCTTCTTCTGCGTCTTCTGGAGAGAGTTTTTTGTTTTCTGCGAGCCCAGGGATTTAGATTTACGACGCGACTGTCTGGCTTCTCTTCATAGCTGCTTTTTTTTCGAGGCGTGGAAGGTTGCTGTACTTTTTTCGCCGACGAGAGAAGGCTGATGGGCTTTTGGGTTTGGACACGGTTTTTGCGATTAAAATTTCCTCGCATAAATGTATAATGCGTTATCTAGCTCAAAAGTTCACGAAGCGAAAAAAGTGAAAGCATAGAAACAGTAGTAGACGGGGAGATTAGTGTCGTGTCATCGTGTGGATCGGAATCAATTTGAAAAACCGTGTTTGTCCCTCTTCCCAACTGAACTCGGCCGACAATTGCCCAACTTTATCTCCGGAGCCGCATAAAAATAATTAAGCAAATCGTCATTAACTTGCGGGTTAAAAATCCGGAAAAAAACTAAGGCACCATCACATGCGTACTTGCGACAAAAGAATATTCATTAAGTACACGCTTTGCTGGGCTTTTGTGCAGTAGCAACAGCAGCAGGAGGCTACTGAGTCATAATTATAAACCGTTTTACGAGCCATCTTCAAATTGGAATTCACCAGCCGACCTTCGGCTATCCGCTACACGCGGAATGACGTATCCTAAACATCAACAACTGTTATAATGACATACTTTTTTCTCTCTCTCCACTCAGCGCGTTCAGAGAGACGAGTATGTGCACCGTGTCATTTATACTCTCCTTTTTTATTTTGTAACAAGCCAATCATTTTTTACAGCCGATGGTATAATAAAGCCCATATAGAGTCGGGGGACTGTAATATTTTTGTCTTCGCCTCTCTATACACGATATTTTACTATTATAAAATAATTAGCAGCGCTTAATAACGGAATTTCCAGCATCATATAGCTGATTCGAACAAACAAACCTTACCGCAAAACGAGCATCGGAAATCGGTCGATCTGCGCGCAAAAAGAAAAAGTGTCGGCGGCGTTTCGCAGGAAAGAAAATTCCTGCGCATGGACGCACGCGAGCTTCGCACTATATTCCTATTGCACAACTGCGCTCTCTCGATAGCAATTATTCGATCCCCCTTAATTCCACGTTCGCGCGCGAGCGAGAGAAAGAAATAGAGCGAAGCAGGAAACTTTCGCGCGCGAGCAGAGAGGAAGTGTATACTGCGGTATAGATGGAAGAAACGCGGAGAAAGAATCGATATATATATATAGAAAATAGAGGTAGAGAGAGAGGCTTCCCACGGTACGGAGCAGCCTTGACAAGGACGATAACGTTAGCGGCGGGGGAGTCGTCGTTTCGGATATGCAAAGGACTCGTGGGTGTGGCGACGACGATGCGGTTGCTGCGAAGGAAAAAATGAGGGGGTATATACTCGTATGCTTCCAGGATGATAGCAATGAAATTGTGGAGAGCAGGAAGAGGTAGAATTTTTTTTACTCTTTGAATTCTCGACGATGTTAAATAAGCGTGCGATGATGGATCCTATTCGTTAATAATCGTTGCGTGCGTGCGATGTACCGTAATTTACAGTCTCGATCATTCGCTCATCGATCCGGTCAGTGATTTACGAGGTGTATCGCGGAATCGATTTTATGCGCCGAAAATTCGCTCTCGCTTTCTAATCACTGTAAAGCCGAGACGTTCCAATAGTTTACAATGTTATATACCGATACTTTTTTTTTTATCGTTCCGATCATAAGACTCTAAATATTCTGACCCGTAGCTATAACACTTTTATTTCCTGTATATACACAGCCTAAGGCATTTCCATCTTATGCAAGTATTATTATGTCCACAATGGCTCCCGTTAAAGAACAAAAGCGTAACGCAAAAGAGTCAACATCAATCACGACTGTACTTCCCATCCGCTTGCGCTTACCGAAAAAAGTCATCGTTCTCGCGCAATAACCACGAAAAGAGGAAAAAAAAAATAGGAACGCACCTAATATCGCGCGTTAGTGCAAGTCACCGCTCGAAAGTTTTCCAGTCGCAACTTTCCTCCTGGCGCGTACGCGCGCGAAAAGGAGCGAAGCGTGCGATATCAGCCGATACGTCAACTCGCGCAATTCTCATCCGTTACGAAATCCTGAGGGGCATATACGCAGCTACTTGCAGCTCTGGGAACTTTGTCGTAGTCTCGTTATCCGTGTCGACATCTGTACGAGTGAGTTAGCTCGTTCTGTCTCTGATGCAACTTGTGTATACGTGTGTGTATACGTTGAGAGAAGAGTTGAATTTTCGCCTTTTTATGCGAGCTGCTCTTGTTTTCATCGTTATAGTTGCCTGACTATTGTAAAGGCACGTGCTGACGACGATTGGAAGGGATTTTAACGGAACATTGATTTTCACGGCTGTTAGACATGGAAATCGATCTAACGTTCTCTAACTCTCTGCGAGTGGCATCAGCAGTAAATGGAATTCGTTCTTTATGAAAGTGAAAATAGCCAGTGAGGGATATCTGATTGGGCGCGCGAGTCTCGTTGTGATGGAATACCTTGAATTTCGTTTACCGTTACGGATTTACCTCGCAGTTAGAGATCGGCTTTGTTTATTTTCTATTCTGCTGCCCTCATCGTATTTGGATAGAGTAGATCAGGAGGAACGATGAAGGAGTGTACAGTTTGCACGCGGGCTGACGCGTGCGATTTTATTGGCATGAATAACAGTGGTAAAACGGATGATGAACGACTGCGATGGTGTACAAATTAAAGCGCGATCGGTATAATACGTTGTAATCAAGTAGTTGAAGTCGTAACAATCGCAGTGGTTATCAGACGGTGAAAATCGAGTTGTATATGGAGTAAAAGTCAATTAGGTATAGCAGAACAAAGATTTAATGGGAGGCGTGACGCAACAACGCGCGAATTAAACGAAAGTGCCTTCATTCGATGGTTGCGAATTGTTTTAGCGAGCTAATGGTCAATTCAAGAGCAAAAAAATCCAATGATCCCCTCGAAATCCCTCTATAAAGAGAAGAAAAAAACTATCGCATATACGCATCGAAAAGTGTCACGCGCTGACCATCATCCCCGTCATCATCATCCTCATCACTGAACAAGCTCAGACAGCAGAAGCAGACGTGATCCGAATAGAGGTGCAATCGGCACTTTAGCTTGACGCTAATGAGGCTCGCTAATGCAAGCGTGCGCTGCAGTACGGAGCTGGCTCCTCTCTTGGTAATTGGTTAGTTACCGCACTCTCCTCGGCTCCTGTTGCTACCATTGCCTATACCTACACACACACACACACACACAGGTACAGCTGAGTCGCGATACAAATATCGCGAGCGTACCAGCCCGAGTTCTAATTGGCGAGAGAGAAGGAGAACCTTTTCTGGAGCGACGATACCTATACTCTCCCGGTATACAGATAGCGAGAATAGGCGCAGTACTCTGCTCGCGATGCTTAACATAAGTAGTCGGCTACATTTAAGTACTTTATTTATAGAACAACGCGAACCGAACTCGCGCGCGGATTCAGATTTGCGAACGGATGTGTGCGTGTGTATAGCGATTGTTTGATTATACACGGCTCTCGCGATTATTTAATTCTTTATAGCAGCGCGTTAATCAGCCGATTCGGAATTCGCTGCATTTTGATCGTAGATAGATAAGGTGGGTATAGTTATATATGCCCGTTGCGAAAAATATCCGGCTGTTATTTTTTCGTTTTCCCACAGCTGTTCGATGCTAATGGGGGAAAGTGAAAAGGATTATGAGCGTCTGGCGGAAACTCGCGCGCGCGTTTACAATCAAACCGATATTGAAAGTGCGATCAGGAATCGAATATTGTTATCACCGCTCGACTCGTTTTTAATACCTCTAGTCTTGTAGTCTCCTTCGATGATCTCAACCGAGAGCTTCAACCAGGCGTATATAACAACTCCTATTTGCAACGATTTGTTCATCGAAGCGTGATTTATATTTTTCTTCTTTGCGCGACGTTTGCTCCTATAGCTCAAAATCCCTCTATACCTGCACAGAACACAAGCCGTCTCTTCTTCTTCTTCTCCTCTGTTCCATCATTGCCTTCGTTTTCTCGCACCTTCATCCTTTCTCTCTCTCTCTCTCTCTCTCTTCTGTCGTTCCTCCCTTTTGCTCGCTTTGTTTTTTTCTTCTTCCCTCTCCCGACTTTTGTTTTTCATGTCGTTCCCTCGGCGCTGAGCTGAGTTGTCGACTTTTTTGTCGCTCGGCGCGCGTCTTTGGTCTTAAACTATAGCCGAGATAGGAATATATGGGAGGAGGCTGCCGAGAAGAGAGATAAAGCGATGCACACGTCGGCTGTACTTAAAGGAATAACGAACAAGTAGGCGAAGTCGTGCGGACGGCATTGGCAGGTGCCGCTCCACCCAGAGAGGTCAGGGATTTTTTTTTTTTCGAGCTGCGGGATAGATATCGACTTTTCAGACAGATCGGGCACGCTATACTGTAATCGCACGCTCTGTTACTAGTCGATAACAGTTCTGTACGGAGAGGGACCGTTTTGTAGATGTGGTGTGCGAGGGGAAAAAAAAACGAGGGAAATTTGCATTTTAATTGAAACTCGAACGGTTCGACGAGAGTAATTGATATAGGTACGATCGCGCTTGTTTGATCGCGCGGACACACGCTGTATTGGGAAATACTTTATCACGATGTGGCGAACGTTTGAATTTTTCCGATAAACCGCTGCCGCATGAGTCAGTCGCATTAATTGCGTTGTATCAACCTTGAGAAAAAAATCGCGAGCTATGCGTATATATATCCTTTTGAAATTCCTTGACTTGGAATTTCGTCGAGTGTTTCCCCGCAGTCAAATACGCGCGTAAGTTTCATAGAATTATTTCATTTTTAAGCAACCGGGATTTTTCGTATCAAAAACGAGTCGATGATTCACTTCGCGAAGGTCTTACGCTCGAATGAATTTATTTCCCGCCGATATCCGAGAAACTCATGGAGATGCGAACTCGGTAATCAGTTAACAGGAAAAACTTTCACCTTTTGCGCGCGGAAATCGAATGTAACGCACACCTTGTCGATAATACACGCGCGGCAGGGTTTTATGAATGAATTAATGATTCGCCAAGTCATTGTGTATAACCGACGTCGATTTTATTGGCTGATTTTACAGTATAATTTTTCGGCTTTCTGCCCCGGAAAAGAAACGCATCGAACAACGCGCGCGACCTATGAAGCTGTTTTCACTCATCCGAGGAATATCGCGTGGCGTTATTTTCACTTCTTTTGCATTATTCATTCGGTGACTTTTGTTTATCGGAGCGAGGTAAGCGCCCGGATCATTGGTTTTCCATTCAAATTTCTTTTTGTCCGATATGTACAGTGTAACGAATTTATATATCGAAAGTGCGTAATCGTAAGCCTCATTAGCTTGCAGTGTACATACATATAGGAAACCGCAGCGAAATAACTCGTTACACCAGCCTCTCGTGATCGATTTCAGTCTTGATATTAAAAATAATTTTTATCGCAATGGGTCGAAAAATAAAAAGCCAAATACTCTTGCTGTTAGGAAACAAGCAAGCGCTATCTGAAAATGATAAACTCGTACGATTTCAATTTAAATGCTCTGCTCGCAATAATTATGTTGTTCGAAGGGTGTTACTCCCGTATCTCACTATTAATTTAGAAACGTCAGAGAGTCGAGAGAGCTGCCTCGTCGCGACGCTATCTTGCGGGTAGAATCTCTCTTTGCGAAAACCAGTTTCCACAGCAGTACGAATATAATATAAGCGAATTCACGAGACGTTTTCCAAAACCTCTCGCGGAAAATAATTTAAAATATAATTATCCTACGAAAACCGCACTGAGCGCGTGTGGTGTAACACTATGGAGAGCGTAAGGTCGCTCGCTATATCCGTCACTTTCCTCTCGCGCGCAAAGCGAGTAATTGCCCGGCACTCGGGTGTTTTTTATCGTCACGCGGTTCCAGATCTTATTGTTGTCTACGTGTGTGTAGTATATGATGCGCTTTATCTCTCTCTCTCTCTCTCTCTCTTCGCAGAGTGTGTAGCTTTTATAGGCGTAAAGTCTGTGCCTGAGGCGGCTCTGCTGCTCTTTTGATTTTTCTGATGGAGGTAATAATTAGCGAGTGTGTGTGTAGTGGAATTGACGTCCGAGGCGTTAAAAGTGCCCGTGATATATATTCACTCGTAAATATACAGTGTAACCTTGCCTTATGACATCTTTGCGAGCGCGAATTTTTGCCGCGGAGAGAGTTTTTCAAAGATGCGTCTGGAGAGATTATTGCACTATACAGCACTGGGAGGATGAATTAACACGTTATATTCTGCTGTACTTTTTCCTGCAGTGTAATTCATTCGGTTATTAGGAAAAGTGGAAAGCGAAGAATCACGCCTGAATAAGCCAGAACTGCACGAGTATGTACTCACGGCAGACACGGCGTCGCGTCGACTGCATTGTTCACTCTCGCGTGATGCAGACGCTCGAAGTTACGTAAAGTGAAATTACACGCATCCTTTCCCTGAAACGCTATAAAATCCTGATCCGCGCAAACGCACCCTTTTCACCATTAGAGACGCGTAGGAGTATAGATATATACCACAGACACACACACGAGAGAGAGAGAGAGAGAGAGAGAGAGAGATACACGCGCGGTAAGGATTTATCGAAGACAGGCCACGATCCAAGTACGGTAAGCGCGCGTATATCCGCGAGGGGTATATATAAAACGGATCTGCTGCGGAGCCGCGTTGTCGTCGTCGTGCAATCTCTCGACTCAACGAGCCAGAGGCACGCATGCAAATGCACCTCCATTAGGATTGATCGACAACATTAATACAAGTTAGTGGCGACATGCGTGAGTCGATCCTCTCTCTCGCTCTCTTGAAAGGGAGAGAGAAAGAGCGAGAGCTGTCCCGTTCCGCCTGGCTTATACGTGTCATTCGCGGCCTCGGTTTATCGAGGATCTACTTACTGCACCGAGAGCTGCATAGAAGAGAGAGAGAGAGAGAGTGGGCTTCCGACATGCTCGCGCCAAAGATGCCCTTCTGATGTGACTGAGTGAGATGGGCCGAGAGGAATGGAGACGTTGCGTTGAAATTTTGCTTTTTATTGTAGGTACGAATCCTAGTAACGATTCGTATTAAAATCGGTATCACGATCAGGAGACGATCAATTTATGGACCGTTTAAGCGTAATGAGTCTGACGCGAGAGGTGCGATAATGTTTCGGAGAAGCGAGCCGCATACCAAAATTTATCATTACGTAATAATCTCACCGCGCGTTAAGGCATCGTCGAGAGGAGGCTCCGAATAAATGAAAAAAAAAAAGAGATAACGATTTCACCTCGGCACTTCCTCGTCCGCCGAAAAATAC
Organism: Pteromalus puparum; assembly: GCA_012977825.3. Classification (NCBI taxonomy): domain Eukaryota; kingdom Metazoa; phylum Arthropoda; class Insecta; order Hymenoptera; family Pteromalidae; genus Pteromalus; species Pteromalus puparum. The sequence continues at coordinate 4,058,132 of CM053168.1, read as the reverse complement.
CTGCAGTAGCATATAATGCGTGCATCGCGGACCCTCGAGGCGGTTTCACTTTTCGGCAAGGAGTCTCTCTCTCACCTTGCACCGCCCGTCGCTTTATCGCGCGATTTATGTTCGCCCCGTTCCGTAAGACTTACGTAATTTTTTCAGGAATCCTCGTAATCTACCTACCGATTTTTTGCCGATTTTTTGGGTATCGGTCTTATTAATCGCGCCCGGTTATAAATTCTTTCGCGGGTCGATCGGAATTTTTCCTTTTTTTTTTAAGAAGCGATGTTTTTACTGCGCGAAAATTTAAGAAGCCTAAAGTCAGCGAAATAGCGCTCGTATTTGAATGCAGAATACGTAGTCTCCAGCGGATACAGTGCAGGTATAGTCTCTCGCAAAGTCAAAAGCGAGCGAGAGGACGCGACGACGACGCCTCGAGCGCTTATTACACGTTTCTCCTCTCGACACAGAGGGAGACTGTATCCGCGCAACCTCGGAGAAGGATAAACCGGGAATGGAAACAAGAGGAAAAAAGCCTCGCTCCTCGTCTTCGCCGCATCTCTCTCTCTCTCTCTCTCTCTTTCTTTCGAGAAAAGTTACGAGCCGGTGGAAAAGGGGAGAAAGAGTAGAGGGAGAGAGAGAGAGAGAAGAGGCGATAAAAGTTTCACGCGCTCACTCGCGCGCATACTTTTGGCCCAGGCTATTAAAGTTAAGGATTTGCAACGCCCACCGCAATCATAGTGATTATCCGCTCGCGCTCGCGCATTACAATGCATGTATATACGCGCACGCGCAACGTAGCCTAGCAACCCTCCGCCCCCGAGGTTTCGACGGAGTCTGCGCATCAAGCGAGTTTATGGGTGGCTGATGCGTTAGGGGTATACTGGTTGGTGGTGACGATTTTTTCTCTCGTGGAGGGGATGATACTGAGATGTAGCTGATGTAGCTTTTTTTAAACGGGACCTGCATTGGTACCGACGATGCAACACAGGATGACGCAAAGGATCGTTACGTAAGTTTTTCGTAAAAATTGTGTCAAACGTGAATGAGCACAGATACGACGTTTGATGATTAATACTGGCACGTCCATCCTTCGAATGGCTATACTCTTCGATTTTCACCGAGATTTATGCAGAAGCTTCGCGAGTAAAAATTACGGATGGAATACTTGATACACGATGTAAAAAATTGCTTTTACGATCGTCTCTTTTTGCGAACGCATATTGTCGCTCGTAAAAACACTGATTTACAGTGTTGCGTTGGGCAGATAAATTTGTTTCAAGGGTTTTGCACTGACGGCGAGACGAGCAATTTTTTTGCTACAGTTCGCGAGCAACAAAGTATATATGGATATTTTTTCAAAGCTTTGAATCCTATATAGTGTAAAAATCTGAGTTTACAGCTTCGACTAAATATATTTCTCCTATAAGCTTAATTGAGCGATTACAGTTATAAATACTGTACACTATTATCATATACACAGCTCTCGGCGAGTCAATTGAGATAAATCAAGCCTCTTTATTTTTCATCGTTTCGCGTTTACCAAGCACACATAACCAGACAGACGTCAGTAGAAAAAATGATCCCTATTAAGCAAACTTGATTTTCGCTGAAACCACGCGGTGCGAAATGCCGTTCCTTCGAGTTTATATTTTTCCCGCCAAAGTCAATACCCGATTAATAACAACAAAGTTTACCTCATTAATATAAATTCCCGGGTATAATCGGAAACATTTCGCAAGAAAGTTATCCCCGACTGCACAGCGTCGCGTCTCTCTCCCCCAATTTAAGCAGAAACATAGTTTTAATGAATCGCGCACGCGCGTGTGCGTATGGTAGTTTTCCCCTGAAAAAGCACGATATAAACAGCGATCATTACGAGGCAGATGGGTAGGTAAACTTGCAGGAATGCAAGTACCTTCAAATTGCAAATTGTAAAGTGTAAAATGGATTTTGCGCTGCAAAGCTGCACCAGCGCGTACAGCAGACGTGGAGAACGTGTTATCTGTATATATATATATATATATACACCTAGCCATAGATCGAACAGTCATGCCGCGAGGAATATTACGGTTGCATTCTTGTCTTGGGCCGCAGATTCTCCTTGTATATTTGTGTATACTCGCGCGGTTGAAACAGCTCGAGCTGAGTATATTTAGTTTCGGCTGCGTATAAGCCTGAGATTTTTCATCGAGTGACGCGTTATACGATGCGTAGAATATTTTTAAAAAATAACAACGATAACAATAACCCATTTTCCTCGATAACTGACAATCGCATATAAAACTGAGAGGGTCTTTCCTTTGGAACTGTATAGTATCGATTCCAAAGCGATTAGATAATAAAAAGCCGAGAGACGCTCGCGGTGCGAATATAAATTGAGTTCGGAAATAGCGACCAAAGAGAGAGAGAGAGAGAGAGAAGCAGTTAAGGAGAAGATGAAAGAGGCCTCGTTAGAGATAGGTCGAATGATCGTCTCTCGATACTGGCACGTGCGCCGCTATAGTCGAGGATCGGAAAATTAAGAGGTAATGACTGCTGCTGTGATGTATCGCCGCAGCCGAGAGCCACGGCGGTACAGCGCGAGAATCGAGCGATTGAATGAGTTTACGCTGCGTTACGTCTTATATGTATACGGAGGATTCGATCTCTTTCTTTCTCTCTGTTGCCTCGGTGTAGCGAGTGTACTATTAACTCAAGGTTACTACTGATGTAGCTCGATTTAATGAATGAGAGAGTGTGAATTTGAGAAAATGGATTTTTGATTTATTTTTTATTGATAATATTCAATTTGAATCTTTTTTTCATTTCCTCTGTTTATCAAATCGATCCGATTGAGAACTTTGCCGTTGTGTACATATGTAATCGAGTCTAGAAAGTTCAATATCACAACGATTATTGCACGTCAAGTAGTAGTGTACAAGTATCGAACGGCAGGTCCATAAATCGACGAAAGACAGTCCGTGCGAAAATCAGTTTCCTTTATCTACTTGTTTGTCCGCTCAAAGATTGCTTACAGATGGCTGGCTTGTCTTTATCAGCGATCAAGTGGCAGATTTCTCCGATAAAGTCCTCGGTGGCATTTTTATTTTCGATCTGCAAAAAATTATCGACCGTTTCCGTTCCGTAAAAATCGCAATCTCGGCGGCTTTGATAATGCACACAAGTGTAAATTTATAAATTATCATGTCGATAATATACTTACGCCGTTGAGAGCAACCGATGGAACTCCGAGCAGAGGTGATTCGAAAGCTTTAGTCTCTTCTCCCAGCGCTATCAGAAGTCCATCACCCGAAATACCTATGCTGCAGCTTTCGATGTTTCGAATCGATTGCTCAGTTAGACCAATTTCCTTAGCGCACTAAAAATGAGAAAAAAATTATGCAATCGTATTAACAACTAAAAAGTAGTAGAAAGAGAAAAAAAACTTGCATCAACTGCAGCCGTATAATCATGACAGTGAGCCATAATACATCCCACGATATCCACAGCTGCTTGTTGTTGGTGCGTAAGGTTAACCGATCGCTGAATCTCGTAGAGAGCGCAAGCCTGACCCTTGTTGCCATGACATTCGGCTGGACCATGTTGACACCTGAATATCACTGGGAAGCCCCTCACTAACTGATGAAATCAAGTGTTGTACGAAGCAATTAATTTTGACAAGCCGCCAGGATCGTGTACACGAAATTGCAATGGTTCTTACCGAAGCCTTTCCAAATGGCACGAAATTGACCGTAACGTAGTCTTTCAGATACTCGTAAGCAGGAACCAATTGCTTAGTAATGAACAAAACGCTGTAGGGACACAGCTGTTCGTAGTACACGTCGACCTTGACTTTTTCAGCGGCTGACTGAAACGGAACAATCGTTTTTTATTTGGAAGGTTTGTCTGGTACGTCGCTAGTAAAATATACTTTTTTTTTAATTTTCCAATATAAAACAAAAAATACTAAAACTCACCACACTGCCGGTCGAAAAAATCGCCAGAGCGACGAGCGTAGCAAAGAAGCGAGCCATGTTTCTTTCTGTAAGACTACGCGACAAATGAAATGATTGGCAATTGTAAGCCACGCCGATGCTTAAGGTGTAATTTCATGGACGCTAAATTTGAGCGTCAGCGCCAAGAAATAGCATTTTGTGATCTGCGCATGCGCGAGCAGGTGACACTACTTCCTGTCAAAATAGTTCACCAGTGGTGAACTTTTTCACTCAAAATTTGTGTCAACCTCAACGTCGAAGACTCAAATAATCGTTTATTGTTTATTTAACTAATTCTCGTAATGGAGCAAGAACAGGTAATATAAGCTAAATTATTAAGCGAAGTGACATTTACAAATTTTGTATCACTTACATAAAACTTTTGTGTTATAATTTTAATATTAAATATAAAGGTTATGAAGCATAGCATCTTTTGAGAACTGCAGCTCATCATTGTTTATGTTACGTTGTGTAGTTGATTAATCACACAATGCAATGTGTTTTCAATCAAACAGTACCTACAACCTATAAAAACTAAACTTGAAAACGACGCTGGCGCTCTTTACGCCGCCGCTCTGACACTGGCATTTTGACGCTAGACGCTGGCGTTTCACGCGAAAACCTTATTCAAATTTCGCGCGCTCTCATTTGACGTTGACGCTACAGATATAAGCGTCCATGAAAATACAACTTAATGCTACTCCGCGGTTGTCATCGCAGTTTGTCTCACGGAGGGGAAAGAATAAAAGCCAGAACTGCGAAGAGAGAGGGAAATCGTATCCGCTCGGCGACAATGAACTGCTATATCTCAGCCGCATTTTCAAAACAGAGCAAATACGCATACGATCAATTAAATCAATCTAATAATAGAGCGAGCGTATACTCTCGTCGGCAAAAGCATACAAAAGTAGAAGTGACCGTCGACTTTTAAAAACGCCAGCCTGCACGCAGTAATTGGCGTGCAGTTCTGACAGATCGAGCTCTCTCGCGACGACAGGTTCTCTCTCTCTCTCTCTCTCTCTCTCTCTCTCTCTCGTTGGCTGGAGAAAAAGTGCCTCGAGACACTGCATGCGCGCGCGCGCGTCGCGAAAGAGAAATGCCTTCGCCAAAAGCGGCTTTAAGCAGCGCGAAAAAAAGGATCAAGGCGAAGCGCTCTTCCAAACAAGACACTCTCTCTCTCTTTCTCTCCGAGGGGAGAAAAAGTATACACCTGACGATTTTTCGAAGGATTTTCGTTGCACACGCGAACCTGCACACATACGTATAAAATCGCCACGACGAAAGAGGGCGAAACGGAGACGTAACGGGACACAGGAGGAGCAGTTCTCTCTCTCTGCAGCAAGCTGGTCGTATACGAGAGAGATCCTCGCTCGTGACAGCGAAAAGAGAGTTAAGCGAGTCCGCGCGCGAGCAAGCGAGCGAGCGAGCGAGCGATCGGTCGCCGAGATTGCGCGAGAGTCGAGGAGTTACGTCAGCGTCTTATTGCTATACGCGCATAGGTACATTAAGCGGTCGATCAAAGGGACGTGTTGCTGCCGCTGCGCTTTTCAGCGGATGGGCGTAGTTTGCTCCTTTTTTCTCTTCCCTCGTTGGTGGATTTTTCCTTCCCGGCTAAATTGATACGTCCCGATGCTGCGGTGTATCGGCTCATCTCTCTCTCTCTCTCGAGCTTTTTTAATCGTCTCGCGCGTATATCGTCCGAACACATCTTCGTCAAGCTCAAAACATTCGGAAAAGCTTCCGATGCAACGAGAGGGACAAAGAGCGGATAGTACACGGGTACGGCTCTCGTACCAAATCGATTTAGCGGGGTTAAGCGTGTATAGCAGTACTTTTCGCTAGTAGAGAGAGAGAGAGAGAGAGAGAGAGAGAGACCTCGTTGAACGGTCACTCCTATGTAGCGGCGCAGTTGACCTGACCTTCATTAATCAGGCCCCCGGCGCTTCCTGGGTGATAAATAATTCGCGCCGTTTATATACAGCGGTGTCGGTGTATGTGTGTGTACACACTTCTTATAGTATACACGAGAGAATTTATTATTTATACGTTAGAGTGTCGTTGGAAAAACGGAGGGAGAAAGTATGTGTTTTTTCACGCGTTATAAGCAAACGCGCATAATGCGGCTGCAGTATACGGAGGGAATTTCGCGCGCGGCTTATACTTATAGGCATGGGATTAGCGGCTATTTTGCTTGGTTGTAAATTTTTTCCCCTGAACGCGCGCGGGCTCGAGAGGTAGGTAGGCACGAGTGTCTTTGTAATTATTGGAGAAGGAAATGATCGCTGCTGATTGTATAGCTGATGGATATTGGAGTGCGAACTTCAAGAGCTCGTTCCGATGTGGCCGAGTGTCGGGTATTAGTAGTCGCGAGTCTCGTTGTGAAATCTGAGGTAATGGAATTTTACGGAACTGGGCGCAGGAGGGTATCATTAACTTGTGTTTTTACGCTGATCGGTTTGAATATTGGAAAACGCGAAGATTATTTCGAGTTATTACATTTTTACACCCAATCAATGCTTTATTCATGAGGGAACAATCGATCAAACATCGTGGAATGTGATATATCCGTGTGTGTAATTAGTCCTGACTATAGCGCGATTCGTATGCAAACTCTAGAAAACGTATGTGTTAATACGTGATTAATAGTCCGTCGAACTCAGGTATATAATTCGGTGGATTAGCATACTATAATGAAAAAAACTCAAATCCTTTGAATTCCACCACAGACACCGCCGATCGCGATGTGGATCACGAAGAATAATTTTAAAATCGTACCTTACCCTCTCGTCGACATTGTGTACGGAGTATCGTTCAAGGCCGACTAGATTATACTCCTATAGTCAAAACATTATATACACGGGGTCCTCGTCGGTCGTATCGCGCGTTAAAAAGCCATTACATAATTCAGTTGACCGGTTCTCTCGTAGCGAGTTATGCAAGGGACAGCAAGCTCTAAGTACGAATTTATTGGTCATCAGGACGAAGAAGTCTTCTCTTCCTCATGAGGATCGTGATCGTCAAATATTTGCTTCCTTGCGCGCAAGCGCAGATCGGAGAGAAAATACGCGAAGGTACATAACGGTACAGCCGACGCATTCTTTTTAGATTCTTTCATACGACGCGTATATACATACGAATTTTCCATCGATTTCTAATTCTTCCGGCGGGAAATCTCGCACTACATCCATTAAACCGCATCAATTAAAAGCCCAGCTATAGCGACTCTCGTTAATTCGATGCAACACGTCACTTAGCATTTTAGGACTGCGCGCGAACATATAAATACGAGGAGGCCCGCGCGCGTGCGTAAGTGTGAAAACGTGTTCTGTAATACGGGATATAAGCGATTCCCGCATCGCGTCGTCGCAACGAAGGAGAAAAAAAAAACAAGGAGAGAGAGAGAGAGAGAGAGAGACGAGCTCGTGAGATCGGCAACACCCACGCGAGCCACGGCTTTCACATTTCCCATAAGCCACCAAGCCGCAGCCAAGTGTTTTCTTTCCTCCGAGCGAGCAAGCCTATAAAGATGCGCGAATACCGTTTTTTTTTTTTGCTCGCGGTGCTGCTACTGCTGCTGAAAAAAGAGGTCGGGCTGCAGTAATGTAACGAAAGTTATTCGCGGCCTTTAATTAGCCGTAACAAGTGTGTTGCGCAATTTCTCGCCGTTATTATTGCGGCTGTTCTGAAAATCGGTGTATGTATGTGTATTCCGTTTTTACCTCTTTTTTTTACACTCGTCCGACGATTGGTTTATATTCGCTCGAATTTACGAGCTTGTTCTTCTTAATTCGAGCAATCAAAATCAATAAGTACATACAACGCGTTCACAGCCAAATAAAAACAAATTTCTCCTCAGGTACACAGCGCAACACGCAGACGACACCGGTTTTACGTAACCTATACGACGTGTGATATTCCAAGATCGTCTTTGCGACGATATGACAGAGTATATAATAGCACAGTACCGCCTTTCTTTCCCTTTCCGCCGTTTGACACGGGATATCGTGGGAGTCGATCGCGTTTTCACTCTGTGGTCTATACCTTCAAGCGCCACAAGCGATTCGGCTGTCGGTTCTACGAGGACAATCTGCATTGGAAAGTGCGAAAAAATCTGGCGAACGCTTTCCGCGAGGGCGATGGACTAGGATGAGGATCAGTCGCCGATTTATGCTAATGGCGAATAAAGGAAAGCGCGATTGCGCGAATAAAGATGTTAGCTCTCTATATAGAATCCTATGTAGATGCGGATAGGATTTGCACGGTTTTCGATACGCTCTCGAGGGAGAGAACGTGTCTGATTTGGCTTTTACGTAATTTTTGACGTTTCTTCTCGCGAAGTTGATGGTATATTGTAAAATAAACAAAGTATAATTTGCCGAATTTTTCAGTCTTTATCGCAGCCGTTGCGTAAGCGTAATTAACACCAGTGTACCCACGCTATGCTGTGTGGATATAAAAACGAAATTCCATCCTGATTATAAGCACTTCCTGGTCGTAAACTCTCAAATAACCGAGCAATATTTTTGCTAAATCCACACTGCAGCAATGAAAAAAAATCGTCCCTCTCATAAGCGCGAGTATAGCGCATTAGCGCAATAAATACACACCACACACATCCCTGCTTGGACTTTGACGAGGCTTCTATATACACTGCTGTAGCATCGACAACCTGGTTTTACCGTTCTTCTCCACTCTGGCGCCTCTCTCGACCTTATCTAAGCTAATTCCCAGCTGCTCTCGTCGCTCGGTCTCACTCGCGCGCGCTAATTCCATACGGCGCGCGCGATCTTGACTTCCGAACCCGATCGTTAGTGCGTACTCCGGTAGACACCTAACGATGCACCTCTCTCTCTCTCTCTCCGACTCACCTCTTCTTGCATACTAGCTCGTTATCCGATATATCGCGTATGCAGAGAGAGGTCCCATACTATACGCTCGATTTATTATATAACGTAATGCTCGCCAGTGAAACAGTAGCCATTCAAGCGAACTTATACTGTGTGCTGCGGTTGTCTGTGTGTATCTCGCGCGAGGATCACATGGAGGAAGAAAGTAACAGTATCCCACTGTTTATTGGAGTCGTATAAATCGTCGGGTAGCGCGAGCGAGCGAGAAGCGAGCAAATTGTCCGGTAGCGTATACATCGTGAGCACCTGGAAAAAAGATGGAACAACGGGAGAAGAAGAAGCTCTCGTACATATAGTCTGTCGGTGCAACTACGGTTAACAGGAAACGCGAGCGTGTAGGCAGTGAGCGTATGTAGAGAGAGTGTATAGCTATTAGGTGTATCTTTGCAAGCCGGAGACTTGAGAGAGAGAGAGAGAGAGAGAGAGAGAGAGAGAGAGAGAGAGAGAGAGAGAGAGAGCTGGTCAAATTCGCTTGTGTGAATCTTAGGGAAAGGGAAGGGGGGAGATTGTTGGTGTTGTGCCTGTATCGACGACGACAACAGGCTGATGGCTGATCTTCCATAGTCGACCAAAGCCGAAGATCGGCTCGACACCTATAGAAGTAATCTCGAGCTACCAGTCTGAGTGTCCAGGTCGGACGGTAGCGTCGTTTTTTCAAGTATATTGGAGTGACGCTGCGAGTGATAATAGGTGTAATCCGCTATTTGAAACTCCCGTTTAACTTGAAAGAAATCTGTGTACTTTGTTTACTTCTGGCGAGCTGCAAGCTAAACCAACGAACATGACTAGGCGACCACGGACTTCAAGGGTGGTAGGTGCGAATCCACTATTGAATCAACTGCTTTCTCGACCCCTACCGGCACCTACTGAGGATACCGCTGAGCAGGTAAGATAACGCTTGAATTGGGATACTTACTGATCAGTACCAAATCGTTTCCTTAGTTATCATAAATAATGAATATTTCATCGCACAGGTGTGGATTTCATCTTTGGCACTGTTGAAAATGCTGAGACACGGCCGAGCCGGAGTACCTATGGAAGTCATGGGTCTTCTGCTTGGCGAATTTATTGATGATTACACAGTTCGAGTTACCGATGTGTTTGCAATGCCGCAGACTGGAACTGTGAGTTTTGTTTTTTTTTCCTTTCCTTCTCCAAACCCTTTTTCGATGTTTAACTACAATATTGGTTTGTTTTCTCTCTCAGGGTATAAGTGTCGAAGCAGTAGATCCAGTGTTCCAATCAAAAATGTTGGAAATGCTGAAACAAACTGGTCGGCCAGAAATGGTAGTAGGCTGGTACCACTCTCATCCTGGATTTGGATGTTGGTTGTCTAAAGTTGATATGAACACGCAGCAGTCGTTTGAAGCTCTCAGCAAAAGGGCAGTAGCCGTTGTAATTGACCCTATTCAGTCGGTTAAGGGCAAAGTCGTCATCGATGCGTTTAGGTTATTTAAAACAGAGGCGTTAGTAAGTATTTGTTCAGATTTAAATGCTGGCAAATAATACAAATCATATTTTGAGATGTGACAAAACTTGTCATTTTTACAGCTTACTAATGGGGAGCCCAGACAAACAACTTCCAACTTGGGTCACCTTCAACCGCCATGCTTGAGAGCACTCGTTCAAGGACTGAATCGATATTATTATAGGCTCTGTATTAATTTTCGCAAAAACGAATTTGAACAGAAAATGTTACTCAAGTTGCACCAAAGTACATGGATGGATGGCTTGAGCCTTGCAGGGTATTCAGAGCATAGTAAATTAAATATAAATGTAGTTCAAGAAATGCTTCAATTAGCTAAAAATTATAAGAAGGTAAATGGTTTACTTTTTGTTATAATGTAAGAACTTGACGTTATGTACTTCAACGATTATTTCACAAAATTGATTTCAGAATATTGAAGATGAGGAAAACTTGACTAGAGAACAGTTAGTAATGAGATATATTGGTATTCAAGATCCAAAACGACATTTGGAAGAGAAGGTCGAGAAGCTCATGGGATCAAATATTGTTCAATGCTTGAGGGCTGTTATTAATACAGTTGTCTTTAAATGACTACTAGAATTGATTTTAAATACCCATTTACGAAAAAATATGTTCATGTTTTTAGTTCTACCTTAAATAATATTCTTTTTTCATACTATGAATTGAAATCGCTCGCAGATATTTAAACAATAAGGAATGTATTAACTATATTTTTGATTTATAACGAATTTACAAATATAATTGTCTTTACAAACAGATTTTAAACACAAATCGTCCGACATTCATTGTTTGTACAGTGTACACCTTACCTGTTCCACAATTGACGTTTATACATTTATTATAAAATTTAAAAGAAAATTTAATTTTCAATGATTAGAACAAATCTATTAATTTATTTTGTAAGTAACTATTATGGACAAATACTTTTCGCATAGATGGATGTGAAAGCTTCTCAAAAATTAGGAACAAATCTATTTCGAAATATAAGTTTATGTGATCTCGCAAAAGAATCAATGTATAAATCGTCGTGGATGACGAAAACAAATAATCGTCCAGTAGCGTATGAAGTACCTATATTACGCGGATTCGGAAAAAGAAACGAGCGTATGTAGTGAGTGTATGTATCTGTAATTGTGTATGGACGACATATGATGCAGTAAGGAATGTAGCTGCGACGCAAGTGTGTATTTGCTAGCCGGAGTTCAGGGAGCTCGGAAAAATCATTTTTGTAGTAAACAATGGTCGCAGTGTGAAGAGTGGAAGAGGGGGGTGATAGTCGGTGTTGCCCTTGCATCGACGACGACAACAGGTTAATAGCTGATCCTCATTGAACTGGCAGCAACGACGATCTTCTACAGCTGGACGAAGTCGAAAATCGGCTCGACAGCAGAATCAATCTCAAGCCACCAGTCTGAGTATCCAGGCCGGACAGTTAAGGTCGTGTTTCAAGTATCTTGAAGTGTTGTATCGAGTAATAATATACACAAGAGGTGGCTGTTCGAAGCTCCTGTTTAACCTAAAAGGATCTGTGTACTTTAGTACTTACTCCTGGTAAGATTACCAATATGATAATTGTGAGGACAAATGCTGGTTCGACCGGATCAGATGCGAAACCTCCATTGGATGCTCCAAAACCAGACACTGCTGAACAGGTAAAATAACTGAATAACTGATGAGGTGTCAGTTGATCTGTGGCAAATCATTTATTCGGTGCATTTGATATATATTTCATCACACAGGTGTGGATTTCTTCCTTGGCACTGTTGAAAATGCTAAAACACGGCCGAGCCGGAGTACCCATGGAAGTCATGGGTCTTATGATTGGCGAATTTATTGATGAGTACACAGTTCGAGTGACCGATGTGTTTGCGATGCCGCAGATTGGAACTGTAAGTTTTTTTTTTTTTTTCTTAACCTTGAGTAAACCTTTTTTTTTTATGCTTTCAACTATGTATATTTGTTTTCCATCTTAGGGTGTAAGTGTGGAAGCAGTAGATATAGCGTTCCAAGCAAAAATGTTGGATATGCTGAAACAAACTGGTCGGCCAGAAAAGGTAGTTGGCTGGTACCACTCTCATCCTGGATTTGGATGCTGGTTGTCTAATGTTGATATGGACACGCAGCGCTCGTTTGAAGCTCTCAGCAAAAGAGCAGTAGCAGTTGTAATTGACCCTATTCAGTCGGTTAAGGGCAAAGTCGTCATCGATGCGTTTAGGTTAATTGAACCAGATATGATGGTAAGTACTTGTTTGGATTTGAATGCTGGTAAAAAATCGAGATTATTATTTGAAATGTAACAAAATTTTTACAGCTTTTTAGTCATGAGCCCAGGCAAATAACTTCTAACTTGGGTCACCTTCGAAAACCGGAAGATAAAGCAGTGGTTCATGGATTGAATGTGCATTATCATAGCATTTGCATTAATTATCGCAAAAACGCACTTGAGCAGAAAATGTTACTCACCTTGCACAAAAATACATGGATGGATAGCTTGAGCCTTGCAGAGTATTCAGAGCATAGTAAATTAAATAAAAATGTAGTTCAAGAAATGCTTGAATTAGCGAAAAATTATAAGAAAGTACACAACTGTTTTACTTTTTAGTATCGTGTGGCGACTCTTTACGCTGCATATATTTGAACGAATATTTCACAAAATTTTATCATTCATTTCAGAACCTCGATGATGAGGAACACTTAACTCCAAGACAGTTAGCAATTAGATATTTTGGTATTCAAGATCCAAAACGAGACTTGGAAGAGAAGGTCGAGAAGTTCATGGCAGGAAACATTGTTCAATGCCTGGGAGCTTTGCTATATACCATGGTCTTTAAATAACTATCTGAATTGATTTGAAATACCGATTTGCAGAAAAATATACATGTTGTTAGTATTACCTTGAGTATATTTTTCTTCTATCGCGACTATTGTTGAAAATCTTATCGCAAGTTTTTGCGAGACAGCTGTTAACGCTCGCAAATTATGTACTTTTTGAATTTGAAGACGCATAAATAAGCCGCTTATGCTTCTCATTTCTCGGCAGAGAGCGAGTAGTGTAATTTCGTTCTCATTAGCTGAAAAAAATCATCGAGGAACTCGCTCGTCGGCCAATTTCCGCTGTTCAAATTTATCGCGGTAGCTAGCGATGATGCGACGACGTTGAAAATTTAACGATTTTCTCTCGTGAAAATGAGCTTTCTGGCCAGGTAGAGCGAGAGAGAGAGAGAGAGAGAGAGAGAGGGAGAGAGCGAGAGCTCACGCGAATACGAGCCTGCAAGTTTATGCTCAAGGTCGTAATTTTATTTCGTCTTGTGAGCTGCAGCAGAGTATAAGGGTAACGAGAGAGTGAGAGGAGAGCTAGCTATATACCCTTCTCGATCATTAAGCTCTCGATATCGAGAGGGATGAGTATAGCCTGCATATATATACGTATACACACATCCAATCAGAGATTCCAGATCTACGACTCGGTAATGGTGTCACGACGCTGTAACTTATGCTCGTCGTAAAATTTTAACATTTTTACGAGATAGTCTCGGAAAATAATGAAACATTCGAAAAGCGAGTATTATATACGGCGCGTTCGCTTTCGTGTGTATATATATAAAAAAACTAGCTCGTCTTTGTAATACATTAGCGAACTCGTCGCAAAACAGGGGAAAGTGGGGTCAACGCGAGACGCATCCGAATTCTTGTATATATACACACACACGGAAGTCTCTCCAGACGATTGTCATTCTCCTCGAGCGTAAGGTCGTCGGTGATAGTCGCGGCCCAGTTTTTTCAAGCGATACGTGTGTGCGTGTATAATATATACTCTTTTCGTTTATCACACTTTCCCAAGCGCTCGTTCGCATAGCAATAAGTCGCGTGTGCAGATTTGTGCAGCGAAATGAAAACTCGGTCGACGCATGGTGTGTTAGAAAAGCAGACACTATCGCTTATCGCACTGACTGCGTTCTTATATACGGGAATGACTAAACGCTTTACGGCTTGTAATAAAAATTAATCATTTTCTAAAAAAAAAAAAAAAAAAAAAAACAAGAAAATAAAATTCCCCGGAGATAATACACAACTTGGAATGAAATTTACAGTACGGAGGCTGGTATCCGCGAGTTTTATAATGGACGCAGTAAAGCGTCTAGGAATTATGAAATATTTTATTATATTCCTGAAGTTTAGTGTCGAAACGTTCTAAAGCCCCTCCTATACTATATGCACATCGCGCATTCACACCAGATATCCTCGTGCAAAATCCAGCCTCTCCTCGCGCACTTGTGTATACTGCGCTTTGCACAGCTGCCAGTATGTCATTGTCGCATGTCTTATCTCTTGGTGTGTATATACGCTCGTATTATATATACTCGCGCATACCGCCTCTTCTCTATTTTCTATTAAAAAGCCCGTAAATCAGTTTGAACCCCAGAGGATACGGATGTACCGTACGACGCTCTACTCGCATTCCCGGCGCTATGTCACTGTCGTGCTCGCGCGCGGGCGAGAAGAGGTCGACGCCACGTACCTATATGTACTATTATATAGCACGATCGTATACGTGTATAATGCGTATTATGCAGTACAGGGTAATCGAGGGGTGATCGCGCAATCCGAGAAATCGAGGACGTGCGAGGCTGCGCGCAGCTGATGTGACGTAAGCTATATATATACATTCCCAGCAGCAGGCGCTTTATAATCAGAGGCAATTAGGCAAGGACGTACGTCTCTCCAACTCGCTGTGTGTGTTGCACTTGATGCTGCGGATCGTTACACGCACCTTTGGCTCTTTTTCTCTTTTTTTTTTTTAGCTCTCGTTTCCTCGAACGCGATCATTTCTTCTTCTCGAAATGCGATGCATCGCGTGTGCATATTATATATGCTGAACGATTCTTCGGAATGGAAGCTCGTAAATAATCGGCGAGAAACGACTCACGGTCATAGCTCCTGATCGTCAATCACTTTTATCGGCCATTGTTTTTTCGGCTTTTGACTATTCTCTATACTGTTGCTCGAGGTTATTTCCACACACGCTAATTCGCTTTGCATCATATATCTATATTATATACATATAGTCGAGAAGCGACGATCCAGAAATGCGCTAACGCGGAAAAACAGCCGCGCGAAAAATAATCAGGCGGATCACACGCGCATAGTGCAAGTGTCTTCGGAGTCTCTCTTTTGTTTTGTATATACCGAGTTTCGTCATACCGGCAGTCCCACGGAGTTATGCCAACAATAGAACCGTGTACGCGTGTTTGCGTTCGATAACAAAATACACGCTCACTCGCTAGACCAGATGAATATCGGATGTGTATTATGGGAATCGCGTCGAGTTTGCGTCTACTGACGAAGTCAGCTGTGTATATAGGTATACACGTAACAAAAGCAAGCGTGACAATTAGACGCTCCGCTTCTGCAATTACCCGCGCGATCTACTCGAAAATTTCGCTCTTTATACTTACTCTTTCTCTGCAGGAACCCCCACGCAGAGCCTTGTAACGAAAAAGCAAACGCACTTTCGTAATGACGACGTGTTTTTTGCTCGTTTGCGTAGTTATGCTCGTGCGCATTATTATACCGTATATATATATATATATATATATACACAGCGGAGTTTAGAGCCGCTTGCTGCTGTAGGTCGAGGGGAATTTTGAGATTAATGAGTTGTGGTGGTGGGTCTTGCAAAATTGTCAGCTATATGGTGAAATTGGCACGTATAGATTAATGTATGCATTCGAGTTCGATCTATCGGATATATTCGCGTATTTTTCGGGAGAAGTCGTAGCGTTCCCGTTGCGCCTAATGAGCCGGTAATTCGCTCTATATATATAATAAATTAAAGTGAAACCGCTCGGAATAACGAAGCAGATCCTTATCTTGCTTGGATCTCGTGTCGGATTATGCGAGTCAAAGTTTGCCGTAATTCGACTGGGAAAATGAAGTCAAATAAAGTGAAAGTTTACTCTAATTCACTTAGTCTCCACGAGTGAGAGAGTTTCACGAGTGTATACACACACAGTTGACTTTAATTGTCCACCAGATTATACATTTTTGACACCGTTACGGTAAAATTTCCCTTCTCTCGCTCACAGTCAACGGATTACGCGTATATAGCATCGTTCTTCCGAATCACAACAAGCTCGCACAGAACCAATGTAATACACGGCTATCTGTTCTTTATGCATAATCGCCGTAGATGATTTTTAATGCACACAGCTTTGAAAATTTTCTCCGCTCGAGCTTACATAAATCGCCTCGCGCGCTCACGTTCAAAGCCATGGGAAGTGTATCGGAATCGGGTACAATAATATCTCTCGGTTTGCGAAAGTAATTTTTCCGAAGAGTCTCGATTTTTGCCCTATACGGAGATCGGTTGGTCGGTTCTTGAAGCTGCGAGCGCATATAAATATACATCCGTTGCGCAAAACTCTTCTCTCGTCGAGGGTCGCCTACACACACACACACACACACACACACACATGCACATACACACAGCACAAGAAGCCGAATGTGAAACTCTCACTTTCGCCGTGGTATGCAGTCGAGCAAGGACCCAAGCGCAACAAATGACATAAGGCTGCATCAACTGTGCTTGGTGTGTGTTGTGCACTGCTCTCCGATATATCCTTCATTGATTTATGAAGATTTCTCTCCCAAGCGGCAAATGGCCGTGAGTATAATAGTGTATAACAGCGAGCATTCCTTCTTCTTTCTTATACCCGATCTCTCGTATATACACATATTCGTGGGTATATATCCCTCATTTTTCCGTTATAGCCATCACCGTGCGCTCTGCACTGATGTAGCCGGTAGTCGGAGGGGAATTATACCGGTGAACCTGTCTTATATATATATATATATATATATACCAGCACACGGCACTACCGGAATACACGATGCAAAACCGGTCATTATAAATGCTCCATTACGATGAGTGCTGCTCTCCGCTGTGCCTTTATAGGTGTATATATACCTACCCGCGGAGAAATTGAAAGTATTGAAAAAGGAAAGCCTGATGCCGATAGATCGGATGCGTATATATATAGTATATGAATAACGAGAGAGCTTACGACCTTATCATTTTCGCGAGTCTTTCTTTCGACCGCAAAACCAGCGAAATTCATACGAGCGTCACAATTAGTCAAGCCAATGGTATATATAAAACTCTCGATGCAGCAAACGCGAGGTATATCCTCTGGAATGTCATTCGAGCAGCTGAAATAAATATCTCGGCATTTACTATCGACAAGCCGAGAGCCGCGCAAAAAGCCGGGACTATAAATAGGCGAGCGAGAAGAGAGAGAGAGAGAGAGAAAAAAAAGGAGAATAAGTACATTAATAAAACACAAGCCGTAAAAGCGATAAGTAAACGACATTTGTCGCAGATATAAATCGCAGTATAGGGCTACGCTGCTGCACACACATACCCACGTATCTCTCATTCGTCGGGCTCTCATTTTTCGCCGCTCTCTTGCGGCTCCTTATCTCTAGCGCTCTTTCCAAGGGCCGTAAAGCATATGTGCGCCAGTAGTGGTATATAGTAGCTATACGCCCAAGAGACAATGTTGGAAGAGAGAAAGAGAGCGATTATCGTGGGTTTGCCGCGACGTATTTAGTCGCGAAAAACGGCATAAATTCAGAACGGCATCTCGGACGGACACGACGGCTTAATAAATCCGCGCACGCGAGGCATTAGTATACCACTGGTGTCCCAAGAGCGCGCGCACCAGACCCGGAATTTTCACGGTCCGACGATCGCTCCCGGCTCTCTCGTTCGCTCCGTATATACTGTACGTTGTATTATGTGTGTGCGGTTGGGAATTCGATTTCTCGCGTTCGCCCTGATTTTCGCTAATTATAAGCTGTTGGCGTGTGCATTGGTACTGTTATACATTTCGGCGTCGCCTATAGAACACCGAATTAAATTTTCAACAATTACGTTCCTGTATAACAACGAAAAAAATAAGTATATTCTCCGACTTTTTCGAGCCAAGAGCGAGTATAAAGAAGTGATAACCGCTGCTTCTCTCTCCATCTGCAACAGCGCAGCAGCCCGGCAGTATACACTGCAGTCAACGGCGGCGGCGGCGGCGGCGACGCGAAAGTGCACGGAGAGGTGGCACGAGGTCGTTAAAGGCGGCGGTCGAGGACGAACTGCATAGCCGCTCGGTACTGGCTCTCGGTCCGTCGTTCTGGTAGTTCGACGACCCAAACGTTCAAGGCTATGCACTGCTTGCCGCGCAAGCGCTTCGCTCTGCAACGCCGGCCAATCGTGTATACGAGAGCAAAGAGGGAAGTTCAGGACCATGAACGTCGCTGATGTTGGTGGGATGCGCGCGGAGAAGATACTCTACTCCGAATCGCGTGGATTCTAAGAAGGTTTAGCTATTTTCTATCGCTGGTGTTTTTTTTTTTGCGGGAGGGATCAAAATTCGTTCACCAGCTAGCTCGTCTTTGTTCGGAAACAAAGCCGGAGTAAAGGGTATATACACTCTTCAAAGACAAACGATCAAACGCTCTCGCCTGCGCTGTAAATAAAGATGATTTGTGTCAAGTTTGCAGCTATATATGCACGTGCGCTCCGGCGGAATAATTGTTAAAAGTCTCAAGGACAACTTGACGTTAAAGCTGTTAAAGGATGACGGCAGTTTTCTCTCGAGTGAGAGAGAGAGAGAGAGAGCGTTTGAAATACGCGAGTGATGCCGCAGCAGCAGCTACTACTACCGGCCACGGCAAGAGGTTCCTGATTGTGCCCCGAGAGCTTTACGATGCAGAGGGAACGATACCCATTTGGAGCAGCATAGCCAAGAGGACCCCTCGAGGTGAGAATCGACCTTGCGCATAAACTTCAAGTTTGTTATATGCCCTGGCCGACCTCAAGCTATATCCAGACGCGAAGTAAATTCTTCGCGCGCGGCTGTGGCGAAACTCTGAAGCACCTGTGCTAGCTCTCGCTTGAAAATTTTTGCATCGTCGAAAGAGGAGAATTTAGTGAATAATCGTATAAGAAGATTGATTACTACAACAATCCTAAAACCAGATACTTATGATTATCCATAGACTCGCATCATAGCTCGTTAGTCGCTTGCGCGCATTTATAACACCAAATATAATTTTCCAGAAATTACTCAACCGACGCCTCTATATACCAGTCGCGTAGCCAAACCCCTTTTCGCTTCCTCCTTTCCCACCGTAATCTCAATCCCAAATCCCCATCCCGAAGCAATAAATCACCTGGCTCTCGAACAAAAACCTGCCCGAGAGAGTAACTCTCGCAAGCAAGCAACACTCCATCATAAACAGTATTAGACTATATATAGCCGTTGCAGAGAGTCAGTCCAGCGCGAGAAACGCGCGCCTGGTAATTAACTTTTTCAGCACAGCGTCCACTTCGCGCATATAATAGAAACGCGATAGAAGAGAGGACATACGGCACTCCCACTTCTCGAAACGACACACACATACACATACACTGAGCGAGAGAGGGATGCAATCAATTGGTACTTTTTGCGCTAGACCTGACGTGCACCGGACTATCCGCTTAACAGTATACGTATATAAGCGCTGATGCCACTATACGCTCCTGCTCCCTGGTGTGGCGGGCTCTAACGGGGCTTCGGCTTTGCGTGCTTGCAACTCTTGAGAGTAGCGAGAGAGAGAGAGAGGACACGTGTTGAGCGTCGCCTTCGGCGCGGCTTGGCTTAGATTCGCAAAGCGAGAACTTCACGGAAGTGATATACTGAAATTTCACGTTATCTACATGGATTCATATTTAAAAGCTCTCGTAATGGCTCGTTCATTTTTTGTTTGCTTTTAGAGTTATAAATCACCGTAGGAATAGGTGACTTTCTATAATGCATCTCGCAAACGGGATTTCGTCGTCGTCGTTGTCGTCGTTATTGTTGATTTAATAATATACGGCCCTGGCACGTAATCGGCTGTTGCAGCTGACGAACAATCGCGAGTCGTTCGCAGCGCATTTCGAATTTAAATGCCCGAGTCAATAAACACACACGAGATAAGTTTCCCAACGACTCACTGCTGGCATGTGTCTTCGGTCAATTAGCTTCAATCTGAGGGCTTTTTCAAAATCTCGACTTTGGCATCGTGGAAAATCAAGCAGCAATGCAATTAAGATGACCCACGTGCGCAACTACACGCTGCCGTATAATAACTTTCTCGACCCCTTGTATAGTGTCTATAGTCTCCGTGTTGCAAGTACTAGCGACTTATTGCTCATGCATAGTTGTGCAGGCGTGTGCATCTGTGCGCACGCCTGCACAGTCCAAGCTACTACTACTGGCTTTGCGCTTAGCGTGTAATCGTCATTGATTACCAATTGCACGTCGACGTCCCACACTCAAGACGTTTATTGGCGTCGATTATTCTCTCTCGTATACAGAACTCTGCTTAATAGATTCGATTAATTGCTTGGGAACGTTCCGCTGGCACCTTCCTTCGACAAATTGTCATGAAAATTTATAGCTTTTTTCCACCGAGCTAGAGCTTCTTTTTTTCAGCCTACTTGTAGCACAGCCGCGTAACTATCTCGTATAGCTGAGTGTGCCTTTCGAGCTGCGCGAAAAAGTTCGAGAAACCCGCTCGTGCGCGAGATATCAGAGGAAAATAGGTAGTCGGCCTTGTAACGCGTGCGTACGATAGGTGCCTATATGTGTGCAGCGACGTTGCGTAAGCGATTTGCTCGTGTGTAAAGGCGTCGTGCAGGAAAAGCGCGCAACATGGGAAAGAGAGGCCCTCTGCTGATAATTCGCGCCGTAAAATCCTGCGAGAGAGAGAGAGAGAGAGAGAGATTCTACGCGGTGGCCGCGATCGGATGTCGTGCATGCGTGTGCGTGTGGGGCTTCTGCGAGCAACGCGCTCGTTAACCGACGATTACGCGGCTATGCAAGTTTCTTCAACCCTGGGCTTGTGTATATTCCAAGATCCTCTCGGGTTAGTGGTCTTTCGGATCGTGGCTATAATACAGCTGCTGCCGATGCTCGGCGCGAGGATGGCTTAGGGTTTTAGTGCGTCGTGGCAAAAAGTCGGAGGTTGTGCGAGCTTCTCGACTGTGTGGCTCTTATTTGATTAATTCTGGCTAGCAAACGTGGAACGTGTAAGAAGTATATGGACTTTGTGGAGTTTTTAATGTCCATAGTTGTTTTTATTAAAATATCATAAGTTAAAGAAACCTGAAGCTGACATTTTTAATATGTGTATTATTGATTGATTTTGGCACATTTATCCATTTGCCCGTAAATCCAATCGATGTAGGAAGCAACTCTTGTGAATACTTGTGGACTACGCCCGCGAACAGCACACCCACCGTTTGCACTGAATGAAACTATGCCTACCACTTTTCCATCTACAGTGAGAGGGCCTCCTGAATCACCCTAAACGAAATACAAATCATTCGTTAGTCGAGAAAAAGTAATTTTTATAGCTGCTCTTAACATATAGTTCTTACGTTGCAGAAGCCTGTGTCTGCCGTTGTATTTTGTGTGCATATATTTGTCCGTCTGACAGGGTCTCCGAATATATTCTTTTGACAATATTTTAAAGTCGTAACCGATACTGTAGTTTTCAACAGTGTTGGTGACAAAAATCCCCCTCGCTGCAAGAAAATTATCAGTGTAAAAAAATAATATATGATGGTAAAAGTGAAAATGGATTATTCATTTGAGCCAATAATTATTCACTTCGAGTCTTCCAAAACCAGATATGACAGCTTTTTTTCCTGGATGAACTACAGCATGTTTTCTCGGTAACTTTGCTGGTGCTACGTACTTGTTAAATGAAAAAAGCGGTTGGACCTATGTGTGATAATAATTGTGATATTATAACCAATTATAAAGTTTAAATAATAAACAATAAATTTATTAAAATCTTACTTTCATAACAGCTATATCATTATTCCAACCATCGGATTCATCGTACTCTTTATGAACGTGAATTGCGGTGACGTTATGGATCGTAGCGGACTCTGATAATTCAAGTACGTTGGTAGTCCCTGCTACGATCTCGTACGCACTTGTATTCATCCTTTAAAGAATCAAGTAGAAGTTATAGTAAAAAAAAACGTTGTTTACTTAGTAGAAATCAAGAAATGTTACTAACGATGGTATACAATGAGCTGCTGTAAGTACATAGTTTTCATTTAAAATAGATCCGCCACAGCCATGGAGACCATTGACTTTTATGGATACCTAAGTATTAAGAACATGGTTTAAAAAGATTATATTAGTGAACTTATTGTCTTCACTTGACAAAATATTATTACTTGATACGGAAATTCGCCAGGTCGTGCATCTGCTCCATTAACAATTCTACTCGTGGATCTTTGTGCTAAACCACCTTAAATTTAAAAAAATCAAAGCTTCATAGTTTGGAATGTTAACCGTTCATATTGAATAAATTCTAATTTATACGCGAATTTTCTTATATTACCTTGAAAGGTGATCAGCGCGATAGCGAGGCTTAATCCAAGATATTGCATTATTGAAGAAGACTTCTAATTCACTGAATTGACCCCAGCAAAGGTAGCTCTTATATGGATTACTAGGTTTAAACAGCTGACACATAATATTTATAGTGCTGATCTGCAAGCTCATAAAGTATTCGCATTTACGCACTTTTAATTCACTACTTGTTTATAGACGGAAAAAACTTCCTTAATCTATGACAACAGCGTTAACAAAGTATCCACTTGTTTTTACTCCACTTATTTATGTCATGTTGGTTGAAAGTTTACCACATAATACATGATGTCCAAAATCGCGTTTCTTTTGTTTACTGAGCAAAGGATCCGTCCGCCCGCCCGTAGTGCAAGATGCACTCTTTTTTTACTATCCTTCCCAGGTAGAAATTCGAATATTTAAAATGAGCTGGAAACTACAAAATGGCTATGAGAAGTAGCCTGTAACTAGCTTAGTGGCAAAAGCTTGTGATGAAACGCTTTTTCCATTTCTTGGAGGCCACTTGAAGGTCCAGTCAAACACCAAGACTTTTCTTACGTATTTTTACCCCCTGAATCTGAATTGCGAGGGTGGATTGCTGTAAAATGCGTCCAACAAAAGATAAACAATTTATTGTTGAAAAATCAAAAATCTCGATTAAAACTCGGGAAAAACATTTCTCAGAGAATTTCACAACTGCAGAATTGCAAATATTAATTAATTGTTTAGATTGCATGTATAAATGTTTAATAACAAAGGTTCGCATTATGAAATGAACGAAGCGCCCGCGAGAGATACACACGAGGCGGGACTGAGCGCGCCTGGCGCGCGCGGTCCGTAAGGCAGGTTACGGTCGACCGCATTGAAAAATAATAAAATAGCAATTTTTACTAGACTGATGGACTTTTACTATTAAACTAAGTGTATTCGGTATAAACATTAATGAAATAGCTTTGAGAAATGTTTTTCCCGAGTTTAAACCGAGGTTTCGATTTTTCAACAATATAAATTGTTTATAACTTTTGTAAGACGCAGTTTACAGCAATCCACCCTCGCGATTCGGATTCAGGCCCCCGGATTATCAGTGCTGTTTAAGTTTACGGCGCTTATCAGGACAATTCTGGACAGCAAACGTATGGGATTGGTAAGAAATATATAGGCATTGTGGGATTTATAATGACTATTGGTTTTATTAAAATTACAATGATATAAATTAAACAACTCTAATTCTAACTTTGAGCCTACATTTTTAAGAGTGTACAACTGCTTATAATTGATTGATTTTAGCTCCTTTCACCATTTGCTCGTAAATCCAATCGATATAAGCAGAAACTTTAGTGTACACTTGAGGTTTGTAATCATTGTCTATACACCCACGATTAGTAGAAAAGGATACTACACCAAGAATTTTTCCATTCGCACTTAACGGACCACCAGAATCAGCCTGCATAAAAACCAAATTGTGTTATTCTTAAGATTATTAATGAAATCGTTTGTAATTTTTGGTTCCAGATTCTTACTTTGCAAAATCCAGTAGCTTTTAAAGTATTTTGTGTGCAAATGTTGGTTAGTCTAATAGTAGACGTATAGTAACTCTGACAGTGTTCTATGTCAACGATGTAACTCGTCGTTTTTAAAAGTTTCGACGAAAATACTCCATCCCGCTATAAAAGTAAACGTATGGTGTTATTTTGATTTATCTATGATCAAAAACGACAGTTGCATACCGAAATTTTTCCAAAGCCAGAAACAACTACAGTTTGATTAAGAGGAATAGTTTCATTCATTTGAGGGAGTTCCACTGGTGCTATATATTTGTTAAATTTGAATGGTGGCTCTACCTATGGTTAAATAGTCATTATTAACATTAATGAGACATTTTTGTGCCAATAATAAGTGTGTTATTTACTTTTATTAAAGCAATGTCATTTTTCCAACCATCTCCCGTCACATATTTTTTATGAGGACGAATATTGACCACTTTATGGATTGTAGCTGATTCAGTTAGATTTTTCACATTGATGGTTCCCGCTATAATTTTATAAATATTCGTCTGATTCCTCCTATTGAATTAAATATAATTTATTGATTAGTTTTTTATCGAGGCAATATACGCTTGTCCAGTTAAAATAAAAGTATTTACGTTCCAACACAATGCGCAGCAGTAAGTACATAATTTTCATTTATGATGGATCCACCACAGGTATGTGCATTATATCTTTGTAGAGATATCTGTAAATTTTATATGAAAGCGTATTAATGAGAAATAATGTGATAACTTATTAGAATAATTCAACAGCCATTTGTAGCTGATGCTATTTGATTACGAATTTGCATATATGCCAACATCTTACTTGATAAGGAAATTCACCAGGTCTCGCTTCTGTTCCATTTACAATTCTTGTTTGGCTGTTTCTCGCTGATCCTTCTGAAAAATCCATCATAATATCGTATTGACGTATATATGTTCGGTGTTGAATGCTCATTTCATTCATTTTAAAATAAATATGTAATAAAATTTTACCTTGAACTAAGATCAGTAGAAAAGCATGAAGCAATATAATGTACATTTTCACTTCACTTAAAAATGAAATTACTATTCACCAAAGAAATTTTCAGATATACCGATGTATATTCAACTCGAGAAACGGAGATGAAACGAATCGACGCAATCACAATGTGGCGGTATCAACCACCATTATATACTGACATATATTATACGACGTTGAATTCTTCGGGCAAGACATTCGACGTGTGGGGATCCTCGTCATTTTGGTGCCACGGCCTGATTTGCCTTTTGAGGTCGCTCATCCACATTAGCATTTGGCCAATGAGCCCGCATAGGTAATAAATATGAAACGTACGTTTTTTTTTATCAAAAACTTTCATTTAAATTTGTACACTTTAGATAGAGCTATAGTAGCAGGTAAATTAGTAGTATTTACTTACTCATTGTAATACGAAAATCAGGTGTACATACTTAAACATTATTCAAATTTTGATTATCATTTCCGTTACAAGGTTTTGTGAACTATTTTTTCAATCATAATATCTTGATGAAGTGCCTGCGATCGTTTGCTATGCAAGACACGAAGGTGATTCAGTATCTGCCGTACCAACCATGAACAGTAGTCGTACAGGCTGCGGATGCGCATATTTTGTTTTGTGAAAATTTCAACGAAATAGGTATTGAAATGAAATACTGAATGAATATAAAAATGTATTTTTCCATATAGAAATACTTTCATAATATATATATATATATATATACATATGTACAATAATAATATAATAATATTTTCAGTTTAAAACGGTCGCGTTGAAAAATAGACAAATATCTTACGTTGGCTCATCAAGAACACATTATCCCTAATAACACACAACGTTCTGAAAACGAAACAAAATTTCAGCTGTGTAATTAAAAATTTATTGATATTTTAGTTTCAACATGTTTCATGAAAGATACATTCAGACCAAAAAATATCATTAAATTTTGAATTACACAGCTGAAATTTTGTACAAATGTTTTGAAACTAATTTTAAATCTTATTACCATGGCAGCTTTTATTTAACATTATCCTGTACACTTAAGTAAAGTTAATAAAGGTAAAACTTTACAAAGTAAAGAAGTAAGAAATATTCTGCCGCTATCTCTACTGTCTAATAGAGCCGTTGGCGAATCCAATGACAGTTATGATTCAGATGATTCCACTTAACTCATTATATTCAATGAATCGATTGAGAAAACACCTTTTTCGTTTAATTGATTGCTTGTAATTTAAACGTATAATTTGTGCCAAATAATAAAGTCCGTGACTTTTCTTCCTTCGTAGGTGTTATAATGGATAGTGCGACCGACTGACTCAAAATCACGAGTGTAAAAGCGATTTTGTTAGAGTGACAGCTAAGCCTCTGTAAATATGCTATTTAGGATACTTAATATTTAACTTATTTCTTTTCCTTTCTTTGTGCATCTCTTTACTGAGTTTGAGCGTTGTAATATTTGTCAGTGTATTATCACGTAGACGCATAATTTGAGTTTTTCAATAAACACACAAAAAATGGAGTGAAAAATATACACTTCCAATTTTTATTAGCAATAAAAATTCAAAAGATTGGACATTTGTTTATGACGGCTAATTGTCGTCGAATCTTTACGAAACAGGAAGGAAAAATGTACGAATTAAAGGATAAAACACATTTAGAAGTTAGTGCGTAGTCGTTTATACGTAGTATTTAAAGATAATATGTTAAAGCATTTTATACGATATGTACGATATGCTTTGTATATAATATAATGTTTATAATAAAAGCTTTGATGTATGAACAAAAATAATACTTTTTCTCGTTTACCAAGTCATCCTATGAGCATCAATTATACGATTATAACATAGTTTTCTCATAAATATAGAAACGTCTGAAAAACGTTAATGTAACGTTTCTAGAAACGTTTATTTAACGAAATTAAAACGTGATTCCGACGTCTGAACAACGTTTCAACTTTTCGGTCTGCCGCATTTCTATATATTAAATACGAATAAAATACGTGTATAGGACGTTCAATAAACGTCTTGAACTACGTCATACTAACGTCTCAACAATGTATAAATAACGTTGTTGACACGTAGCAATCAAGTTTCAAAGACGTCATTATAACGTATCTACATCCATTCAAAAATTTTTCAGTCAAAAATTTTGCGGCCAAAATAACGTTAAAAAGACGTTTTTTTAATGTTATTTTTACTCCTAAAGAAAGACGTTATGTCGTCTATTACACAACGTCTAAATATCGTTTTCAGAACGTTGTGTGTTATTAGGGATATAAAATCAAACACTTTGTACAACTAATTACGTATCACACCAACAGCTTAGCTGCGACAATGTCAGTCTCTTAAGATATCCCGATCGACTCGATACTCGAGCGCATGTAAAATGACGATCCGGATCCAGCCGGATGTATGACTTAAATAACTAATCACAAGGCCGCTTATGTGGCGAAGTTCGCTAGATTTTTAAATAACTCTCCTGCAGGGCCTGAAAGGCTGCCCACAGGAAAAAGTGTCCAAGCGGTCACCGGGGTTATGGTCAGGAACCATTGGAGAATGTACAAGGAAAAGGCGTGAGGACTAGATACTGCTTTGGCATAGTGCTTTGGTTTGAATGGTTGAAAGGATCCAGCGGGAAAGGAACACTCGGTGTACTCAGCTGGACTATCACTTTCGCCACTGGAAGATATTGCTTCTAGGTCGTTTCAATATGAAAAGGAAACGAAAACGACAGGGCCCTGTGGTTGTTTACAGTTCCGAAGTTTCATCCATGTCCTCATCGGTCGTATCGTCGGTCGTACTGTCGGTGTCATGGGCTTCGTCGGGGCTGCTGGTGTTCTGACCTTCGGGATCAGCGTGTCGTGACTTGACGTGTCGTTCCAGATCGCGCCTTCTGACCAGAACTTTGTCGCAGATATTGCAACGGTAGGGAGTATCGCCGCCGGCGTGTAGTCTGACGTGCTTGTTCAGGTTACTGGGATCACCGAACCGTCTATTGCATACTTTGCACTTGAGTGGCTTGTAGCCTGTGTGTGTTCTGAAATTAAATTGAAAGTTGGATTAGATATACCGTCGTTAACTGTCTACAATCTGTGGTCACATCTGCGCCAAACTGAAGAAAAAAAAACAGCAGTGATAATTACCTGATGTGAATTTTGAGTCCGTATTTTCTGGAGTACATTTTGCCACAGTAGACGCACTGATGTTGTCCATTTTTCATTTTGCCCATGTTGCTGGCGAAGGTTTCCATATGAGCAGCCTGGGCATCTGTCTGAGCTGAACTAATAGGTACGGCTGGCATCAGAGTTAGCGGAGGAGGAGGAGGAAGAGGAGGAGTAGGAGTAGGAGTAGTGCCGGTCAGGAGGTGATAGGCCGGCATGATGGATTTCAGAACGGGTGGTGTCACAGAGCTGGGGGCGACAGTGGGTTTGGTGGTGCTGTATGGCTTGAAGGCCGAATGCCTTTGGCCAATGTTCCTCTTGACCGGGGAGGGAGGCGTTCTCGAGGAAGCGGGCGAGTAGTAGTACATATGTCCCGGTGATATCGGCGAGGTTTGGGATGACGAGTTTGGTGAAGTCGAGGTCGAGGTCAAAGGCGATAAGTTGCTGTCGTTAAGCAAAGCCTGAGCGCTGATGTGGTAAGCGCTTTCCAGGGCGATTGGCGATTGGCGAGCTGGCGTGGGTGTGCGCCTTGGCGTCAATATATTGACGGGTGGCGACACGCGGGCTGGGGAAGGCAACGGTTTGGGCGATCCCGTCAGCTCGAAGGTGAAAGGCTTGTGGCTATCGTCCGTCGGTCGCATTGCTCGGTTGAACTCCTTAGCAAGTTGCTTCCACAAGTGGTTTCTGTCAAGACGGCCGCAGTCCAATGCCAGATGAATCTTTAAAGTGTTTGGATGGTCATATGTGACGTGACACAGGTGGCATACGTATTTTATATTGTTTTGAAAATCTACGCAAAGAGAAGAATAATGAGTTAAGAGCTTTTTCGTAAAAAAAATATATATATAAAAAATGCACGAAAATTTAGTGGATACTTACTGTACATGTTTATATCGATGAGGTACGGCATGCTCATATATGCTAATACGGTTCGCGTGAACCACAGATAAAGTCGCTCTCCGGGAATGATAGCCCTGATCACTTTTAAGAACACTCCCTTTTCGTCCGTCATAAGATGAACATTAGAACTCTGGCAATCTTTGGCAATGGTTGTGATTTTAAGCCAGCATTCAATGCTAATTTTATTATTGACGCAGAACAATTTGCCCGACGACTCAGCGATTTCAATCTAGAAAATGACAACTCGAAGATTAAAATTTGAAAAGCGGGTGCGGAGAGTTTTTCATCGACG
Source organism: Pteromalus puparum (assembly GCA_012977825.3). NCBI lineage: Eukaryota > Metazoa > Arthropoda > Insecta > Hymenoptera > Pteromalidae > Pteromalus > Pteromalus puparum. The sequence continues at coordinate 4,028,426 of CM053168.1, read as the reverse complement.
AGAAAACAAACAAACTCGCGCAAAAAATCGCGAGATTGAAAAAATATAGTTGGCGTGCATATTTCACTTACGCATTTAACGAGCGGTTCGGGTGATGTGTCCCTCATGAGGCAGTCGACATCTATGATTTCACTGAACGAATTTTTTTCTATCCGTGTAGACGCTTTGACGATTGGTCTGTGTCGCAGTGGCACCGGCGCGGGTGGTGGTGGCAGCGGTGGTAGAGGTGGCAGCGGTGGCAGCGGTGGCAGTGTATTATTTGGAATCCCGTGAATCGGTGGTTTTGACATACCGAGGTTCAATAACAGAGCACTGTTGGCTAGATACCGTGGGTACATGTCGATGTTGTTGTACCTTTTCATGGCGTCCAACATTAGTGCAATATTTTTTCTGTCCGTTTGCTCATTTAAATTTAAACTTTGACTTGTAGTCCCAGCTTAAAGCCTGGAACTACGTTCTCACTCGTTGCACTTGTATTAAGTCGAACTTATGGATTCACGCCAGTTTTGGCACACAATGTCGCGTTGTAAGTTCGAAGGTTTCGCTGGTATTGACTAGAGTTTGTTGTGTCATCAGTTCGATGACGACGATCGCACTGTGTAGCGCCAAATTTTGTAACTGATCGTCCACAGCAGTTCTGAGTCCTTATATACGGAGCGTAGAAACGCCGGAGCGCTGCGGGTAAAACTTTGCTTTAAGGGGAGAGTCGAGTTTGTTTCCATAGGCCACACCTCTCCCTACCCTTAATTTGAACCCCCTACCGAAAACCAAAGAGCAAGTGGGCCACGCCTGGATGTCTAGATGTCGCCAATCAGATAAGAATCTTAATGACGCGGCGTTGATCGGCGTACGTCAGAAGTGTATCGGGCTAAGAAATGCACTTGAGGTATAGTAGTAAGTATACAATTTTCAACCGATTTTTGGAACCGGACTATTATATATACATACAGACATACATAGCCAGCGTGGCGCCGGACCAGGACATCGATTGACCTTTGATTCTCGGAATGTTGTTGATTGGAATGACGGTTATTCGCTTTGGAAGCAAGTTTCAGGTACACATGCACTTTCTTGTACTTGTGTTTGGTACCGAAGCTTCTCTACTGTCCGGCTAATCGTTCGTATTTAGAATAACGTGTACCAAGCTCTGATTTCATACTGGTTGCGTAATTTCTTTTATTACACCTCTGCCCCATAAACTTGTGTCCTGGCGCACTCTCTCCTCAATCCTCAATCCGATTACGTATTTTGTTCGAAATATATAATGCTCGTTTTCGTATTAATTAAACCGCTGCCAATTCTTTGGCACGTAGCTTCCTTCAAACTTATGTATCGCTTTAATATCTAAATTGTTTTTACTTCATATATAATTCTATAATGTTTTTATGCTTTTTCGTTTGATGGATAAAATTATTTCGAAATAATTATATTACATAATCAATGCGTAACTGAAAATATTGTTTTTAACGATTTAATAAAACAAAAAACAGAAAAAAACTAGCCGATAATCATGATGTTTTAACGAAAAGTTCAAAATTTAGTTTCCGAGATATAATGATAAGGATATAGTTCGCGGAACGTATCTAAAATCACCAGTGATCGAAAAATCGCCATGAATATACGCACATGCGTAACTGAAAATCTTATTTTTAACGAATTAATAAAACAAAAACAGCAAAAAACGAGTCTAAGTATAGATTAAAATCCATTAATGGAAACTGAGATCGAAGCGATACAGTTTTCAGTTATATAGAGTATACAGGGTAAGAAAACAAAATTTTGAAGCTTAATATCTTTAAAACTAACTGGTATCATAAACAACCCAAAGAAAGAGATAAAGGTGCTATATAATGCTAACTAAATCCAAAATTTTAAATTGATTATTGCCTTTTTACTCCAGTTATCGCATCACGTAGAAAAAACGACTCATAGTATACAGGGTGAAAAAACAAAAGTTTGAAGCTCAATATCTTTGAAACTAACTGGTTTTATAAAAATCCCAAAGAAAGGGATCATTGTGCTATATAATGCTAACTAAATCCAAAATTTGAACTTGATTATTGCCTTTTTACTCCAGTTATCGCGTCACGTAGAAAAACGATTTTTTTCAGTTTTTGATGTTTTTCTCAGGATCTGCCCCATGAAATGACTTAAAATTTAAGTGGTATATAGTTCTAATTACCTTCAATAATCATATATTTTTTTAGAATGATTCGCTATTTAGTTTTTGAGTTATAACGATTTAAAAAAATTGCACTGTATGGTGTATAATAAAAGAACGACGAACGATAATATAAATTTTTCACGGTAAAAACATAGGCAATTTTATTCTCTTTCAGGTACATATTAAGCAATTTACTTTTATTAACTTTTCCGATAACTTTGTTGGCCAAAACTGAAATCTCAAAACTAAAAAATCACTATAAAATAAAACGCGTATATAAATTGTAAAAACGGACTTTCGTCCCACTATCTTCTAGCAAAAATAAAGAAAATGAGACTTGGTGGGTTAAAATCCACCAAGTAGAAGCTGAGAAACAGGCGTATATATACGCACACACACACACACACACGCACATCCGTACGGACATTTTCTAAAAACACCATTTTTCAACTAAAAATTCATCAAAACACACTTCCCAAATGTTTTTACACAAACTCCAAAAATTACTATTACAAGGCTTCCTTAGGAAGGAAGCAAAAAAACAAAATTTATTGCACAACAATCGATCGATTAAATTTTTGGCGCTCGATCTAAATCACATTGTCCAAATTCTCAGCTCACAATACCGCCCCCTAATGGTACACACAATTCGAAAAATGCGACACGAATGGACCGCGCTTCGAACCGCAGGCTGTACGCGATCACCCCCTGCGCAGGTTAACGCAGGGTGTTCTCTCTCTCTCTCTCTCTCTTTCTGTCTACATACACAAGGGGCTTGATAGCCGTGTCCGCATGACAGGGCCGTAAAAGCCCCGCACACGTGGAGAGACATTGTGCGCGGCTCAGCTGCTCTCCGCGCTAGGTGCATCTGAATCGACGATTGATTAGCAAATTAAGTTCTTCGTTCTTGGCCAGATCGCAGAGGTGAGATAAGCCTGTGGGGATTTCACTCATAATCCACCCCGTATAAGGTAGAGCTGATCATATATAGATGCGTGGTCTACGATCGTTGACGTTTTTTTTTTCTTCCGATTCGCGGGGGGTTGGCCATATAATATGCAGGCGTGTGTCCGTATATATACAGAGATTGATACTTTAGATTAGGAAGGAGTGATAACGATGTGGATACCCGGGTGAACCGAGATGCGTGATTATTATTGCTAGATTCGATAATCGAATTAGAGGGGTGATCGTGAATTATGATGGCCAATGAATGCACTTGAATTAAATAACTATGCGTAACGTTAATTGCCAGTTTTTGTTTAGATATGGTCAAGATACAACTCGCTGCTAGGCGTACAATAAACTTTCGAACTTAATGAGTAGAACTAGTAATGAGGACTCGCCCCCGCTAATACTCGAAAACATTATACATAAGCGCCGGGCAAAATCGTTAATTTATGACTTCACTACGGCCGGATCTTCCTCAGGCATAGACCTTTTAGAATATGGTATCATCTACCGTCGATACTCCCTGGCTTGCATACAAAGCTTAAAATTTATACGTCTTGTAAACTGTCGCGGACAATGTGCACGCGATCTTAGTTCATATGGATGAGCAAAGTTTACTATTGTAGTGCAATAGTTTATCCATAAGCCAAGGACGATTTTAATGCGATTTTAATGAGATTTTAATGGAGAAAAATCGCAAAAGTTGTCCAAATGTTATAAACAATTGTTTAAAAAACTAGCAATGCGGAAACAAATGTAATTTTTTCTATATATAAAGAATTCCTATATCGATCATCATCCCAAAATAAAAACTACAACGCATCATCCATTTCTAATTCACCACTCACGCGTATCTCTCTCCAACCCGTGATTCATCCTGCTCATTCGCGCGCGAGTGTAAAAGATAAAACCTCTCGTCTCGCAATGACACGAGTGCGCACAAGCCGCGCACAGTCTCTCACCCCTTGGGCTCGTATATATAAGTCCCTACAACGAAATTCGAGCGCGCGGCTACACACACTTCTATCTTGTCTGTTTCGAAACGTTTTGCCACTTGGGCTCTTTGCCCCACATATATATCTATCGCTTGAGGCTGGCTCCCTTGTACTTACTTATGAACCCTCGCTCGCGCGCGGATGCATCCCGGTGGCAGCAAGTGTTCTGCAGGCCACTTGCTTCTCTTTTCAGCTGTCGCTCGATATACAGCTCGGTGTGTGTAGAGGGAGAAAGAGAGCGCCTAATTGAATGCCGAGAGGAAGATAAACAATAAACAAATCGGGGCCGGCACAAATGATTTTCGGGTATTGGGTTACTCAGGGTTGAGCGAGCGTTTAAGATTTTTTAAAAATAAGTATACGAACCTATAGTAATTACGAGATTTTTTCCTCTTGAAGTATCGTATAGTTCTGTTCGGCCGTGAGCCAGAGAAAATTTATAATTTTTACGAAATTCTTTGTTCCTCTGCGAGCAGCATCTGCGATATGATCTTATCCGTCATCCAGTGTACAACCGCTTGCCGACCTTTCGAAAACGGCTTTTAGCACCAGGAACTTCCTCTCCTCTTCTCTCTTTCACAATTTGCGCGCGCACACACCGCATCAGCAGTTCCGCATATCCATAACATTACGCATCTCCGATCCGTCTTTCCAATCCCCTCCTCTACGCTGTATATATATATATACTACATATATACGCCACTCACTCCCCCGAAAAATCAGGGTGCAGTGCGAGCATATAGAGACGGCAAACCGCATAGGGAGAAATAGAGGCGAGACTGCAAGTGTTCCCGGCGTGACCAATGGCCGCTTGCACGCATGTGTGCCCTTTCCAATGCGATATTAATATCGCGATTATCATCTACGTATTATCGCGAGACCCCAAGCGCGGCTTGTATTATAGCGAGGTGGTTGGAGAGAGGACCCTTGTATATTATAAGCGGGCGCCCTATTGATGCTGCTGTACTACTGCCTTGTCGAATGCGATCGTCGTCATTTTTTTTTGGTACGAAGGGTGACGCTCGCGACACACCGGTGCTGCGGCTCCTGCTGCTGATGAAAAATGACGGATGATGTTTCCTTTTTGTTTTCTGATTTTACTGCGGTGATATACACGCTGTATAAGAAAGATGCAGAGGTATAAACATTTGGGTTTGTTGGTGTGCTTGGCACGCGCCAAATGGCAGTTTTGGATATTCGTGATTTTTATCGGGAATTAACGTTTTTTTTTTTTTTGTGAATTTATTGGCTCTCTACACCGTTGAGATAACGTAGTTTTTGTATTCACTGAAATAATAAAACTTTCGGAAATATCCCAGTAAAATTTGACACAGCCATGCTCGTACTTCTTAATCACGTGTCGGCCGAGAGCAAAGCCGCAAAATAATGAGATAACGAAGTTTTTGTATCCCCTAAAAATAAACTTTCAGAAATATTCCAGTAAAATTTGACACAGCCATACTCGTACTTCTTAATCACATGTCGGCCGAGACCAAAGCCGCAAAATAATTCCGCACTACGAGCGCAAGCTCCGTCATTAGCCACACTCCCGGTCGTCGAACAGTCGTCACGCTTGTACGGCTACCCAAGACCGGGTGCATTTCTCTCTCTTTCTCTCTCTCTCTCTCTCTCTCTCTCTCTTCTTACACAGAGGGCGAGGAGCGTGAAGGAAATTTCATTGTACGTATATCGGGCGCGTGGTGCCGATCCCCATTGTTGTTTGGTGGTCTCAGTAGTAACAGTGGCAGCAGCGGGCGATGCCTGAATTACGATCAGAAAGCTGACGTGTATACAGGCACGGGGAGACTCTGATGGCTATAAAGCCGATTCGTCGCGGTTCTGCAAGTGTCAAAAGTGCGATTCTAATGGCGCCGGTGCTGTTCTGTAACAGCAGCCGCCTGCACGCGTTATTAATAATAATTGACCCGGAGCTCGATACGCAAGAGCATCCTTTGCTAGTCCTTTGTGCGACGCTGTTGAAACGGGTCCTCCCCCTTTTGGATATTCGATTCGAAATTTGTTATTTCGTTGTTTTTGAAAAACAGGGGGGAATTTTCGTCGCGATTTAAAATTCGTCGAATAGTTCTTATCTCAGTTATCCCAACAATGCCGCGCTGTAGAACAATACAGTAAAACACAAGCGGAATTCGATTGACAGTAGTCGCGCTCTTATCGATTGAGTCGCTTACGCGTGAAATTTCGATGACTGATATGCACACGATTATGCAAACGGCCGTTATAAAAATCTCTCTGTTTTGATCCCATTCGCACGTCGGCAATAAACACTTTAGCGCACATTACTTCAAGAGAGAGAGAGAGAGAGAGAGAGAGAGAGAGAGAGAGAGTGTCACGTGCCACCGACATATTGGCCTATACGGCGCGTGCAGTCGAGTGCGGGTAACGTGACACGTGACCATCTGATACCCTTCAAACAACTTGCTGCACTACACAGACGCGTCGTGCACACGTTAAACCATTAAGTTCTGTTTGCCCGCGTTTCGAAAGTCAATCCAGCCTGCATTTCACGTATTTGCACAAGCATTGCAGCTCCGCTATAGACTCTCCTGTACGCGATGTCTATCTTCGCCGTCGTTTGCGGAACGCTAGCTATTACGGGGTAATTAATGGCATAACTTGCAGTATAGTGCATTGTGCGCTGCGTATAGTAGCTAAAAGAGATAAGTTTACTTTTATATTTTGAATATAACGTACTATACGGTTATTACGATGCGGAAAGTGAGATACGACGTGGTCTAGTATTCGAGGAATCGACTGATCTAAAGAGACACGAATTCTGTGTGTATGTGTGAAGCAAGTGCTGTTTTGTCAATCGCTGATCCACTTTGCTCGCATCATCCGATGGTTATCGGGAAGAAAAGCTACACGTGTGCTGCAAAAAGGAAGATCGCGATTCTCGATACGAGTTCGCTTCTTCTTCCCGTGCACACGTCATCGTGTAATTACACATGCGTCGTCGTTGCATTGTGTTTGTCCAGCTCTGGAAATCACAGGTGAGCGACCCGAGCGTCTGTATAATTTCGTCGAATCATCACTGAATTACCGTAGAGAAAAAGAAAAATCATCACTTGCCGCGAGTGTATATATACATACGTCGACGGTCTTAACTCATTCATATGCCACATAAGCCAGTGATCGTCATCTCGATGTGTGGAGGAGAAGAAGCTAAACCCGGCACGTGCGCTCACGAAGAATAGGGCCAGATCGCACCTCTCGATAGGATTTTTTCTCGCAGGCAGGTGACACGAGATGAAATAATACTCGTGTATATAGTGAAGCTTGCGCCTATACCCCCTTGAAAAACAAGACTCACTTGGCTACTCCCCCTTTGCTCGATTTAATCCAATACACAATATGCCGGCCGTCCCCACTGATCAGCTTGGTATATAGGTACAGGCTATAGGAGAGAGAAAGATGGGGTGGCGTGAAACGAGGGCCGCTGGCTTTTTAAAGCGACGCCGCCGCCGACCTCAATTCTCCATTAAACCTCATCCTATTATGATTGATATCTGGACGACGCAAGCGACGATTGATTCGGGCTTTCGTCAAGCGCCATTGAGTCTAGGAGAGCTGTCGTGTGGTCTTTGTTCGTGTGCGAGTGTGGTGCAAGTTTTTGCAAATTTATGTGATGCCTCATGCGAGGCTGAAGCGCTGCGTGGCGAGTAATTTGTCAAATTCGGTCAATGTTTTGGTCGTTAGAGGGGATGTAGTCGTGAGTTCGCGAACAAATGCCGCGCTTTCATATGCTAATTGCTATGTGTAGCTGCGATGCAAGTGTATGTATATAGGGACGGGCGTGAAGATCGAGGCTTTGCAGAGAATTGTTGCTATTGTCCGGAATATTAATGGAGAAAAAAATTCTTGTTTATATATTAGGCAATTAGTTGCACAAAATATAAAAAATTAATTTTTAAAATTATTTTATAAGATTATGCCTATAAATCTTTTTTAGATATGTAGGCACGTCGCAGAGGGGTGCGTACTTGATGCCTGTACCCTATCTCTGCATTCAATAACATCGGATGAATATTTATTTTTTTACGAATCCTCCTATGTATGATATCTCCCCTGTTTACGAAGCGTAACTATCTGGGCTGAGTTATCGTAGACGTGCAACAACAATTCTGAGTATAAAGAACAAATATTTTTTAATGCAATTAATATGAATTGTATTATACGTTTACTAAACTTCTAATTGGCTCGATTAACCCACTATTTATTGCTTGACTAAAATTTTTCTTATAAACTTCTTAAAGGTACCTGAGTTCTGGTGCGCTAATTTGGTCCAGATGACCGGTAAATCAAAATCTCATTGTATCACCGGCAGACACAAATGAAAAATGCTTTTACCGATGATTACCACGGAGCCACAAGCAAATGCTATAAGCTAGCTCACGTATACGATGACTATAGTCTAATCATATAATAGTCATCTTATACCTGAGCTAGCTTAGAGGTGGCTGGGGTCTTGTATAGCTCTAGCCGACAGTACTACAGAGATAGGGGCTAAGGAGGTGGAGCTTTCGGCGCCACAACTACAGGTGTTCCAGGTCCCTCCGACAGCGCCACTGTTATGGATGACTATATTACTTATATATTACTGAATGACATTGGGCACGTGCGGCATGCCGCGGCAGTCGGAAGAAACTATATATAAACACTCGGACGCCGCGCCATCTGAAGCATTTTTACTGGATCAGCATAGTAAAATTTTCGGTACTTTGTTATTTTTCTCCATAGCCTCTATATTATAATATTTTGTTATATACATGTGCGTGACGCATTCTCAACTTCATATTATTGATAAATAAAGAGTTATTTATAAATGACAGACTTTAAACCAAGAAATTCGTTGGATTCAACGAGCGTACATCGGCGTTAGATTTGGAGGTTATAGAAGCAGACGACGCACATGGACGCGCATGAATTCCTGTGCAGCACGGTAAAAATTTTCGCCATCAAAAAATTTACAGTGCTGATTCAGTAAAATTTACGAGGAGCAAGATAAATAATATCTTAATTCAGATAAAAACTTTCGGAAAGACATGGCGCCCCACGATTATCGTGCTATTCCGGTAATTTTTACTGAAAAATTCTTTCCATGTGTGTGTGTGTGTGTGTGTGTGTGTGTGTGTGTGTGTGTGTGTGTGTGTATATATATATATATATATAACTTTGTGGTGAAATTATTTATTATTGATACGTACGGTGTATGCAGGTAATATGGGCAGCGTTTCTTGCACAGACGTCAGACAGCGCACCTGGCCAATTTTGATACATGCATAGACATAAGACAGATTGAATTTGGTATGTTGATTTATTGCAGGTGAATTCGTAGGACTGACAACTCAAGTCTTGGAAATTTTGGAGAATATTTTAAATTGCGTTGTATGAGTTTGCATATCAAATTTTCGACTCTACGGCGTTTGCTGCATAATAAGTACACTGCAGATTTTAAATGAAATTTGAATACTCACATAATTATAAGCATGCAACTTTCTGGGTGGATTTTCGAAAACTATGAACAGTACTGGCGTTAAGGGGATCCGAAAGTCAATTCAAATCTAGATTTCGCGCCACAAAATAGCAGACGACAAAAGTAACTAATTCGAATTATATGATTTTGAGACATTATTCGAATGCCATTCGGCGAGATATTTATTTATAAGTGTCAAATTTTGTAAAATGGTAGATAATTACATAACAGAGGGCAGTGATTTCCTAGTTTTTCATAATTTCGCTTTTATTGTTTGTTATAAGCAAATTAGTTACTTTTGTCGTCTGCTATTTTGTGGCGCGAAATCTAGATTTGAATTGACTTTCGGAACCCCTTAAGCTCTTAAGACGAATCATAATCAGGAGACAGTTAGTTAAGCTTAATCCGCGCGGGTGAGCTTAGAGCGATTTACGTAACCAGATGCATTATTGCACTGGTATGTCGAACGAGGTATATAAAATAGATGATGAATCGGATTATAATAATGTCCTTGAAGAGGCTGTACTTGTGTAATCCTTACATTCAATGTAATTCGACAGAAATTTATACAAATTTTGAAATACTAGCTACTTTAGACGCGTTTCGCGAGATCTTGTCATGTATTCTCAAATTTTACTTTTTTAGGTTAGGAATTCATAAATGTAAAGATTTTGTACGCAGTGCAACTGACATTTTAAGGTTATGTTGAGCCTGGCTCAAAAGCATCACCGCGCAAGTCGATGTTTCTACTCGATTCGATATTCTTTATAGTATATTACGTACCTGGTGCAAGAAAAGTGTTTCGTTACAAGTCTTTTTCTGCACAGGTACGTACGATATTTTACCTTCTTCTAGCCGAAAACATCCAGCGAAGGTGCGTTTTTGAGGTTAGAAGAACGTAAAAATATAAACATATCGGTTCCGCCTCTGTGTGAGATCCCAATAACCACCCATAACGCAGTGAAAGTGCGTCACACATTATTTTCTCATCTTCACCTGTTAATGTTCTGCCTCCCCCTAAAGAAAGCTTCTGCTTAATGTAGCGAGTTGAGAAGTAGTTAAAATAAAATAAAAATCCTCGCTGACGACAGACCTTTAATACCTGCAATTTTGTCGAAAACGAGATGCAAGACCGCGATAACCAACTCGTCTCTTCACGTGCGGAGTTTTCGGCCAGTTTACAACCTGCACGATCAAAGTTTTGCAATTACCCGGCTTTCTCAGAAGGTTCAATGATTCGGAGCGTACTCCCTGCTGAAACGGGTGTACGGCCAAGTTACACCGACACTAACTCAAAGCTAAACATCTTTATGGCGATGGTGGGACCAATCGGTATATAATATTCTCTCGCTAAACGTTTAGCTCGTAGAGGTACTGCCGACGGAGCCTCCTCAAATGTGCTTTAGCCGCGCGGTTAATTGTTTTGCGAATGTTTATTGGTTTTAAAGCCGGGCTCACGGTGATGCGTCGGGGGATTATAGAAGATGTTGCCGGAAGGACCTTATGATTCCTTGAGATAAAGATATTAGTCGCTACTGATCGCAACGATAAGATAGCGCGGACTTACAGCCGTTGGTTCTACGACACTGCCTGCAGCTCGTCTCGCCTGCAACACTAAAATATATTTGTGACTGTAGGTGCGCGTTGAACGCAGGCTAGTACGAGGTTTCAGAGGAAAATTTTTCTACATTGACTTATTTATAATTTCAAGATTGATTTAGTGCGTATTTAGAATAATTTTTAATCGCTATATTTCAATATTTGGCAAAGCCTAGTCAAAACATCCAGCAAAGAGCAATCCATTCCGCTGTTTTTCTTTTACAAGAGCCAAAAAAAGACTAGAAAAACAATTAAAAATCAAATGGACGCGCACCAAGCTCACCCGTACCTCGGCATAAGTATTGTTTTTCAAAGAAGGGGAGCCGGTGATCCTTGCGCGCTTTTTCCACCCCTCGCTCGCGCGTACAGCCGAAAGATGGATTTGTCCTGCAGCTGTGTACACTGCTTAATGTAGGAGAGATGCAGATACAATGGGGGGTTTCGTTTGGTCCATTGCTGGTTAAGGTGTCCCTAAATCGAAAGCTAACTTGCATCCCGTTTAACCGGACGCTACTATACGGAGCACCCCAGGATTATCGCTTTACTTCAATTACACGTTCAGGGAGCAAGTCAACAATTCGCTCGCGAGCGGATATTTTTTTCTCGTTAACGCTGTGTTGGCAGGTTGTCTTTATGAAAGCAGGGATTTGCACGAGGAGAGAATTACGTCACTATAGTTTATTATAGCTTTATATTTACAAAAATCACGAAGCTGTAACGCTTTGATTATAATGGAATGAGTATTTCGAAGAATTCTGCATTGAATTTTTTTTTTTGTTCGGTTAACGTTAGTAAGGAAATACAGTGGGCTTTGACAATTTGAATTTCCCGCTTTTTTTTCAAGTTATTTGAACGTATACTGGATGTTTAGTCCTATTGATTATTTTCTGCGCCGTTATTGGAACCTGTGCTCATGGACACCTCGTAAGCGTGCTCTTCTCTGCACACCTCCTCGATACTTTCGATCTGGGATCTTCTGGAGACGTCGTACTCTTCGCCAAGCTGTCTGTAAGTGTTTGCTCGATTTTCGATGATTTCCTTTACAATATCTGTAAATTCAAGATGATTTTTGTTAAAATTTGAATCATCATTTCATATTATATTCAAAAAATTCAAAATCATTTCAGTATACAAAATTTTGATTTAAAAATGTTTGCGAAACCATTCGAAAGGTAAATTGCACGTTTGGAAAAGAAAATTCTCCAAAGCCCATTAGCAAGAGGTATATAAACCTGAAAATTAGCGTAGTAAAGGGCCGGTACACCCGTTTCCAGACTTCATTCACGAAATCTCTTTAATCTTAATTGTACTATGTATTATTTACGATAGTCAGGCCAGTGGATTAGCCAATTGTCGCGACGTACTGGCACCGGAGCCACAGGCTTATACGCGTGCAGGAGGTAACCAACGCGTACATTATGTTGCTGTACCTGAGCGCTATGTCGCTCTCCTGTAGGAATTTCAGGGTAGTCCAAGTCAGGTACTAATGATTGTCCAGCAGCCGAAAGCGCCGAAGCGAGTAGGGTATCGTTTATACGACGCCGAGAACGTTTCAACCGCAAGGCGCCGCGCTGGCACGTGTTCGAAGATCGAGGATATATACAGTCTATTTTTGCTCATCGTCGTGTGTGCAAGCGAGTACAGTTACGCGTTTAATTATAACGACGATGATTAGCGGTTTGCTCGACCTTATACGTGTGGGTGCAGTGTTTCGTTTGTGATTTCAATTATGCTCTCCGGTCGCGCGATACCGTTAGGAATTATTAATTTAATTTTTTTCTTCAAACCACATACAGATCGATCAAGAAATATTTACCTTCCAATATTTCTCGACTCTCGACCATAGTGCCCATCTCCTTTTTCACTTCTTTCATCAACCATGGCATGAATCCTTCCTCTACGTCTGGAAAGAAGTCGCAGTTTTTACAAAGAAAATAACGCACACAGATAAGTCGTATAATAAGTAATAGCATTTCCGATAATAGTAATCAAATCTCGAGGTATAATAACGCTGCCTTGCAGGCGTGTATATATACGACGGCTGTCTCTCTCTCTCTCTCTCTCTCTCTCCCTCTCTCGATAAAAATATTAATCAACGTCAATCACCTGCTTTTATTTCATCAAGTAGGAAGCCAGAAATCTTGAGATTCTCGAGAACGGTCGGAAGGAGCTCGGCGATGTAACCCGTGAGAAGAACTGCCGCAGCCACGCGTTCCTCCGTTTCTTGTTGCGTTTTTATCGCCTCTTCGTGCTGCTTTACCCTGCGATCCTGCGTATAACGTTGTTGCCAATAAAACAATGTGCGTCGGAGAAAGAATAGAGCAAAAAAAAAAAAGAAAAAAAAAGTTATCGCGTGCCAATTTTCCGTAGCAATGGGTATAGATAGATACCTTTTCTTCGCGCAGACGTCTGTCCTGCTCCTCGAGCCTCTGTTGCTCGGCCTTTTCAGCGGCCCGGAGTTCGAGGAACTTTCGTTGCTGCTCTCGTAGCGTCGCTATCTCCTCTTCCTCGAGTACCTCGATCAATGCTTGCTCGATAGTTTTACCGACTAAAACCTCGAGAATTGGCTGAACCTCGGTGTCGTAATCGAAGAGCTGCGAGATTCGACGAGGTAGTTTTTAGATTTATTATCATTCTTTCGCATTACACGACAATAAAAAGGAAACTCACATCTCCGGGTTCAATCTGTGTACTAGCATCTTCACCTTTCTTTGGAGGACAAAAAGGCGGAGTAGCAGGTCGGTCCAAAAAATAGTCCGTTTGAACTGCCACTTCCGATTCATCTGGCTTCTCGAATAACTGCGAAAAGAGCGCATTTAGTGAACTAGCAAGATCTCTGCTTTAACATTTTTATAGGTTAGAAACAAACTATCACGCGCGTCCCGCCAACTATCTCGTAATCTTATTGGCCAATCGACGGCCAATCAGAGAACAAATAGAATGATGATTCCTCTCTTTTTTAGAGTAGGGGCAGGTGGGGCAGTAGGGGCACCCTAACTTTATTTCAATTTTTAGCCTTTAATTGGGAGTTTTCGATAATGACAATAAGTGAACTCGATAGATAATGACACCATAAAACGAAATCGATGAAAAAAGTTGGAGCTGTATTTTTTAATAAAAAGAGAGAACTAAGACGATCAAAAATGCTCTGCATGCCCCGCGATGTGGGGCATGGGTGCACAGGTGGGGCACGTAGAGCACGGGTTCTGTCTGCTGATGAACAGCTGATGCGCCTCGCAACGGATTTCGTGTGCCACTCATGCTCCATTTTCAATGTTTTTTCCAATTGTTAATACACAATTATTAAGCGCTGAAAGACAACAAATCAAGCAAGGCCTAAAAGTTGGATGTATTAACTATCAAATAAACTTTATTTCAAACGGATTCATTCTTTTTTCGCGATGTACCAGTTAAATCATTTATGAAACCAACCAATTATTTTAGCTGCAAATTTCTAGCTCGTTTAATTAATTAGTTGGACTTTCTTTTTCGATAATATTTCAGAGATAAGAACTAGAAGAATTTTTGTTCAGATTTTCACAATTATTTGCTTCAAAATATCGATTAATCATTTAAATATCGAGGTGCCAAGCATACCTGCTTGCCACGCTATACCCCACTCTCCCCTAGGATGCACACATATAGATTTTAATTAAAACAAACAGAACAACCGCGTCTGCTTTTCATTACAAAGCGCGCGCGCGCGGGAAAATTGAATTTTTCAAAAAGAAAAATCGAACTCTCACCGCAACTGCGTCGCGGTCGACTTAATTATTCCAGTACAAATTCATTATGCAACGAGCGTGGCGAGAGTGAATTTGAGAAACCGCAACGTGAAGTCTACGCATGCGTTGAAGTAATTTCTCCGGTCTAACTTTTACGGCCACGTGCCACGTACTTTATAACGGAAAAATTGCGGCATTAAAGTAATAACCGAGCGAATATAAAGACGCTGGTAGAGTGTCGACTAAGCAAACAACTGCGTTTGTCTCAAGTTTAGCCTATCCAAATAAATACGGTCAATAAAAAGCCAAATAACAGTCCCCGGCAAGTTTACGTGTCTCCGAGTTCGCGCGTACAGTCGATAAAGCAGGTGATTAAATCGAGTGCAAGCGAGAGTAGAGTAGAGTATGCTCGTAGGCGGGTGCAAAGGAGAGACTTTACGGTAGCCTTAAAACGTGCCTGTCGTTACCTCCTCGAGGAAAAGTTCTGTCTGCACGGGTTCGTGCTTCCGTCCTGGTACTGGAGGAGGTGTGCCAATTCGCACCAACGTCGCCTTTGTTGCCTGCAGCTGGGTTCGCTTCCTTATCGTCTGGCGTCGACGCGCTTCCGCCTGTCGTGCCGCCTGCGACAGCTCGCCATCGATCTGGAAAGTTTTTTCGTGTCACTTCATTCTTACGGATAATGAAAATAATTTATTTTTGAGATCGACGATGTATTTAACGTTTCTTTAACGATCGTAGAAGTAGGTGTAAAGCTTGTGACATTGTCGTAAAGTTTAAACGACTTTGTTGTGATGCATATTAGGAGAGTACTTACCAGCACTGGAGTAGCGGCGAACGTACTGCCGCGGACGATCCTTCGGTCAAACATGAGATGTCCGAGTGGAGGCGGGTGATCCCTTGAAAAATATGAAAAATTCAAGCAACTATTTCCGATATAGACAGTGTACTAGTCGTAATAAAGAGTAACTACGTTAAATGTGCTCAACGCGCGTACTTGAGCTAGAAAGTATAAAAACTATATCTTGCTCAACAGTGCGCCACGTGTGAGTAATTTATGCTACTTAATATTAATGAAAAAAAAACTTGTTTATTCAATTTTATCTTTCTAAAAGATTCATGTACTTCACCTTCATGAATAAATAATATTTTGAAAAAGAAAATTTTTAACGCTCTATTTATTTATTATAGTGACACGGCAGCTTAATAGTTAATGACAAATAAATCGATGCATTTCAGGCCGATCAATATAGTTTCAAACAAAACACAACACTGCGGCACTCTGTAAGCGACAAGAAAAATGTAACAATTCGTCAGAAACGTTACAGCTGTACAAAAAGCCGGGCACAGCGAAATCCACGAAGAAAAGAAAGAGATTCTAATCGCGCTATTACTTTGCCACTTTTTTTACCGAATCGATTCTTTTTCCTCGTTTGACCGTCCGGATGCTATCTGTTCAGCTATCAGTCACTCGCTGTGGAAAGGTTTTTTAGTTCGAGCTCGATTTCACGCATTATATACATATACTTTTAGAGTTTCCTGGCCTACATATACCTTTCCAGTAATAACCGATTCGCGAACAATATGTATATAGGTATAGTAGAAAAAAAAAGCCAACAAAAATCAAGAAATAAGCCTGTCAAATGATGAGCTACATCACTCGATCTCTGGGGCGGAATATAATGAGAGATTGATAGCAGTGTATGATATGTTTCGTTACCAGGGCTTCGGCAGCATATTCTTTGCGCCCTCGATCGGATCCAACTTTTTCGGTAACGCTCGCGGCGTCAACGAGGTGGATCTAGAAAAATAATGCCCGTATTTTTGACGTACCATGACTCGCTGTTATTTTCATTTTGCATATAAGGAAACCATAATATTACAAGCTGCACAAGCCGGCACGCAAGCGCTATATATAACGTACTGTACGCGCACTACTACTCTGCGTTGCATGCAGCTATAAAGCGGGATCGTCAATCTTGCGAATATGTATGTACGGGGGGAGAATACGAAGTGAAAAGCTCTAATTTGTCGGCTAATGAGCGATGCGTATTATTGCAGTGTTTGGAGTAACTTTTTATTAGCGATGAAATGTCTATAATTTTAGAGATGCATATAGAACCAATAAAGTAGTAAGAAATTGATTGTTTAAAGCTAGGCTATGAATGATTAATCTATTATAATGTCATGCCGTGTAAAATTGCTGCATTATGGCTATAAGTAAATTGTTCGTGCCAGTGACTGCTTTTTCAGAGGTCAAAAAAGATGGGTTCTCTTCAAAAAAGTGAAAACAGAGCTACCTCATCCTGGTCTTGTTCGAACGGCCGCGATACGTTACTCTGATAACTCGTCGATGAAAAATAGCCGGTTCGATTGAAAACAACCGAATTAATCATCAGCTAGCAGGCTATAAGGAAACCTTGAATCCAGCTTCATTAAAAATAGCGGAGGTTCGTTACCGGAACCTGCTTTATTTTTGCACTCGACCCAATCCAATCTCCTATCGCGAATCAATATTTCATCTCTGTTTACGTTCCCGATAGCTTGCAAGCACACACAAGCTCGGCTACAGCTTAATTGCCGCTATTAAAAGCCTCGCTAGAGCCAGCACACAAAGAGAGAAAAGAAAAACTAGGGGAAAATAGAGCGCGTGGCGACAATCGATGGCGCCAAAGAGCAGCGATCGAACTTACGTCAGGTGCGAGTCTCGCTTGCTGCTCTTCCTAGCGGTGCTCAGACCGCTAAAGTCCTCGGTCGCCTTCAGCGCCACCGGACACCTCGCGTTGTGCATCTGATGCCTGACCTCCGGCTTCCTGTTCAGCGAGACGAGCTGCTGTCGGAACTTGGNGGCTAATGAGCGATGCGTATTATTGCAGTGTTTGGAGTAACTTTTTATTAGCGATGAAATGTCTATAATTTTAGAGATGCATATAGAACCAATAAAGTAGTAAGAAATTGATTGTTTAAAGCTAGGCTATGAATGATTAATCTATTATAATGTCATGCCGTGTAAAATTGCTGCATTATGGCTATAAGTAAATTGTTCGTGCCAGTGACTGCTTTTTCAGAGGTCAAAAAAGATGGGTTCTCTTCAAAAAAGTGAAAACAGAGCTACCTCATCCTGGTCTTGTTCGAACGGCCGCGATACGTTACTCTGATAACTCGTCGATGAAAAATAGCCGGTTCGATTGAAAACAACCGAATTAATCATCAGCTAGCAGGCTATAAGGAAACCTTGAATCCAGCTTCATTAAAAATAGCGGAGGTTCGTTACCGGAACCTGCTTTATTTTTGCACTCGACCCAATCCAATCTCCTATCGCGAATCAATATTTCATCTCTGTTTACGTTCCCGATAGCTTGCAAGCACACACAAGCTCGGCTACAGCTTAATTGCCGCTATTAAAAGCCTCGCTAGAGCCAGCACACAAAGAGAGAAAAGAAAAACTAGGGGAAAATAGAGCGCGTGGCGACAATCGATGGCGCCAAAGAGCAGCGATCGAACTTACGTCAGGTGCGAGTCTCGCTTGCTGCTCTTCCTAGCGGTGCTCAGACCGCTAAAGTCCTCGGTCGCCTTCAGCGCCACCGGACACCTCGCGTTGTGCATCTGATGCCTGACCTCCGGCTTCCTGTTCAGCGAGACGAGCTGCTGTCGGAACTTGGTCCTGCTGCAGTAGCCGTCGATGTCGTCGATGTCCGAGTTGTTGGTCGACCCTAGGTTTGGCGCTATACCTAGGAGGACAGCGACCTCGGGAGGCGGCATGAGGAACTCGCCGGTCTTGACGGTGGTGATGAAGGGTCGTGGGTGCTGAACGTAACTGGCGCGCATGGCCTGGCGACGATGCTCGTCCTCCAGCTCCTGCTCCTGGATGCGCCGGAGCTTCTGGCTGAGCGCCTCGTTGAAGTCCTCGGTCGACAGGTGCATCGAGTTCAGGTTGCATCTCTGAGCCGCCGGCTTGACGCGCTCGTTGAGGTGTCCGTTGCTCTTACTGTAGCCTCGGGTGAGCAGACGACTGCAGGGCAGACCGCTGGTGAGCTGGTCGTTGGACTT
Organism: Pteromalus puparum; assembly: GCA_012977825.3. Taxonomy (NCBI): domain Eukaryota; kingdom Metazoa; phylum Arthropoda; class Insecta; order Hymenoptera; family Pteromalidae; genus Pteromalus; species Pteromalus puparum. Next base: position 4,009,451 of record CM053168.1, on the reverse strand, counting down.
GCTGAGCTGGCGTCGCGCGAACACCGAGGACTCGTTGTTGCGGAAGTTGCGGTTGATCATGGTCAACCTGGATGCGACCGAGTCGTCGTCCTCGTCGTCGTCATCGTCATCCTCCTCCTCGTCAGCTACTCCGTCGTCACCGTTGACGTGGAGCAGAGGCAGAGACGAGTCCAGGCCGTCCTTCTGGAGGATGGTGAAGGCCTTGGCGGTGCTCAGCTCCAGGTCGACGTGGTCGTGCGCGGCGGTCGGTGCCAAGGCCGAGATCCCCGCGGGCATTGCGGCGACCTTGTGTCCCGAATACTAGAGCGGCGGTAGTAGCGCTGCTGGTGGTAGTAGTAGTAGTGGTACAGCCGCCGCCGGGCGAGATTGATGGCGGTAGCGGCTGGTGCTGCTGCTTCCGGCAGCCTGAGCGTCATCGACACCGGGAAGAGCGTCGTTAGCCGCTTCTGCTGGCCTTGCTGCTGCTGCTGGTGGTGGTGATGGGCATTTTCGTGCTGGACGACGATCCGAAGGATTCGACCGGTCGATGATCATGCATCTTTAATGTCGCGTGACTGCTTCGAGCCGAGTTGAGGCTTCTTGCGAGGAGAAAAATATCACGTCTCTCTTCGGGAAGCTCCTATGGGGCACGAGCATTTAGCGCGAGCTTTTAGACAAGCCGCTTGACTCGTTAACGGCGACGTTGCTATTTTCGGAGGGAGGTTGGCTGATTTTTTTTTTAATTGCTCCAGATTTTTATAGAGCGAGCATAAGCTCGTCGATATTTTTTATTGCTTTCTTGGGGGTGTATCGAACTTACTGCTATTTACGTTAATTTTCTCGACAACTTTTTTCATACAACTTGGACAATCGAATTGACGATACACACAATCGTGTATTGTACTTTTCCATCGACAAACGCGGATCAATAAGCGCGACAAAATCGACGAAAACTTGTGGATACTGGCTACACTGTACTGTACACTTTACATAAAATTGATTTTTCAAAGGAACATAACGTGTTGTCAAGCTGACCGGCAGTGTCACTGCATTAACATATCTAAATTTATACAGAACATAATATAGTGCGTGTCACTAAACTAGGTTCCATAACGCGCGGTCTACATTTTCTGATAATTTGAAAATCGCTCGAAATGAGCCAAGCGTTTGCGACAATTTCAGCCGTATAAGAGAAAATTTACGATCTTACGGTTATACAAAATTTTTGATTGGCTGTAACACACGTCCGGCCTAAAGAAGGTCTTTGCAGTTGCACTTGATTCTAAATCCAACGTTTGAGCGATCAAAGGTCGCGGAGCATTATAAACGCGAGGCCTGTATAAGGTCAGTGACTTTTGAATTTAATAGTCGCGCAGCTCGATTAATGGTATAGTTTGTGAAGTAAAAGGCCGGTTTCGACTGAAGTACACACGTGTATACTTTCTTTTCCAACCATCGATTTAGTGCGGAAAACGTACATTTCGTATTGTGAAAAAAATGAATTTTTCTTCAGAACTCTGGAATTCAAATAGACACTGCGCAACGAAGCTTGAAAACACTCGTGTGTGTACACAGGTATGAGTAATCGCGAAAACATTATTATTTAATGCAAACCACTTTATATAGTCTAAGTGTGACTCACTCGCTCCTACTTTATTTATAAAATTTCAAATGATAAAATATTACCGTAACCGCGTAAACACAACACTGATGCTTAAATCTACCAATTACCTCCAAAAATAGCAACAATCTTCCCTCAAAAGAAAAGAGCATCTTTTGAAAAATAAGAGCTGCCTACTTACATGGATCGAAAATCGTCGCGTGAGTCCAAATATCGCCGGGCATATCGCAGTCGCCTTTAGGGGGTTGCCGTGTGCGCGCGACTTGCTCCGAGTACCGAGACTGGACAGAGCGGCGTCTCACAACTATGAGGGTTCTGCTGCCTCCAGGAGGGCGCTCGACTCTAGACTTATACGTGTGTACGTGTGTGCGTGAGACACACACGTGTATTTTTAACAACCGACCACTCAATACCACTGACCACGAGCTGGTTGCGCATGCCTCGCTTATAGCTCTTGCTCTGCTGCTATAGTTGAGTTTATATGTATATAAGCTATAGGCGTTTGAGTTTGTATATGTGTAGGGACACGAGGGGAGCGACACATCGCGACGACGGTCAAGCGCTGCAGGTATAGCGTAGTTGGGCTTCAAGGTGAAATTTTCCTATCGGCGCCCTTATCGCTCACCACCCTCACAGGCGAAATGTCTTGGCGCGCTGCGTGATTGCTCTTGCGGGTGAGGAATTACAGATCACCGCATCGCGTTACGCCGTTTTTTTTTCTTTTTGAGGTGTGCGTAACGACTTTGTAATTTCGCTGGGTGTTTGAAGAGCATTTTCTTCTGTTTTTTGGGAGTCGTGATTGAAGGGATGATTTGTTTGCGCAATTAGACGAAGCGACAATCAATCGAAGATAGATGCACGTGAGTTGGGAAAAAAAAAACTATTAGTCATATAAAGCTAAAGGGGAATAACCTCCGCATATAGAACTCACACGTGCTAAGCACGGATGTATACGTCTTTATATTGTGTGAGGCTACATTGATTTTTACCGGTTTGTCGTTTATAGAGTCATTAATAAAATATGTACGTCAGGCGCCTGCGATCTCCGATACTTTTCGCCTTTAATCTAAATATTGTTACGGAATTTATATTTATCATAACTGCAGTGAACATCGGCGAGACTTTTGTGGCGCTGCGGTGATTTGCATACCACTTTGTCATACAGGTGCTACTGTGAGTAGCATAAAAATCACGAGATGAAGAATGACTTACCTGATAAAGATACGTGTATAAAAGTCGATGACATGAACTTTAGATTCTGAACAAAAGCCGCGCGGAAAGTGTGAATAGAGTGTCGTGACAGATTTAAAAAATAACCGCAAGATTATTAAGAAAAAAAGTAGTTTACAGGAACTGGGCTAATACCTCGAAAGATTGAAATCGCTCACGCCACACACTTTTAAGAAAGCTCCTGCACAGCTTGTGCGACAATCGCAGCAAAGTTTATTAACAAATTTCGATGTTGCGTACGAGAGCAGTTAATATAAGCATAGTTTCGCCTGGTCTACGAGTATCGATCGGCTTCTTATTTCGTGACTCGAGACTATTCTTGATTTTACAGCTAACGTGCGGGCATGAGGCTTTCTCTCTCTCATTCTTCTATACATTCGCAGCTCCGACAAGTGGGATGATAAAATCGCCCCCGTGAGGTCATTCCCTCCCTCGGACGCCGCGAAATGTACTCACGGCTTAACCCTTTTTACGACCCACCACAGCGAATAATTATCTTCAATTTTTGCGTAACGCTTTTCACGCTGAGAGAATTGTTTTCGACCGGTGCAAGATCGTTCTTGCGTGAATTTTTTAAGGCTAAAGCTGAGCGTAATGGCTTGCAAGCTTAGCAGGTATATGCACCCTTGTGTGCGCTCTGTTTACACTGACTGTGTGAAGTGCTTGCGCTTTGATGACTGAAATCTTGGCGTTGTGATGAAAATTGAGCAATTTGTTTCTAGGGGTGGTACGTACGAGCGATAAATAAAAAGCGCCTGATAATCTCAGCAGCCATTTGTTGTTTGACTTATGCGAAGTATGTGAGTTGAAAAAATAAGGCATTTAATGAACAATTTCATGCTTGAAAATTTTTATTGAAATTGCACATTATTGATCTGCAAAAATTTGCTTATCAGAGAATGCGAGTTCGGCGAAATTATGCATCTATTTTAGAAACTAGAGGTCAACTGAAAGTTATTGTATACCAGCACAAAGCACAGCATGTCTTTTTGTCACATTTCAAGATAGCATATGATAAGTGCCTACGACTTCGAACTCAACCTCGTTTTCTTCCTTTCAGCATATCTACGCGTGTTTATGTATATGCATGTGCCTCACGTGAGGAATGCACGTCGTACATTTTTTATTTCTATCGAGAACAAAAAACTACGTGGGAATAGTATTTTTACAAAGTGCTATATTTTAAAATCAATAACGTATATATTTTGATATAGTTTTAACAAAATTGAACGAGGACGACCGATTTTCGATAAAATTGAATAAGCAAGTTTTCTTTGAAAATATTTATCTAGTGATTAAAAATACATTGCTAACATAGCTATATGAAATATTCAAAGTACTTACGCTGGTCGGCATTTTCGCTGAAGGCTCGTTAAGTGCACCGTCGTTCTTGGACTCTGTACAAGAGTGTAGGTCTGTGTTCCGCCAAATTTGTCGGCACCATTTCCAAAAGGAGTTATACCCCTATTGCACATTTGGCACTGCTGTGTTTTCAATGCCATTGTTCTGGACGTTTGTGTACTGTATTTTACTTAGCTTGAACTCATTCTGCGGATATTCTTCGGAATAATTAAATTATACTGGATTGTGAGCTCAATAGCGACGATTAAATTTCATATTTTACTAAAATATGTATCGCAAAAAATAAATAACTTATCAACGAAAACGTAAATAATGGATGAGGTTATTGTTACGACGCAAGCAAACTGAAGCTTATTCGATTCATTCGATGACGAACCTGAAAGTTGGCATGGAAACATAACAAGAGAGTTCGATCCTTTGTAAAACCATGTTTGTTTTGCTCAAGTCATGAAAAACAATTACTGCGGATAATGATTTTCGCTCGACTGAAATACATACAAATTGAATATTACCTATTAATTGGATTGTGAATTTGCACTTAGTTCAACGGTTTGTATTAATTTACGTTTTATGAAATAATTAAATTAAAATTTCAAGCGAAACCATCCAATTATTCGGATAGTTGAATTTGATAATGCATATTCAGTGAAAGATTATTTATTTTTATAAATATCATACATTATGGAAATAAGAAATATTGAATTCAGACCGCAGTGCCATCTGTCGTCGCCTAGTATAATTAATTATTTACCTTGTGTAGTCTGAGTAGTCACTATTATAAATATATCGTTTAGAACAATTACGAGATTTACATCGATATTTATTATTAAAATATGAATATTGAATAAATTTAATATTTTTGATTTCAGAGTTACTGTGCCGATATTTGTTCGTCCTACGGAAAGGTAGATCGCGCACTTATCGAGCCTCTTACCTGTTGCCGATTTACTTCGAGTTTATTACTTCGATCATGATCTACCTTGTCGGCAGCTGCATCTGAATTCCCAAGTGGTAAGTTATCGTACATTGTTATGATGCTTATATTTTAATGATCCAATGAATTTATATAATTTTTCCATTTACAAATTGCTATAAGATAAATATTTTTAATCGAATATATCGATTTGAATATAAAATAATAAATTTTCTGCTCTCGATATGAGCAAGTTCGTTCATAATCTGACAGAGGGCGTCGACTAGAACTGCAAACTGCGTTATGCTCGAGTCTCTTCTCAAATACTCGTCCGTTAAATAACGATAATTTGTAAAATGCATAAAGTTGCATTTTAGGTAAAGTGTACTGAAAACTTCAAGGCATACTTGAAATCACTATTTTTTCACAACAGCGAGGCATTAAATTTCAGTATATCCGATCCTATAGTCTGCTTACCCCAGTAACCAAATATGAGAATCATTAATAACAGTATGAATCGTAAACCTACTCGATGCATTAGAAAATCATTTAATTCAATTAAGAAAGCCGATTCAATAATTCTCATATTGACTCAGCAGACACCGCCATAAGGGATTTTCAAAACAGAAGTGAAAAATATTGAAATACTTAATTATCACGTAACAAGATGCATTTTTCAAGCGGCCGTAGCGCGCGCGTTAAAAATGACTAGACGATTATTTCACGTCATCGGGGATCCCCGAAGGGCAGGACTGAGCCTCATGCTTCCTGGCAAACATTCAATCACTCTTGTGGTTTTGGTTGAGGCAGCTCCGAAAGAATGCTAACCGTAAAGAATCATTGGCATTTTAATTTCGGGTTGCGGTAAAACGAAACGAACGAATGGAGTAGGTGTGTCGTGTCTCATCAGTATCTCGTTGTCTCTCCTGCTTTTCCACGTCCAAACCTTTCGGTTTTCCGACCTGCCTCTCGATGCACTTTTATAATCACCAGTTTTACGAGTCAATAGATCCCGATAATTGCGGTACATAAATTGCCTTCGAGTACACCTATAATCGACGAAAAAGATTATACTCACAGCTTCTAATATTATCAAACCGTTTAACGTATTTATCCTACGTTCGACATGTTTGCTTTGAGATCTCCGAAATTTCATTCACTCCCGACTGCACGTTATAAAGGCGTCAAGCTTCACGAATCTCGGGCGAATATCAATTTGACGAAAAACCAACCAAGAAATACCCGAGCTAAACGGGCATCGTCGAGAGGTTGATGATCACCGAAGCATAGAACACATCAGCCTCCCAAAAAAAAAAAAAGAGTCGAACGAGTACAAAGTAGGCGGGTGGGAGTGTAAAAGAGGAGAAAAAAGAAACGTAGGCCCCGCAAAGATTTTGGCACCCCGCTGAGGCTTCTAATTGCCTCGCCTCCTTGCAGCTACGGGAGAAAAAAATTCTCTCGGGCTCATAAGCACGCCCTTGAACCTTGGGCCCGGGCCTCGCCGAAACCCCATGCGGATCAGCATATCACGTTCGCGCGCCTTTTTTACTCGCTCTCTCTCTCTCTCTCTCTCTCTTGCTCGCTCTTCCTATACACCGAATGAGCATCATCATCTATCACCCTGTGCGAAACGATATATTTGTTTTCGTTGCTCCTCCGCGCGTGCTTCTCCCTCTCTCTTTCTCTCTAATTATTTATTTACTCGTCCGCCGACGCTGGTTGAATGTATGCGAGCGAGCTTCTGACCTATTGCTTGGCGAGCTTTGGTGGACTTTAGTTTTTCGTTGGTTTTATATCGATAATGCTCGAGTTTTCCTTATCCTTGATAGGACATTACGCGGCGAATTATTCATTCCCAACTTCTGTAAACATGACACAGTTGCATCGGTAAAGTTACCTCAGTCTTACATATCGACGAGTGCGAAAAATAAGCCGAGTCTTTGAATTGAATGATAATCCGTATCGGCATCGTTTCCCGAATGAAAATCAGCCTCCGTTATCTCGACGTCTCATAGTCAAAATCTTCGATTTTAATTTTTTGCAAAATAAGGAAAGCCACAAATTAAAGTAGCTGCGCATCAATCACAAAGTCATTATCCTTCACTTTTTTCGTTCACTCTCAGAAGAGTATTTCTAACGCGTATAGATACACGTAATAAAAAGGGGAAAAAAAGTAAATAGAAGTATAAAGCTAGAACGATGCACAGCAGCAGCGGAGAGAGACGCGTGGATACCTGACATGCCATCGCACAGGGCCTATAGAGAAGAAATATATGCTCGAGATGGTATTCAGGGCCCAGAATAGCCGGATAATGACTAGGAAGTGCGGAGGCGTGGTAATGAGGGCTCGATCGGACAGTCGACCGCGTGGATCTTTCGGGTCTCACGTGGTGCGAGCACTCACGTATCTCGAATTAAGAATCTTCCGCGTCTTGTTTTCGATGTGGACCGAAGCTCGTAGTCAGGAGCTACTTACATTTACTTGGGATCTGTGATGCATCGGGAGGCATTTATTCGCGCTGGATTAAAAAAAAAAAAATTTAATTTATCGTTCGTAGAAAGCATCCTGATTTTCGTTCTTATTAAGCCAATGAAATAGATCCATCGGGCTATAATGAAACGCCAAGCGCGTCTCGGGGTTATATTCGAAGGGATGAAAACGCTGCAGTATAGAGCAAAAAACAATGCAGCCTATTAGCATCTACCTGAAAGTCCTCCACCTACTCTCTCTCTCTCTCTCTCTCTCGCCTTCTATTATACATAGTGTAGAATTGCGAACTGTTCTCGCCGCATATAGTCCCTCTTCAAGCCATAGCAGTCATCCTCGGATAGCCACTAACTCCTTTTCAGCCGAGGCTCCAGTTTTAGGTGTCGGCTGTCGGATGAAATATAGACTCTATACACAGAGCTCTGGCGCAACCGCGTGCCGATTGTTTTCGCGATCGCTTTCCGAAATTTCTCCCCGAGAGAGTCTCCAGGGGTGTGTCTCTTTCTCTCTCTCTCTTGGCGCCGTAGATCATGTCGGGAAATCTCGCGGCAGACCATATACCATCACACCTACTCTTCGCTCCTGCTTTCTACCCTATGACTCTTGGAAAAATTGTACCTAAACGCTGTGGCCGAGATGCGGTACTCCGCTGTCGGATATTCCCAAGCGGCGGCGCTATTCTTATTATGTAAGCCTGTGGGCTGTATAGGGATGTGCTCTGCAACCCTCGCAGTGGTGCTAATTATTTCAAAAAGAGTTTCTATAGTTTATTTACGTTGCGTTATTTATGACCGGTGTGACTTTCGCTCTGAGAGAGCAAGTTATTTATTGCACTGGGAAGCCATATATACATCCGAACTTTTCATTATATTCGGATAAACATAATAAATTTGGTCGCTCGCACTCTCTCTGTGCGCTATATACCGTCGTAATAAGTCGGCTCTGTTTCGGTATTGTCGTTCGTTAATAAAAGCATGAGTTGCGTAAGAATAAAATCGTAAAGTATACACAGTAAGCATAATAACGTATCATTTCCACTTTGATCCCAATACCGATCTCTCCTAACTCGGAATTCGAAAATGGCAATAATCTCAATCCACGAAGATCATCTTCCTTCTCTCGAACCCATCGAGACGACAGCACGACACAGCCAAGCAATTTCGAAAAAGATTACAGCACACCATACACGCAATCGGAGAAAGCAGCAGCAGCTGACAGATATCTAGGCGTCCCGACTTATACTCGCAGCAGTCCACTTCGCGGTGTATCGCGTACAAAGGGAGGCCGTGAGAAAAGCGCCCGGGACTGCTTCGAAATTAAGTCTCTCCAACGGGATCGCGATGAACGATTGGCTCTCTCGCGAGCGACACGTCGATTTTTTTTTCCCCCTCGCGACGATCGTGAGCCAAGTAACGGAGCCGATTGGCCAAATTGGCGACGGCGGCGGCGATATTATCGCAGAGAGAGAGAGGACTTTCGCGGAAAAGCGGCGTGTCGCGCAAGCACGCGCCACTGTGCCCTATGGCTGCTGCTGCTGCTGCTGCTGCTTTGTAATGTCGCTCTCCTCTGCGGAACAATGTGCTCTTTTCCACCGCGGTCGTGCGACTTTTTTCCCCGCACGAACTCAAGGGTTGCTAATTGGGCGAAAGTGAGGTAGCGATCGCGGCCTTGTTTCGCTCATTTTTTTTTTTCAACAACTTTACTCCGACTATTTTGCGATGGATATAATAACGGCGGAGTGTGATATTGCGGTATAATGTAAACGATTCGAGGACACAGATAAGAAAACACCTGTAAGGAGACGTATTCACCGGAAAAGTAATTATGTTACTCACACACATCACACAGTAGACCACTTGCTATTCTCGAAGCGCGACAACTTTTATCGCCGGAGCAGATTTCAGGGTAGCAGCACTACTACCGATGTTCTTACGTCCGCAAAGCACATAGAGAGAGAGAGTGAGAGAGTCTCTAGCCCGCGATAAGACACATGCGACGATCATTTCCTTGCAGGCCCATTTCTCAGAAAGCTTGTAAACTCCGCCGGTCGTTGTGTCGCACGTCCCGCGTCAATACCCAAGACAATAACTTTGTCACAGGAGCTAAGATATAGGCTCTTCTTCCTTCTCCGTCCGTGCTTTTTAAATTGCAACGCGCGTTTCCAAGAAACACGTGTAGCCGGGCTTGTAGTCGAGATAACGGAAGGAGAAGAAAGGGACGTGATCACGTAAAATCTACAACACCAAGAGAGAGAGAGAGAGAGAGAGAGAGAGAGAGAGAGAGGGAGAGAGAGAGACAAAGATTCATGGTACACAGAGCGCGTGATAAAGCTTAGCCCGAAAATAACAGTAAGCACCCTCTCGATCGTTGCTGCAGGTAAAGGAAGAGATCGTGTGGTGCGATCGCGTAGTCGTCCTTGAGTCGTCCATATATACCGATACCCATCGCGCGCAGGATATCGCGAAGTAATCTCGAGGGAAAACATGACGGACTTTTGGCCTGTGTATAACCTGCACAGTTTTCTGCCTTGTATATCAGGTACACACCGCAGAGTTCGAGATGCAGCTCACCCTCTTCTGACTATTCTCTCACTTGTGGCGCTTGGCACTTGAAAAATATGGAGAGAGTTGTGCGCGATTGTGTACTGAAAGCGAGTAGTGTGCGTATTCGAGGGGTTTCACTTTCACAATATTGCGTGAAAGGAAAGTGAGAGGACGGAAAATGGATTATGAGACGGCCGACCGCATAGGATACGCCTGAGAGATGGTTTTATGACACGTGAGATATACTCGGGGGTTCGCAGCTATAGCTGCTTTTGTCCTGGTGAACCTGTATTCAATGTATATATACCTGGAGAGTCAAAGTTTTTCTATGCGCTGTTTTCCATTTTGCGTAATTATTCTTATAATTGTTGGGTAAACAGTGCATTCATGAATACATTTTTCAGTGACGAGCTTTCAATGCGGTTTCTTCTCTCGACTGACAGCGACGCGGGGTGTATAGTGCTACGTTTCCACGAAAGATTTGTGTATAGACGCAGTGTATTTTCGTAAATTTGAAATTCAAACTTGCGACGCTTTCAACTTCATGTGCAGTTACTTCTAAATTAAAAACGATTTCCGAGTATAGCCAAGTATTATCATCAATTGCGCAGCAACAAAGCCCGCACTATATACGTTTTTCCTCTTCTTCACGAGACGATTTCGTAATATCGAGTCATCGCACCCTAAACACATACGGTCCGGCTGAAATTCGAATTTCGATCGCGAGTAAGGGTAAAACCCGCATGTGTATCTATGAATATTGGCCGATCTCTCGACCACACATACTTATACGATCGTTCGATCTATCGAGAGCTTTTTATAAACGCATGCAGCAGCCCGAGTCCCTTAACTCGCTCGCTCGCGATCTGGCGATACATAAATACATCGGCTTTTTACGGCGAGAGAAAAGCGCGTCGGTGTGCCACGTGTATATATGTATATATAGCGAGGACGGAAACGCGATCGTCGAAGCCGAGCCGATAACGTCGAGAGAGATCGCATACATAATTCACGTATTATTTCGCGCATTACGTCGTCGTCGACGACTTATCGGACGCTACTATCGCGGCTGGTACCTTTACGTAAGCAGCGACGACGACGACAGCCCGTTTTTATATGGACTCGATGCGCGCGCGCGGCCGTCATTAGCGCGTTAAATCACTAACCCCCTTTTTTTATCTATACTATGCACAAGGTTCGAGAGAAGGAGACTGGACGCGAATAGCGTAAGCGATATAATTGTGGCGTGTCTCTCACGCAGTGCTGTTTTTTTTCTTCTGTATTTCAATATACGCTTAGTGTTTTGTTCGACATTTCAAAGCTATTTTTCCGGTAACAACTGTTTACCCTCGACTCCTGACACCTATAGACCTGCCACTTCAACCCTCAAATCTTTAGTAAAACTCGACCGCGCTGTCATTATCTTCTAATCCATCCTAAGTAAGCGATCATACAGCCTCGTCAAGTGCCTCGACTAATCGAGCCTTGAGCTCGTCCTCTATATACACAGACGAAGAGCTCGCGTGACTTTACAAAATACCAGTACACAGCAACCTGCACCGGTCCACAGGCGCATCATAGACAAAAATCGAGAAAGAGAGAAAAAAAAATCCGACTACAGAGGCGCTTCCTTTCTTTTCTCGGACTTTCCGAAGGGTGGCGAAGCGCACTTAAGATCCCGCGCTGATACAGGGGCCCTAGGGCCCAGTCCGTCAGTTTTCTAAAACAAAAAACGCTGCAGCGTAGAGCTGATCGCGCCGAAGATCCAACTGTCAACCAGGCCACTCTCGGTAGCCATACTGTTGCGCGCGCGCACGCGTGTGCGACGCCCGATGATCGCACGCGCCCCTGCGAAACAATACCCCTGAGGACTCGGGACTTTTTGTTCTCTCAAGGCATAGGCGCCGTTTGAGTTATGCTCGAGACTTTCGCGGAATTGCGGCGCTTTTTTTTCCGACCGTTCCGGGCTATTTTCCACAGTTTTGAAGCGATTAAGATTCCCAGTGAAAGGAGAGACAGATAAGGGGGTGGGAGGAATTTTCGGACGTGATCTTCTGGCATAGGCGCTGGCTTTTGACTTTAGAGAGAAAGAGAACGTCTGGCGATTGTGTTGCGACTGTATTATGAAAATTACGGGGTGACGGCGATACACACACCGGTCGTTAGGTGCAAATGGATTGGCTTCGTTTGAATAATGCCTCGGTGATGTTTGGCTAATTTTGGGGAATTATTGAAATATACGACTCTAATAGAGTACTCCGCGACGCAATTTGTTAGATTAATATTAATGCAAAATCAGGTGACAATAACGTATAAAAATTTCTAAACACCTGTCAAAACTCTTAAAAATTTGAATAATACCATTGTGCGCGCTCAACATTATCACCTGAAAGGATGACTCTCGAGTATATTCTCATCCAGCTCTCAAAGATAAAAAGGTCTCTTTTCGCGGAAACGTTAAATATTAAAAGCAATTTTTCTCGATCCGCGAGGAGCCATTGTGTTAAGCGCAGGTGCTCTCTTCCCTTTCTTTTCACAAGCGAACCTGCCTCGTCTCCGTGTCCTTCTCCGGGCGCATCAACCGTCTCGAAAGTGTGTCGAAATGATAAAGGAATCGTTAGCTCTCTTGGGGTGTGTGTGACTGCGGAGAAAGAAGAGCGTGTCAACTTTCAGGCTTTAAAAAAACCCTCGCTCGTTCACTTATACCTATACGTAGCTGAAAACGGATTCGAAAGCGTGGGAGCACGTGTGTGTAGCGGAAGAAAAGAAAGAGTGTACGCCATGCAGCAGCAACGAAGATCCCCGAGGCCATAAATTGCGTCCAGTTTTAGTCCTATTTAAGCGATAGATCATGTTTTAAACAAAAGTACACACACGACAGCGCGCAACCTGCCGCTGATCCGACGTTACACACACGGACACAGTAGAAAAATATTCCTCGCGGCGCGAGGACAGCGCTACGCCCTTTTTTTTTTTTTTTAACAGATGCACACGCGGGAATATAAGCCCATAAATCCTTCAGGCGGTGGCTCGCCGCAGGTATTTTCCTCATATTTTGATTTATGCCGCTTTCACTGGACCAATTTGATGGGCTTTATCCTTTATTTTCGCTTGCGCGCGCGCGGGTGTTTAGGCATCGGAAATTTGTCCGGGCGTCACGCTATGCTAAACAGTTCGCGGTTAGGAACTGGACAATACGTTCAAGAGCTTTCTTTCGCCGACGAGAGAAGCCCTCATTGTCCCTGAACTGAGGGAAACCGCGGACGACGAGTTGTTATGTAAGCTTAGATAGATTTTTCATCTTCTTGTTTTCGAGTGCGCTTTTCTTCTGCTTCTTCTTCTCGGCGAAGGCAGAAGGTTGTTCTTTTGGGGAAAATATTCCTTTCAGCGATTATGCGTGTTTCGGATACTTCAGGGTGGTATGTATTATGCTTTGGACTGGAATTGGAGTATATTCATGTCCGAGCTGTGAATGCGAGAGTCAAGTGTGAGAAAAAGCATGAAAGCAGATGTTGATAACACGTGTTTTTTTGAGAATTTTGGGAATAGAGTATCTCGTATAATAACGGTAGCCGCCGATTTGAATTTTTTTCTCACACTATACGACATGGTAATCATTTCATTCGTTCTCTTATTGGCTTCGGGCTAGATTTCTATAAGAATCAAAAAGTCAAAGTTGAAAAATATGATGAAAAAACTTTTGATTTACGCGTACATACCTACGTGTGATATGCAGTGTAAAAGTAAGCAGTTTTGGACTGGCTGTCTACCGCTATAGTATAAATCTCTGTGTCTCTGGCGAGCGAAGATAGGTGACGTACAGACGCTTTCTCATTTCCCTAATCGTTATCGTCGATCCCAGTGCATAATAGAGAATTGAGAGAATCTTATTTTGAGCTAAATAATTTGCGCGGTAAGAAATAAGATTCGTGAATTCGATTTTGTTTTATGTAGAAATAATTTAATATAATTATTAATCAATTTTTTAGAGACTTGTGGCGCAGATATAATTAGGAGTAGGCGAGGAGCAGCAGGTCAAATAAATTGTAGCCGTTTGTCACCTATATGCCGAAACTGCCTTTTATTTGGCCTACTGCTTGGGTCACTCGTGCTATAACTGCTTAAGTAAATGCAACATAAACATTCATAGGAACCCGCCACTGCGTCGAAATCCGCGTAAGAAAACAGGCGGCTATCACCCTCTACTGCAGTGGGGGGTGTATATACTGCTATATATAGGAAAGAATCGTAAATCATTCGCGCCAACGCGCGGATATGCTCCCGTTCCGGAGAGTCTCGGATTTAGATATCACGGGGCGAACGCGAAAAAAAGATCGGCTAAACTTCCTCTCCGAGCATTGTGCACAGGCTAATGATTCGTTCTGATCCGGTGAGAGTCGAAGGGATGCGCGTAGAGAGTATTGTGTGTTCTGACTCTCTGCTCGGGATGACGAGATTGTGGGAGACAAGTAGGCTGTGAAAAGGGACGTAGGGTGGATAGGATGGACGGACGTAGAAATGGATAACGGACGTGTGTGTGTCTAAAGGGAACGATGAGATCATATTTTTTAGTCGGCGGTGCGGAGATAATGCGCTGTGTTGGTTTTTGCTTTTCTCTGCATATAAGTTCAAATATTTTGCAAATGAAAGATAATAAAATAATTACGAACGAAGAGGAAGTATACACATAGAAAAACGATAAAAATTAAAAAAGAAGAAGTCATCAGAACGACATATCGATACGAAGCTGTATCCCGGGGTAATATACAGTCCGAGAGAACACGTGCCGTCGGCCGGAGTAATACAACGATTCAATCCCTTATAACCGGCGTTACGCCGAGCAGATTCCCCTAATTTATCGTCGGGTCGACAGTGACGTCGTGTATTTTGTTGATAATATGACCGGAACTGCATTGGCCGATCGGCTCGCGATGACGCTCCTATAAAAGTGCCTTTATTGCCCTTTCACGACGCCGCTCATCGCTGACGTTTTTTTTCTCTCTCTCTCTCTCTCTTTCTGTCCAACTTCCGGCCGCCTGCCTTTTGGCTCATTGATGGAAGAATTTATTTTTGATTGCGTTACGATTGTCCGCTCTCGACGATAAAGACACTTTTACGAGCGTTGTATAGGCCAGGGCGCGTGCGTGCTCGCGGACGAGTCGCGTAGAGGTCATGTGAATATTCAGAACGTAAATTCGTACGTGGATATATGACGGTTTTGCCTTTCGAGTCGAGAAGCAAAGACGAGTTCTGTCGTCGATGTGTTTTACTCGAAGGTAGATTTATATACCGATCGACGTTGTATAATTCATGAAGCGGTCTGCAAGATTACAACGAGATTAGGAAATAGTGCTAGCACAGTACGTTTTTTCTTGATAACAATTATAATCAATAATTCTTGACACAATCCGAGGGTGTAAGCGCATACAGCAAAGAGAAAGTGGCTCCTCTTCTCGCACAGACGTAACCCATACCTCAGAGCTAATACGAAATGCGAGTATAATGCGCGCATTCGGCCATAGAGTCGAGACAGACCTTGTTTATAATGGGTTGAACAAGGGTGCTAGAAGTCAGTGGGGGCTCGAGACCCCCTAAGGCTTTGGGGCCTCATGCGGGACGGTGTTAAACTGCCTTCTCTCATATTTGCTCTCTCTCTCTCTCTCTCTCTCTCTCCGTCTCTCTTTCGAGCGCCGCGCGCGTTGCGTATATTTAGGCATAACAAGGGAGCCACTTCATCATCTCTCGGCTGACCGCGCTCGCGCTATATGCACTGCGGCGAGAAAGTCAGCTCTTCTCGGCTTGGTTCGTAATGTTACCTTGACGCGCATTATTTAAAGCGTGTATTGGAATCGACGCTCTCGCGCGCTTTGTTTAATTTGTCGGATACGCGATACCTTTAAAAAAAGCCTCTCTCTCTCTCTCTCTTGCGAGAACGTGATATATTATACATTCGAAAAATCGTATATGATTATCCTAAACGCACAGTAATGCGCTATACGCATACAGTATATATCGAGATCGGGCGCATTCTAATTTGATTTAAAAATTATCCAAGGGCTCGAATGCAAATCTGTATACGGGATGTTATAGACGAGTTGATATCGCATCGCACGCATCGGCTCTTCATTAGTGATTCGTGTTTTCGACCACGAATTTTCCGAACAATGCGTCCGCAGCACGCGCCGGTCATCGCGAAGAGCAAATGTCAGTCGCGCGTCACAGAAAGACAGAGAAAGAACGTTCGCTCATTTAAAATGTAAATCGATTCTTTTTCGTCGTTCGGCAGACACTGCGATCATTGTTTCTGTTTCCTCTGCCCCCGTGTAAGTGTATATATGTGTCTTCGGACTGTGAGCCGCTTAGGTCGTACTCGCGCGATCGATCACCTGAATTTCGATCGGTTTCCTCCTCGCGTGCGCTCTCGGAAAATTTCTGGTCTAAATTTAGTTGCGCAAGTTTCCGTTGAAAGGAAAAAAAGAACGTAAATATTTTTCTGTTTGTGCGTTTAAGTAAAGCCAAGCGCGAGTGTAGTCGTGAAACAAAGTAGTTTCGGACTGGCTCTTCTCTCAGCACTCAAACTCGTGCGTGTCTATAGCTAACGTAGATAGGTGGCGCATAGGCGCTTTTCTATTTCTGTTGGCAAAATACTGCGCGACCAGTGCATATATAGCGGTATGTCACCCATGCTAAAATTGTCTTTTGGCCTACTTGAGCCGTTCATGATGTTAGAGCATCTTGCATCCATGTCCCGTATCATGTCTCATAAAAACGGCTGCACGGGAGAATCGACGATCGGACAGAATTACTTTATGTCCTCCAGATAATAGGAGTCATCAAGTTAACATGTTTAACCTTCAATTTGTCAAGAGCTTTTTTCTCATTCAACGAGAGAATTGACAAGTAGCTCCGACACATAAAATATCAACTCTCCTCAAACTATCGGACGACGCAAAAGTCATCCAGCGCGCGTAGCCGACGTCTTCCTCGAAATTCGATTGCATCTCTCTCTCTCTCCAACATCCTTTTTTTTCGGTTTTCCCCGTATTGACCATCGCCACCTCGATCCCTCTGATGTGACATTTCCAGATCGTGAAGAGCATCAAAGTCACACGCCAGTCAATCCCTGCGCCTATGCCCTACATGCAGGCCCTTTATGTTAATTCATCGTTTATGCGTTGACAGTCAGCCGCTTCCGAACCAGGGGAAAGCTTTATGTAAATCGCCGGGAGGCGAAAGATCGAATTTCAATCGTGGCGCCTGACTTTTTTTCCTACATTTATTATTGGGCCTCCGTCGTCTCGTTGTCTTTCTCTATAACCTTTCGACACTCGATCGACGACTATAGCTGTTGACCCCCCGGGAGAGCGTGACACAACGACGTTGTATTCTTTCTTCTGTTTCGCTCTTTCTCGACTTCCTCTTTTAATATGCATTAAGCCGCGCGAGTCGCTGGCGACTTTTGACTTTGACTACATGGGACTGTATGAGTGTATGTACATTGTACGTATACACTGTGTATCGGACGTCTGCAACGCTTGCCGATCTTGACCCGAAGTTCAACGAGCTGTCACACACTCGTGTCATCGTCATCGTCCTGCTGCGCGCGTGTGTATTGTTTCCGTTTTTTACGGATTTTTCTTATATTCGACGCATACCGGAGCATATAAATCGGTAGTAATTACCAGCGCATTACCTCCTTCGTCGATGAATACGATAATCAAAAGAATCGTGTTCTCCCTTTAGGGAAAATATCTAAATATTCTAAGAAAGCAGAGCGACGAAAATTTTCCCCGAAAAACACACGTCCATCGCTTCGAAAGTGCTTGTCAGAGAGTAGATATCAACCGATCATGTCAGCTTCCGTCGATTGCTGCCGATGTAAATCGCTCGAACGGCCGTCGCCGCTTCATGTAAATATCCTTGCCGCCACGATGTATTCAAATACGGAGCGCGCGCGCGCGCAATTTAAAGTCAAATTTATTTTCGAGAGCGCGCGAGCGAGCAAGAGAAGATCGACAAACAAGATCGTTACACAAGAACTTTGACGACGACGACGAGGACGACGATCGTGTGATCAGCCAAGCGAGACACGACGACTTGTCGAACGCCAATGTTAACTAATGGCCTACCTAAACACTATCTTGTCAACCACGAGAGAGTGAGGGAGAGAGATAAGTCCTGGGCAACCCTTGAGTAGGTCGAGGTAAAGGTAAAAAAAGAAAGGTGACAGGGTTCGATCTCTCACCTCTCGATGCTTTCCCTTTTTTCTAGCCCCGAGAGTCGTCGCTCGTATACGACGGGAAAACGTCAAGGATCTAGATCCCAGCAGATTTCAGCCGATATTGCAGCGCAACCGATTTTTCACCGATTTTATTAATACCCCGCTTTCTTCCAAGGTGACCGTGTCGCTTCTCGGTAACTCCGAAATTCCTCCGCATTGTTTTCCCTTACCGATCTTTTTGTTCTACTGGTCTTATCTTGGCTGAGGGTTGCTGTCGATCCCTTGTCATTAGCAGTGATATTTTTCGTCAGTCAGCTGCGTGCGTGCGACCGAGAACTGTTTTGTATTTATGTTCTGCTGCGTGTACGCGAAGGGTCTTTTTATACAAATGAAACGGTATCTTGACTGCATAATCGAGTGCCTCTTTTTTTTTTTCTAAATTGCGTATAATTAATTTACAGTTTAGGGGGATCGCTGTATACACTCTGATTTCGTATCTGTGTCTATACTCGTTGAATTACAAATCAGTACTGGTACTTATTATCGTTCGACATATGCAATCTCGCTCTTTAGTCGCCTTTATAGCTCTCGATGTGTTCTTCTAGGAAGCTCAGTTTTTCTTCGATCTTGATTGTTTTCATCGTCCAAGCCATAAACTGCAAAACTCATTACACATACCTACTCTCCCCCCCCCCCCCCTCGAAAAAAAAGAACTCTCGCCGCTGGGAATGATCGGGCAATTATTCGAGGCTGGTTTTACCAAAATTGATAAAAATAGAGCCTCGGCAACCCAGTTCTCGGGAGAAAAAAAGGCGCAACGGCAGACGAGCGGTGTCGTGATGCATGCGTGCAAAGGGTATATATAGGTAGCTGGTCTCCCGCGTGCGGGCGAAATAAGCAACGCGGCGCGTTCGTGATACCCTTTGGGCCTCTATCCAGGATTCGCACTCGCGCAGCGAACGAGGCCTATAATAACCAATTATTTTCGAGTGTATAATTAGAAAATTACTGGCCTGCTTCCCTCTTTTTCTATCCCTCGGCTGCGGCAGCAGCAACAGCGGAGTATCGCAGTGCAGTTAGACGAGTCCTCGAGGAGGCGCGTCTTCCGCGCGTGAGCTTCGTATGTGTGTACACGTGCGTAGGAAGCAGCGGCTTTAGGAATGAAGATAGAGATACCAGGACGCGAGTTTATAAGTATAGGGGATCCGCGAGTTTAAGTGCAAGGTGCTGGGGCTTGGATATACTCTGTTTCTGCGAGCGAGAGAGAAAGGGTGTAGGTGTGTACAAACTTATCGCCCTGGGCTACTGGACTTCTTCAGGATGACTGCTGTTGCTGCTAGATATGTGCTCTGATGCTACCCGAGATATCACAAATTTACAATTTCTTTTCTTTCAATTTCAACCCATGATCGTCCTCTCGCGACTCCTGAAAACGAAGTCAAAGAAAACACGGTTTATCCCTCAGTCTATATAGCAGTCCACACCACCCACACTTCCAGACTAGCAGCAGGAGCAGCAGGAGTGTGTCGGCGGATCGTGATACCCCGCGGACTAATGCCGATAATTGCATTTTGCAGTTCGTGAATTCCTTCTGTTCTTTCTTGCTGCAGTTTCTCTCCTCCTCCTTCTCACCCCCTCTTTCCGCACCTTCGATACTCGCCTTTCACGTCCTACGCTGCACGATCGATCTTTTTCGTGCCCGGCCTCCTTCGAGCCGCGTTTTTTCCTCCTCTTTTTTTTGCACAGCTTCGACTTGTACGCGTCGCGTTAAAAGTGTCCCGCACTTATACATACTTTCAGAATAATCGCATTATATCGATACACACCGCTAATTTGTCAAAGCTGCTGCACGTATAGAAACCGTTTAGCTTGAGCGAAATCTATAACGCGTGTATACAGCGAAGACTCGGCGTCATAAATACACACGGTGCGGACACGGAGGAAGGCGCAAGTGTTCTTCCTTCTCTCATTCTCTCCTTGTGTTCTTATTCTCCACACAGTCCATACAAGAAGATTTCCTCCTTGGCACGAGCGAAGAGAGAACACAGTTCTTTCGGCGAAGGGAGAACGAGAGCCGCGCAGTATACACGAGAGCCTGGACTAAGCAGCGCATCCTGTCCTGAAGGAACTACAGAAAATACGCATATACGCAACCGACGCTCTTAGGATTTATGTGCTCATAGGATCGCTTGCTGTTGTTGGCTCGTTGCTCTGCTCGCTTTGGTGTCTTTGTTGAGATAATGCATGGCTGTATATATGCAGTCCAGCTGCCTTCGCGTGTTGCACATCGAAATTAACCTGAGCTGAGTAAACAGAGTTTGCGAATATAGTGAAATTAATTTTCTCTCTCGGAAAATTGAGAAATATTTATACTTCAATTATCCTATAACTCACGATTATTTGCACGAGTTGTGCCTGTCATCGTGTCGATCGGACAATGAAATAAAGCAGCCCAAGGCAGTAGCTGATATTAATCAATACTCGATGCCGCAAGTATTTATACACCTCAATCCAAAATCGCGATATATTTCATCCGGCGGTCCGATTATAAGCGTGTATGTATACAACACACGGGAGAAAATTCGCTTTACCGTAACTTTTCTCTCCCACATACGATGCATCGATGTCGTGCTGCAGTGGCGGCCGATCCTCGCTGGCCACTTATATGAAATATATCGTAAAGCCGCGGAGTTGCTAAGCCTGTAATCACGAGATTGCCAGGAGCTACCGCGCGCGGAGAGCCCGATTGTTATCTCTCTCTCTCTCTCTCTCTCTCTCTTTCTCTTCGGCGTGTACGTATATATCTACACCCACCACTTTATCGTCGGCCATCTTATTACTCTCGACATATTGACGTCACGCGTATGTGTATACGCGAATCTTCTTCCTCGCCCCCTTTTCCGTCTTCATTTTCCGCCAAGGATTCCTATATACAAAGTCGCCGCGAGGATTATTCGACGATGTTCCGTTAAAACCGGTCTAATTCTACGCGAGAGTGTTTACGCCGCGCGTTCCTTTAGGTGCAGACCGAACGAACTCGCGGGCGCTTTACGTAAGCCCTCGCTGATTTCCGATGTTTATGTATACAGTATACTGCCACGCGGAAAAATTGGCGTAATTCCTTGCGTAATCGTTTCTACCGATGTGCGATTCTCCAGGCAACGGCCGATCCGTTTTCGCACACACATACACGAAATTCGCTGCCGGCTTCAACAATTTTTTTTTTTTTTGTTTTTGTTTGCAAAAAAGAAAAAAGCACATCCGCTCTTATTTTTCTCATAGCCGTACATCACGTGCAACCTCGGTGACTGCTACCTTACGGCCCAATGTGTGCGTACCTCTTAATAATAATTTCGATCGGCTCAAATTGGTGCGGTGCATATTTCAGTGGATATCGATCGCTATCTCGCGCAACTTTCGGGCCTTCTTGCGCTGTTGCAACGGTGGAGCAGCCCCTGGTGGGCACTACCATGCTACACTGTTAGCCCCAGGGATTTCTGTATAGTTTATAAGCGCAACGCGCAGATTTGAGAGAGGGAAGCTATATGCATGCGAGTGAATTTTATGGGCATCTAAGTGCCGGCTTTCGCTGCGGCCGAATTTTCGGCTACTATGCGCTGGATTATTTTTTAGATATTATACGTGTATAATTTCGATGCATAATAAACGAGAAAAAAAACGCTGATTACTGTACCCAAAACTCTTTGAAAAGTTACAGGATCCCTTACACACTCTTACACCAGGAGGCGGATAATTCAATTTCAGGCGGCTCAAAGTTAAAGAGGCATAACCGCTCGCTTGGATGATTTCAAACGCAAATTCGTGGCCGCGGTATATCAGACGCAAGGAGGTTTCTAGCTTTCGATTCCCAGGTGAATTTCGACCTCTCCCACCGCCGCCGATTGCGGTCCGGAAAGTTAGCCAGAGCAGCAGCAGCAGTGCACGTCGATTCGATCCAGCCACGACTACTATAATCCGCCGTCTGCGTGGAGATACATATAACTACGTTGTCTGCCGCTGCTGCTGCTGCTGCACCCGCGGGCGCTCTAATGATTAATCCATTTCTCTCAGGACTAACTATCGAGTATCTGCCTAACCGAATAGAGCAGCGCCGCGGAATAATGCGCGAGAGCAGTGCTAAAGTCGTTCTCTTACCAATTAAACGGAAATGCCCTTTCGAGAACTCGGGAACCCACACCCTTGAGAAATCTCTCTACGTGTGCTATAGCTGGCTCGATATTCGGTGCGTTGACTTTTTTTTTTCAAGAGAAGCGATGGGAAAGTCGCGGGAGATTCGACGCGGCTGTTTCACGCTTTGGATTTGGAATTCGCTGTGCGGTTATAGCGGTGGTTAAATTTCTCTTTTATAATCGATGCATCGTTATATATAAGTGCGTATCGAATATTTTGGAGAAACTTGTGTATTATGCGGATGTCTGATTTGTGGGGAGAGGCCGATTTTAAAATTTGTATACTTGCAGGCATAAGCGAATTATCGAGGAAGAAATTCCAAATTTTTAAATATTTATCGATTTTTTTTTTGTAGGCTGAGGTTGGGATTTGGTTGAAATTTTTTAAATATTCTATGGGATTATAAAAATAAATGTCTAGACGGTGGATTGACACTCAAAGGTTTTCGATGACGGCTGAATTTCGCGATTTATGAGAGAAATATAAGCTTGGAATATTACTCGCGTTTCAGAAGCTGTCGTTACCACGCAAGTTACGTAGTTCCCGGCTCGAGCGGGGGATGGCAGCACGTGATCCTGGACGTGCACAGTGACAAATGTTTCATTATAGCGTAGCATTGAGCATTCGCTTAAGAAAATATTTTATGGTTGTGAATAGTTTGCGTGATTATAATATTTAATTGAAATTAATTTTTACTTGTTCGTACCGGAATTTTCATTCCAGTTATGAATCACAGAGACTATAGCGTGTTGCGATAATTTATAAAAAAATAAATCGCAATAATCAACGAGAAATCATTAAAATAAAATACTATACATCAGATCAAAACTCGTAAATCGAAAACCCAACAACTCCCATATAGTCGAGTTAACAAACTAACACCCCATAAACAAATCCAAACATCCCCATAAACCCCCGGCGAAATCACTCCTCCGTTATACGCACGATCTTCTCTCCCAACAGCAGCTAATAAACCAAATAAGCATATAAACTCGAGCAGTAGGCAAATGAAACTCTCGCGGAGTAGTATCAATAAATCTGGCAAAGAAAAGCGATAAAGCAGGCGCAAAGCAGACCAGCTACAAGTCGAGCAAGAGAGCTTACAGCGCAAGTGTCGATTCCTCACTCTCGATAGCCGCGCACTGCTGCCACCTGGTATTCAATCGTCGTAACGATCCCCCACCACTACCCCCTTTATCTTTTTTTTTCTCTCTCTCCTTATACACAGTGCGAGTCTAGGTGCACTCCCTCTCGGGCGAAAATTTATCCCCGCTGCACTTTGTCCTCCGCAAACTCATTTTTTCCTCGCTCCGAAGATACGTAGGGAAAAGAAACCTGGGCTGCTCTATAAAATCCCTGGCTCCGTGTGTATTAAAATATTAAAATATTCATTCGCGAAAGCCTTCTCCCATTCACGTGCGCTCTTTTTTATGGGCACGTCGCCGTTGTCACGACCTACGACACGTTCTAAATACTCCGTTTACAAACTCGCTGCTGCTGCTGGAGCGTGAGCCTATAGCCGATGGGGCAGTATAATGCGGTAACGATGCCGTATTCGGGTAAACTAGCTGCCACACGCTCTCTCTCTATCTCTCTCTCTTCCTCCATTAAAAATATGAAAAGGGATTTTTTATTTGTTCTCTAAAGTTTTTACGCCTCGTCGTAATAATTTTACAACGCCTGCGCCCCTATATACTGCGCGCGATATTTTAAGATTCCTATTTTCTTTTTACGTCGCCGTTTTTACGCCGGACCGAGCATGTGAGAAGAGCCTTTTCTTTTTCCTCTCTTCGCATCCACGACGCGAGTACATATAGTTTCAAACGTGCTCGTGATTTTTTTCTCGCGAAAAAAAAAGCCATTACGTGTAATCACAGAGGGCTGCGCGGATGGGGCAGCTTTTCGATCATCCACACCGGGTTTTTTCAGCCGTTACTTTTAATTTTCCGTGTCACGGTTCCGCGCGCCTGTTTATTGTCGCTGACGTCCGCGAGCGAGCTCTCTCTGTGTATATATATGTGCAGAGCTAGTCTCTCTTTTGAAAATTCGACGGGTCAGCGAGGCGAAAGTTTGCGCCAGCGCCGGAAATAATACGGCTGTCGAGCGGCGGCGCTCGGCGTGAAAAGAGACATTTGTTGTCGTCGTCAGATGGAAACCATTATTTACTTTGGAAATTTTCAACATTTCCGAGTGGCATTGTCATGTAAAGCGGCTGCTGCACCGAGAGAGAGAGAGAGAGATACCTCTATGTATACGCACGCGAGCGCGAATATTGAAAAGCCGAAGTGCGCACAATTATTGTGTGTACCTGTACACGCGTTATAGTGCGAGAGTTTTTTTTTTTTTTTTGGTGAGCAGGATACGTATATAAAACGAAGAATTCACAAGTGGAAGCACACCGTCCTTCGCATACAGAAGTGTTGTCGCGAGTGATTTCGGTGAGACACACGTATATACACGGTCTTCCGAATCCCAAATCGCAGGTGTCGTAGCTACTATCTATCTGCATCGCGTTTGTACAAACGTAAAATCCCACGCGTACACATATAGTCGGGAAACCGCTGCAAGTTTAGCTGGAAAACGAGAGCTGTTTATCTGATGGCCTTGAGGATATATCTTGACTCGTGAGGCTTTTCACAAATGTTTTCGCACCCCCCCGAGTCAGAGAGAAAAAGCCCCGACCGGCTAATTATGCAAGCGCAGGTAGCTGTGCACGTACAGTAGTATAGTATAGCGCCAGTGCTGATGGTATATAGCTACGCACTAGAGTCCTAAACAAATATTTCGCCCCAGACATCCAATCCAATTTGACGCAGTGGCGAACGCGGAAATCGAATTAAAGGGGCATGTAGACGAAAGCGACGCGCGCGCGCGAGCGAGCGAGCGAGCAATCGATCGCCGCAGCGGCTGCGGCGGCGTGGCGGCAGCGTTTGTTCGTACGAGCGCTTATTAGATGAGGTCCGTTTACTTGTTTGTGTTGCGGCGGCTGCTCTCGTTCTCTCTCTCTCTCTCTCTCT
The DNA here is from genome assembly GCA_012977825.3 of Pteromalus puparum. Lineage (NCBI taxonomy): Eukaryota > Metazoa > Arthropoda > Insecta > Hymenoptera > Pteromalidae > Pteromalus > Pteromalus puparum. The sequence continues at coordinate 3,983,886 of CM053168.1, read as the reverse complement.
CTATGTGTATATGCCGCTGTGTTTAACGTTAATAAGGAAAAACGCTGAGCCTTGGTCTTTTGGCAGATTGAAAGTCAATATGGATGTGTATAGTATAATAGAGGGATTAATTTTATACGTATGGTCATCCCTTATGTTCATACGACGTGCAGTAACGACAGCTTTATATATAACTCGCTGATTTGATCGGTGGCTTTTAACGGGAGCCGTCGCTCCGCGTGCGATATATCAATTCTCGCGTGCATACGTCGCTTGTGTGCTGTATATGCTGTGCTCGATGCTATGCTAATGCAATTGAGCGCTCGCATCGAATTTTTAACGCTGTGTGTTATATTCCGCGAAAGCAGTGCAGAAGAGTTACGCGCCTGATCGGCCTGTATACGTGTTATTATGCAATTTTGCGTTATCTGTCTCCGCGACGATATAGCTCTCGATATTTCGAACGAGTATTGCGGAGACGGAGAGGTAGGCTGACTGTACAGTGCTGCCGCCGGTGGCGAGTCGAGGAACTAAGCGTATATGTATGCTTGTGCATGGATGATGGGACACATTGCTTATGGCTTTAATAAATCGGGAGATGATGACGGGTATCGAGAGGTTTTTTTAATTTTTCAAAAATATTTATCGACCGGTGTATACGACGCTGAAATTTTTTTCACACACAAGGCTCGCCGAATAAGTCGATCGACTGATTACTCTCTCACGGAAAATCATAAATAACAAGACCGAGAGCTGCGCGGTAATCGCGGCGTTAAACTATGCAAGAACTTATCAGCCAAGAGCAGAATACAATGTCTCGACCATGTTTGCTTTACAAATAAGATCGCAATAATTTATTACCCAAATCTCATGCGCGGCACGTATATATCCCGGACAACCTGTTTCTCTCTCTTCGTACAATACTAATACTACCGCTAGAGAGCAAGAGCGCGTATATATAATATAAAAAGTGATAAGATTAGGTACGAAGTAGACAAGTGGCTTATTTGCTATGGACATTTAAACGAAGCAGCTCTCGCGAAATCGGCCGCTCGCTTATGAAAAAAACATCGCCTCGTGAACATTTAATGCACACACACACACACTGGCGTGTATAGTATAGTGATCTAACTCACCCCTCTTAAGGGGCGGTTGGCACGTAGAGCATAATGCTCGCGCTCTCCTACCTGTGGCTCTCATTTAAATGTATTAAAGCTCAAGCGCGAAACAGACTTGTTTCATTCGTCTACTCTTATTGACATCGCCCTACAGCTGGCTAATTAATCGCGCGAGGAATAATGAGTGTGTACCTGTTGCTTCTAATGGTGCATGTGCGGTCAGTCTGAAAAATCGCACGGCTGAGACTTTGAGAGAGATTATCCGCATTGTCTGCGAGATATACCTGCACACGGGGACTCTTGCATTGTTCGCAGGCCACGGAGATAGGCATCGGGATACCTGTCGCGGATCGTTCGAAAGTTACGCAAAGTCGAATGCTGTGCACTGTGTAATAAATGGGATTCTCGCTCCATTTTTCCCGGGGAAATTACATCTCGCGAGAGAGAGAGAGAGAGAGATCAGAGGCGCGCTCGCGCGTTTATATCGAAAAGGGAAAAATACAGTAAAATAATATCGCGGGAGTGGAGCTGGATGCAGCGGCAAAAAGGACGAGCGAGCGAGCCGGAGCGTAAGAAAAGCGCGCGGGGGGAGGGCGGCGGAAAGAGTCGCGTGGCGGGAGGAAAAAGGAGAAAATAAGGAAAGATCCGACTGAGAGCTGCTGGAGGCTGTGTGTGTGCGTGCGTGCGTGAGTAGAGTAGGGGGGAGCCGGAGGCGGGACCGGCACAGCCCTCGGCCGAGGCGCGGATCGACGGCCACCTTGCCTCGCAGGCCAACCAATGCAGGCCGCGAGCTCGGGCCTGGAGGGGATTCCCACTCCCGCGAGCGGCGACCGCCGCGACGGTGGTGGCGCGCATGACGGCCGGTTAGCCGCCGCCACCGCCGCCGAGCCGCCGCAGCCGCTGACGAGAGAGCTCGGGCTCGCTCGCTCGCTTCGAGCCAGTCAGTCGCTCTCACTGCTCTACGACATGCATAACGCATGAGAGAGCCAGTCCGAGATCCATCTTTTCTCTCTCTTTCCGTCTGTCTGTCCGTCTGTTCCGTCTCTGTCCTCCGATAGTCGAGTCAGCGGATTCAGCGGCAGTGAGTGCGCGAATGTCGAGACGGTTGGCAGCGCGAGCCTGCTACACCATGCAACTAAGAGCCGAGTGTTTTTCCGTGGACAGTGCAGCCGAACCTCGATCGTAGTTCGTTCGTTCGTTCGTTCGTTCGTTCGTTCGTTCGTTCGTCGACCAGTGCTCATCGGTATCAGTATATCAGCATCCGCAAGACCCAGCATATAGTAGCTCCTCTGGCTACGGGATCGCCCGACGCCGAGAGGAAACGTATTTCACGCGGATGGTTCCCGACGACAGGCGAGTATAACCACGGCAGCGTGGCAGCTCAGGCGGGGCCAGAGTAATGGCCCGCTAAAGAACGGAAACTGTACATAAGGGCCGATTAGCAGCGCAAGTTTCTAGCGAGCTGGATGGGCACGGGATCCGCGAGCGGGATGAACATCGCCGTGGGCGGCTACTCGTCGGGCTCGCCGCGCAGCGCGGCCGACGCCGGGGAGATGAAGTACATGCCCGCGCCCCAGCACCACCACCACCACCACCACCACCACCAGATGACCTCGTCGCCCTCGCCGAACGGGCTCTCGCACCCGGCGAGCCTCAGCTCGGCGAACCCCTGGCCAGCCTCCAGCCCGGCAGCGATCCCTGGGCGGCCTCCATGGGCATGCACCACCCGACGCACCACCCCGACCACCACCCGCACCAGAGCAACTCGTCGCTCGACGTCAACCCCTCGCGGCTGCGGCCGCGCGGCCAACGCAACGACGGCCAGGGCATGCACGGCGGCGGCGGCCGGCGGCGGAGGCCACCGGGGCGGCCCTCACCAGTCGCCCGGCATGGCCTCGCCGCACTCGTGGCACGCGCCCGTCGTGCCCTCGGCCCACTACAACCCGACGCGGCGGCTCGCCCTCGCCCGCCACGCTGCAGCAGTACCACGCCGGCCGCGCCGCCATGAACGGCATCCTGCACCAGCACAACCCGCACCAGCACCCGCACCAGCTGCACAACCACCAGGCGGGTCTGCAGCACCACCTGCGCGACGCCCACAACCACAGCCCGCCCTCGGGGCACCCGCTGCACCCGGGCGCCGGCGGACACCCCCTCGACAGGGATCACAGCGCCGGCGAGGAGGACACGCCGACCTCCGACGACCTCGAGGCCTTCGCCAAGCAGTTCAAGCAGCGGCGCATCAAGCTCGGCTTCACCCAGGCCGACGTCGGCCTCGCGCTCGGCACCCTCTACGGCAACGTCTTCTCCCAGACGACGATATGCAGGTTCGAGGCGCTGCAGCTCAGCTTCAAGAACATGTGCAAGCTCAAGCCGCTGCTGCAGAAGTGGCTCGAGGAGGCCGACTCCTCGACGGGCTCGCCCACCAACATCGACAAGATCGCCGCGCAGGGCCGCAAGCGCAAGAAGCGCACGAGCATCGAGGTCTCGGTGAAGGGCGCGCTCGAGCAGCACTTCCACAAGCAACCCAAGCCCTCGGCTCAGGAGATCACCAGCCTCGCGGATAGCCTGCAGCTCGAGAAGGAAGTGGTGCGGGTCTGGTTCTGCAACCGGCGGCAGAAGGAGAAGCGAATGACGCCGCCCAATACGCTCGGCGACGGCATCATCGAGGGTATGCCTCCGGGTCACCAGGGCCAGGGAGGCCTTCATCAGGGATACCACCCACAGGACCACCTCCACGGCTCGCCCATGGGACACAGTCATAGCCCGCCGATGCTCAGTCCTCAGGGCCTCACGGCGCACTCGCTCGCGGCCCACTAGCGTTCGCCGGGGCCTCCCCCCCTGGGCCTCGTCACCTCTCAGGCCAACTCGCTCGCCGGCAATGCGCCGGAGTCCGTCTTGCCGCCCTTCTATCATCACTACCTCCAGGCGCGCTCGAGTAGCTACTCAAGCGGCTCGTAGCTGCTCGCGGCTGCCAGCTGCGCCGCGAGCTTCGACCTGCTTCAGGGATGAGCTCGCCGAGAGGATTATTCGCAAGAGGATGGACGAGATACCAGCCAAGGACGACAGTGCGCGTCATCACGGGGAGGCTGCTCAACACACGCTGCTACGATCAGCGATAAACTGCACTGAAAAGGGACTTTGACTTTTACCGCGCGCATACACACACCCACCCACCCACACACACACACACACACACACATATACACAAGCGAAGCGGGCGCGAGGATCGATCCAGCTCTCAGCTCTGTGACGATGGCCCGCTTCCGCAGTGAGTACCAGTGCCGCCAAAGCGCCGATGTATCTTTCTCTACTACTCTATACCTTCATCGCGTTGTGACGAGTATAAAGGACACACAAAGTGCGCGGTCGCTACACACACTCACACACACACACACACGCAAGCGCGCTATATGCAACGCCGACGGAGAGGCCGTTTTCGCGCCCGCGGCGCCGCGGCTCCGTCGGAACCACTGTAACATAAGTAAATATGGACTGTAAATAATGTACCAGTTAAAGCTAGTAAGTTCTAAGTGAACGGATAGGACAAGCTCGTGCTCCGCGCGAATCTCGGGGCTTGTTCAAAAAAAAAAGAAAAAAAGTGTGACGAGAGAGAGAGAGAGAGACACGGGGGCCGTCGCGGGCGATATTCTACACGCGCGCAGATGAGCTGTCCCGTTGAGACAGACGTACGCCGATTTTAACCACGATTCTCTACGCAACATTCAACGAAATCTCTCGCACGCAAAGTCCCTTCTGTATAAAAAGAGTAAGTATATAAGTATATACGACGACTAATGGCAAACTGAAAAAAAAAAAATGAAAACAGATTACAAATATAAACGCAAAGATGTCGACAGATTTTAGATATATTATTAATGAATTATAATTGTCTCTCCTCGTCGTCGTCGTCGAGATCGTATATATATATTGTATAAATAACCGTCGTCGCCGCCCGCGATTCCGGATCCGCTAGCTGCGATCAATTCTATTATTATCTTATTATTGTCGTCTCTATCGGTACCATTTATAATTATTATCGTAACTATTAATGTTAGCGCGCGCGCGCGTATTTCACGGCCGGGATCGAGTGCAGAGTGAGCGATTATTTTTTACTCTATTATTATATATTTCGTAGATTTTTCGCGCGCGACTATCCCTTAATTTTTTGCAGTTCAGTTCTCGTGCGCGATGTTTCAAAGTGTTCTCGAGGCCTCAGTCTGCAATCGATCTCGCGGCGCCGCGCCGACGCCTTTCATTATTATATTTGTGTAATATTAGTATTATGAAACTTTTTTTTCTTCTGTCTTTTTGAGTTTATTATCACGATGCGATGCGCGACTTTTCTGTACATACTAGGCTCATTATTATTATTATCAATATTATTATTATCGTTGTGTGATGGATTAAGGATTTCGCGCGGATGATGCGTTGATGATGATGATGATGACTATACAGCGTGTATAACTGTGTGATAAATTTTCTCTCATATCGCACTCAATTTCATTTTGTAATTTCACGATCGAGAGTCTCTTCGGTCTTCCGCGAGCGATCATTTTGGTTGGCCCAATTCTCGCGTGTCAAACAATGAAAAGAGTTTTCAAATTTTCGCCGACTTGGGCCCGTCAGAATGGTCGAGTTTTCGCAGACATATAACGCAATTCCGCTGATCCCGGAATCGACGGACGTAGACGCGGTGTTATTCGTTCCACGTTTTCGGCTAAACACACACACACACACACACTCTTTCTTTCTCGATCAAAGTCCCGAGATGCGACAGGAGTCGAGGACACGTTCTCAATCTAGTTGCTTATATATATAAATTAATTGATTGTTTCGCGAGAGATATGTAGACGAGAGATGAGCGCGTTGTAATATTTTTGTTCATGTACATGTATATTATTGCTGCAGCATAGGCGAAGAGGCTGAGGAGTGATACGTATAGACGATACGACGAGAGAATTAATGGAAAGAAAGCGAGAAAATGTCGGGTAGAATCTCTCTCGGGTGAAAAAAAAAAGGGAGATATAAACGCATCGCGAAAACACCGATCGATCGGTCGTTCGTTCGTTCGTTCGTTCGTTATTATTATTGCATTATTATTAATATTATTATTATTATTGCCTACTTTGGTTTTTGTTATTTTAATGAAACGTGAGAGAAAAAGAATAAGCGGAGGAGAGTATATATTATATGAACATACGTGTACAGATGCCGAGTGGCTGACGATTTGCGATGACGATGTGATTGGATATATTATATATAGAAAGAACCACGGGGAGCGAGTGTGTCTCATTTTTGTTCGGAGCGAAAACTATATACATAATATACATAGAAGAAAAAAGAAATTGATGATTGCGGTGATGAAAAAACTCACAATCACACACAGACACGTACGCAGAGCTGAAAATAACGTAACGTTATATACAGAAGTACACCGCGCGCAGATAACGAAATTCTTCAAGTTCGACTGGGTGTATAGATTATACTGACAAAAATGTCTGATCGTTTGCGTTGTGTTTTTTTTTTTTGGTATATGTGTATATTGTACAATGAGCGAGATGTGTGTGACAAAGTAATAAGTGTTCGAATAACGAAGCCGGAATCCTTGTCGTCGTTTTCTCAAAATCACGCTGCTCTATAATCTACTGTAATTTATTCTTGAAAAGAATGAAAAACTTTATTTTTGTTATGTACGCTTCGAAATTCAAACACGTGTTTTATCATTTTTGTTTATCGAAAAGAGAGTCGAAGCGACGACGACGATGATTCCGGGACGTCGTGTATGCGTAATTTCCTTTCGACGACGAGAGCAAATGGACGATTTTTGTGCAAAATTACAGCCGGATTCCGCTGGTACGGGAATATGTGCTCCGTCACACACACACACGTACACAAATGCTATTGCGAATATGTGGAAAATTTTACGAAGAAAACAAAAAAGAGACTCTCGAACCAACGAAAGCAATGAGATACCGCATACACACACACATGACACACATCAGCCGATCGAGAAATTAATTTGTAATACACGCGCGCCGAGAGACGAAACCGAGAATTAATGAAAACAAACGATTAAATAATGATGAACGAAGAGCCGTTGTTGTGCGAAATCTGACTCCTTCCCCTGTATATTATTATATTAAATATTAATTATTATTAACGTAAAAAAGTAAACGGAGAAAAAAAAAACGAGAACTGGCGAGTGGTAACGTTTTGTTAGAATGGCAGAAACTAAATTACTACTGAATTTTAATTAATAAACGAGATGAAAGTATACAACAGTATAAACATGACTTTTTATACCTTCTCTCACCACCACCACCACAACACCAGCAACCCTTTCACATAACCTCCTCACTATATCTTCTCTGCGCATAATATTATAATATCTAGTCTCTTAAGTTGCATGTTAACTTTAAGCACGCATATATCGAATCGTATATATTTCTAATCAAAGGCATGCGTCGGCAACGTGAACGAACCCGTTTTCGATGCTCTCAAATTTTCCGGGGCAGCTTTATGTGTGCGATCTGTTTGAATTTATACAGCTGGCTCGCGCCGCATCACATCTTTTTTTCTCCACTTACGTGCGTATAGCTGCTACCGAGACTCGATAATAAATCAGATCGATGACTTTTGATTTTTTCTTATTTTGCTCATTATAATATTACGCCAAAATTATTAATTCGCGCGCGAGATGCTCGTTGCGTCAAGCTCTTTGCTCGTCTGAACTTGATCTTCTATCATCAATTATATATATCGCGAAAATTGCTTATACAATATCATAGCCGTTGTGTATGTTTGATTTCAATTATGGTCGAAAGAAACACTCTTATACACGAGTATAGGAGAATTGACATTTTTGACACTCCTCGCGGGCAAGCAACCAATCAAATATTGATCCACGAAATCATGTGTAGCCTATTGACACACGCCGATAAGAAGCCCCGCCGCTACATCACAGCATTATGACACTGATACTCGAGTTCTTTTGTTATCGTATCGCATAGCGCATGGAATAATTTCTTCGATTTTTTATTGTTTTGCTTTCGCGTCTATATACTCATAATATACTCGTTAGCGAGAATTCACACACAAAAATTTTCCGTCGGAAAAGTATCGGCACGTCAGAGAGACGCACACACGCGGTTAGGAATAAATTACGAATCGGTGCATACGGGGGCTCAGTCTCCTACGAAAAAGAGGCCCAACACGAGCATCAGGTTAGAGGGAGAATTGTCTCGTAAATCTCAGCTGGAACGAGCGTCGCTTCTGTCACGTCGCGCAACCTTTCGTCGAGAGAGGAGAGCAGAGCTGCTGCGCGCGGCTTTCTTATAGTATATTCGACGTTGCAAAACGCGCGCGTGTTTTTTCTCGCTCGTTGCGATTGTGCGCGCTTCTCGTTGGCGGATCACGTGGACGAGTCTCCTGTTCTCTTTTTTTTTTTTCGAGGCTTCTTTTCTTGCCGCGGAGAGCGAGTTTTTTTTTTTCGTTGAAAAACGTAAGGTCTTGCGACTGTTTTGTTCGGACGTGCTTTTCGTTGCTGATGGCGAATATAGTACTAGGAGAGCAAGTTTTCGATTAGAAAAAAAGTATCGATTATCACTGAGAAAAATACTGGTTTTCCGCGGGCGTTTATTATAACAGTATAGTCATAAAACTGATATCACACTGCAATTTATACTAGGTGAGCAGGGCATTTTTCCATTTCAAAAACACACATTTTTCTCAGCCGCTGATCATTTTTCCTCGCCGAAGAGAGATAAAGGCATTTGCGTGTCGCTCGCAACTTTGCGTCACCTTCGAATAAAACTCGAGCGCTGCCACTGTGTGAAGTGCATATATACGGCGCAGAGATCGGCGTGACATTATAGAGTGTATACAGCATCGGTGGCCATTTTTCAATTGCACGCTTGAGCGCGATCTCGTTCTTCAATTCCACCCCAGCTGAATATGGATCGTTGGAAAATAGCGAGCGACGATATTCGAGTAAAATAGTGCGCGATAATTACGGGCGGAGAAAAAAAAAAGTCAATCGCATAGCAAAACACTCTCCCTCCTATGGAGCTGAGCATCCGATACACCCAATAAAGCTTTCTCGAATTACATGCTTCTCTCTCCTGTGAGAGAAGAGAAGAGAAAAAAAAGCTAGCACGGCGTACGACACATCGGTGTCGATTCCCGCAACAATACCGCATACTCGCGTGCAGCCCACTTCTTTATAAATATACCGGCGTCTGAAGTGAGGCCGTCGATAATAACCGCGTACGTACATTACGGCGCACACAGCTCGCGCGCGAGCCGTCGGAAAGCTTCGCGAGTACAGCCAGGTGTCACTGTCTATATAGAAAATCGACGACGGTTTTCCTACCGGTGCGTGACACGTTCGAACAATGACACACACACACACACACACACACACACACATGCACACACGAGTGCATACGCAAGAGCGAAAAAGAGAAAGCGAGGATGACGCCGTGTGTGTATAATAGGGAGGATAGGGGAAAATCAGTATACGCGAGGAAGGAAAAGAAGGGATATAGACTCGGGCTAGTAGGCGTGGGCGGTAGGGGTGATGGATCGGGTGGAGTCCGCGAGTCGATTCTGAGCATGCGCGGGCGCAGGCGCGAGTCAGCAACCCCCGGCGGGTGCGGTGGAGACCGCTGGTTCACACCTACTGCGGCGACGCTTGCGGATGCGCGTATCACACTGCTGCTACACCGAGAGGAGAGGTTATAGAGGAACTGATTCCTCTGCTGCTGCTGGACTTGATTTTCTTCTTTTGCTTTGTGTATTTTTTCTGGTAAGAGTATTAACTTCGCTGTGCACATCAAGGTTAGTATGATACGTGTGTGTGTGTGTGTGTGTGTGAGTGTTGGTGAAGAAAAAAAAAACGTGGTTGGTTTCTTCACGAGTGTCGAAAGAGTTTCAAAAACGATACGGTGATTGATATCCCGATGCGCGCCGCTGCGTTTTTATAGCATAATTTTCAAGTCGTTAAAACGTGATAAACGTCAGATTCGACACAATACCTTTTAACCACAGCTGATGCTTTCTTTTTATTATTTGTTTGTTTTACAACGTGCGCGAGCGCTCGTCTCATTATCGTATTATAAATTTAAATTCCCGCGCGCGAGGAGAGTGAGATTCATAAATAATCTCCGTATGTACATAAAAAATAATTAGAATAGATACATTTTGTGTATATTACGCGAGGAAGAGTGCGTTGAACTGGGTAAAAGTGAAAATTATAGGTTTGGGGGACATGTCCTATAAATGACTCATGAATTTGTATTTTAAATCTCTGTTTAAAATTTACATCACAAACTGAGAGTAGATGTGAATGTCTGATTCATAAAAAGTAACGTAAGAAGAGCGCCACTGTCAATACAGCTTAACCATATGCACTACTGGCGTATAATCTGATACTCTCATTTGAATCGTTATGCATAATGCTCTGTGTACATCTTGTGTTTATGTTGTTATCGTTTATAATATTGTGCAATAATATAAGGAAGACGTCCGTTCTTTTTTTTTGCTCGATTATAATATACTGTATTGTGTGTGTGACGAGAGCGAATGCTTATCGAATAAATAATATTTTGTTAACATGAACTTTATACGAATATTATACCGAATCGATATGTATTATTTTGTTAAATAAACATCATCATTGTATAAACAAAGCGTTGTTCATTCGTATCAGATAAGCTGCTCCTTTATCATCACACATAATATCTTTTAGTACACGCATATTAGGTAATAACGTGTGTAACGTGCGCGCTGACGTTGCATAACGTCCATCAGTTTATATTCGAATTCAGATCGAAATCCAACTCTTCCATCTTACAAAATACCGTCTAATTTGTTTCATACACTCGACTTCTCTTCTCTACTGCTGATGGGAGAGAGATCAATTTGAATTAATTTCACAACGGCAGGCACTGGCCGCACACGCAGCTCGAAGAAGTAGGCAGACATACACCTGTCCATCAAGCTATCCTAAATACAAAAACAAATGCCATTCGGTCGCCCGCGAGAGAATCGAAAAAAGCACCGAACGGATTATTAATGACATGGTCCAATTACTCTTTCGTTCCCCACTGCTCTTCTCTCTCTCTAACGTATATATACACACCGACACTTTATACGCCGTTCTTCATTAATTCGATACCATTAATTATGCTATACATGTTATATAGCTCTGATGCCGGGAGCGCGAAGAGAAAAAAAAGGCTCTCTGTTGCGCATTTAGCCACGGCTATTGTTTGGACAGGTGTAGAAGTTTCATTTATCTTTTTGGTTCTATATCAATCCATTTCCAGACGAGCCTCTCTGTGCTAATCACTGCCCACAACGGTCACACCAAAATCCCGTTCCAAACTCGTCAGTAAACCCGCGACGTCCAATCCACCGGCACAATAATCCGTCATCGTCGTTTCCTGCGCGTACAATACCACAGCAGAGCAGAGAGCATAGGTACACAGCGACATTCCTCGGGACTATACGTATAGTATATACGTATTAAGCAAAGGCGCGAACAGATCGTCGCGCGCGGCAACGCATTGATTTAATAGTCGATGCCCACACCGAAGCAGTAGCAGCAGCAGCAGCAGCAGCAACGGCGGACGTGGATACCTACGTGTGCGCTGGCACTTGCGGCACGCGTGTGCGGAGGAAACAATTGAGCCGCCGCTCGCGCGCGCAAGTTCTTCGGTGCCCGAGACTCTGTAATATACGTGTGTGTGTGTGTGTGTGTGTGTGTGTCTGTCCCCCACTTTTCTCTCGGAGCTCCGACTGACGAGAGCTTAATAAGCAACGCTACCTACATTCCATTTCCGGCGCTGCTCAGTGACGTCACTTTGGCCAGACGTGCGTTTGTATATACATAACGAGGCTGTATGTACGTGAGTCTGTGGATGCATTCGAAACTCTCCGACTCCGGACTCCGGAGACTTCCTGGAACCGAGGATTTCCCTTGTGAAAGCTCTCTTTTGTATTAGAAAGTTCTATCTTCCGGATCGTTATGGAAAAAGTATATAGTCCGAGATTATTGGTTAATAGAGGGATAGACGTCCGAATTGGTGTCGTGCACTTTGATTCGGATCGCTCTGACAGAGTGTGATGCAACTACACGGCTATTACTTTATGGGCTTTGTGAAATACGATCGGGGCTATATAGAGCGTCTTTTTATTCCCGGGAGTGGATCGCAGTAAACTTTTCGATTAAGCTCTCGTTTTCGAGAGTTTATAGTACTACTGCTGCTACCTGTGTGTCTGTTCCGTTCTGTGCTGCACCTGAGCGCGTATGTTGACCCAATTTCGATAGACGCCACCGCCGCGACTGCCGCGAGTGTAACTCACTCTCGACAATAGATAGAAAAAAATTTAACGCAATAATTCGCCACTGCTGTGCATATAGTTGACAGGTAATTAATATACTCGCGAACACACCCGCGCGTATGTACATGTATAAATCATCATCGACTTCCGAGTCGGATAAATCGTTGCGTATATAATCCTCGAGGCTGGAATATTATGTATCGTACGTATGTGTGCGTTAGGTATGTCTGTAGCGGGTCATTTTGGCGAACGTCGCGCCATCGCAATTTTATAATTAAGAAAACGGACGCAAGAACGTCACGGCGAGACAAAAGGGCTCTTATGCGCGAGAGTGAGAGAGACTATTTCGGCTCGTTCTGCCTTATATGAGCGGATGAAAATTGCAGCGACGTTAAAGCCAATTGCGCGGAACTCGGGAAAAGATTCGCGGCTTTTTCGATTTGACCCAGTTGCCGCACTATTGATCTATACACATTAGCGTAGTTGTCAGCTATTTCAATATTGCGCGGAATGGATAGATACGTAGATTCAATATTTATAATTTTGGCAATGAGTCGATAATTATGTACAGTATTATAGTTTGTATAACGAAGCACACGGGAGTGTAATCGATCGTATATAACGGAAGTCTGGGCGCGGAGGTTAACGACCTCGGGGAATTAACATATTCTTTTCGATTGCCAAGCTGTGCAGTACATAGACTTTTTAAATAAATATACGCGCTTAATTGAAAAAGAACACATCCGAATCGAGATTTGCCTATAAATCACACATCGTACCAGGAGAATCGTTCGCAGCGTAAAGTCTAAGTATACACCCGAGTAAAAAAAAGTTTTCCTACGCAAAACAAACCGGGCCCAAAAATCCCGAAAAGTAGCAAAAAACAACTTCGTCATGCATATTTTTTCCGCTTGTCGTTTCCCTTTTTTTTCTCACGAGTTTCACACCGAGACTCGAGTATATAAGTCCCGGCAACATTGCGTATATAAGCAGAACCTTCTCTCTCTGCCTCGCTCGAGCCAATGGCGATCGGCTTTATCCATACGTATATATATATACGCATACTAAAACACGCTCACATTTATAGTCGCAGGCCTTGAACGCCGTCGGGACCCACGCGCGTACTTTTCTAGGAGTGTTGCGGCGGCGGCGGCGATGGCTGAGCGAGAGACAGAGAGAGAACCTGTGTGTGTGTGTGTATATAGGTGTTACACCTCGTCCCATGGCGCTGCCGGGCAAAAGACGGATAAATAACTCTCGCCAAGTAATCGAGCCTACGCACATACGTATATACAGGCACGAGTGTATGTGTATACAATACACCTGTGTGTGAATATTTTTCTCTCATTCGGCATTTATTTGTCTCTTCTGCAGTCAGCCTATTCAGAGGGCGACTCTATCTCTCTCTCTCTCTCGGCGTCGCGAATAGCTGTCGATTATATTCGCGCACGTGCAGCGGCCGAAGCCACGTGCTATGCGTTGAGAGAGAAAGAGCGCGTAAAAATTCAGAGCGCGATGTATGCAATTGGTACACGGCTGCCGGGATGTCCTTCCAGCGATATACCTTCCGCGAACGCGCGGATCTCTCTCTCTCTCTCTCTTTCCAGGTGCAGGGACCGGCTCTCCTGTGCGCGTATATACTGGCCGGTGCAGCTTCTTTTTATTCTGCTTTCTTTGGGCTCTGGAGTCGCCGCTGCTGCTGCTCTGCATTAACGAGCTCAGCCTCTCGCGGGACGATGAATGGACTCGGACGAGGAATGGAGAGCATGTGTGTGTGTGTGTGTATGTGTGCGTTTGGAAGAAAGGCAGTATAGGGAGAGGAAACGAGATGGAAATATGAATCTTGAGGTTTTGAAAGTATTAATTAGGTGTAGTTGGAACATTTTACGCTGATGTAATCGATAATCATAATACAGAGTATAGGGATTATCAAAAATTTGTACTTTATTGAATCAACTCGTTTACTCGTACTACTTAATTTCTACAAATTGGAGCTTAACTTGATCCACACCAGCGTTGTTACAACGAGCAGCTGTAAAAATGATCCAATACGATAATACGGCAAATTATACACACACGCAGCTAGCGCTCGAAGAGCCGGCGAGCATCTCGAAGAAAGACAATGAGAGAGCGAGAGAGAGAGAGAGAGTGAGAAAGAGAGGTACTTACATGTCGCTCGCGCGCGCGTCAGAGCCTCGATCTCGCGTAGGAGAGCGCGAATACGCACCGCTCCTAATTCCGAGTCTTATAATCGTTGCCATCTCTCTTCGTACAATTACTCTATTGTCTCGTGTATATATGCTCGCATACGCGTGTGCTCTTTCTCTCTCTCTCTCTCTCTCTCTCCGTCCGACCGCTTGTCTGCCTGCCCTCGAAGTGACGTTTTCCTTTCTCTCTTTCTCTTGCTCTTCTTCTCTATCTTCTAAATTTAGACGACGATTTCAGGTTACTGCTCGAGATCTTCGCTCATTGTTCTTCTCCTCCATCTCCTCATATCTGGACTCTCGTAGCATAATCGCTGGATTTTTTCTGCAATCATAAAAAAGCCCGAATCAATCACTCCGTCCTCTCATTAGAAAGCCATCAATCAAGCTCCTCGAAACTGATCATCGTCTCGCATACGTCTACACGAGAGCCATTCATCCGTCTGGGAGATTTCTCGTTTCCGCGATTCGGTCGCGCGAACGACGGCTAAAAGTGCGATTCGCGCGTGGCTGAATGAACGGCCCGCGTTATAGGTATATATATATGGTACAGAGTACACATACGCCTGTACTCGCAAGAGATGCGGACGGACTGACAGACGGACGGGCGCGCACGCCTCCTTACTCACTTATGGAGTTAATTGAGGGCAAACGCGTCCATCTCCCAGCCTGCGCCTACTGACTAATCCGAAAACATTGTCCTCTCTCGCGAGAGCTTGCAGTCTGCTCTGAGAGCTTGCAAGAATCGTAAAACAATTTTTTTGATCAATTAACTAAAGCGAAGCGTTAATAGATCATTTAAGTTGTACAAAAGCCGAGGGAAAAGAATTACGAGCTTCGCGCACACGGTAGCTCAAAGGGCGGACCGGCCGTCTATATATCGACGTCTTATCGGCGAGCGTATACACCGGTTTCGGTTTTGCGAGGCTTATCGCCGGGGCAGTAGCCGATGCTCGAGTCCGAAGCTACAGAGAGAAAGCGGCTTCGAGGCAGGGAAGATTTAAAGGGCAGATTATCATCGCGCATTAACGTCTCAGTCGGTTAGAGGCGCCGAAGGGGCGTCACCGTAAGCGTTTGGGCCCGTGCGTAAATCTACCGTTAATGAGTCGAGAGAATAAAAGATACTCAGAAGGTGTACCGAGTCCAGCTGGTAATGTATATGATGAACCTTTGTTTCTATCACGACAATCATTATGTCGCATAGTAAATAGATTCGACACAATAGATTATAGCACCAGTGGTTAATTTCCATAAATTATGTAACATCCAGCCAAGTTAACTCACACTACAGTTTGTCGTGCGATAACGAGAAAAAGTCGCTGGTAATGTTTGAGCTGCGTGTGTTTTAGTTTTTGTACACGACGATACACCCAATAGCAATGCAAAACACACTGGAGCTTTCGCAAAATCTAATTTTTCAGAAAATTTATTAAAATTAAATATTAGCTCCGCTCAAATAAAGCGCCTGACACCGCACGTGGCTGTAGCTGTTCGAAAGTGTGCAGATAGCCATGCTAATTTTCATATACTGGCTTATCTGCCGTACACCTCGAACTGCTAAATTCTCCGTCAGCATGAATTTTTGGGGCGAATAAAAATTCGCGCGCAGTGATGACGTCTTTTGGAATTACCGCACATTGGATCCCGGTTGATTATTCGCGGATGAGAAAATTCGGCAAATATCGCATGCGTGTATATACCAGATAAAGTGTATGCGTTTAGAAATAAACACACGTGCTAAGGACACTTGGAATGAGTTGCACATGCTAATACCGATGTTAAGAATTTACAGTGTAATTGCGGAAATAAAAAGCATAACAATAAATTGCCGAATATACAGTCGTGTATAGCGAAGCAGACTGAACGATGAGTTGTATAGTGGCGTGAGGAGCTACAAATATTGAATCTAATTATGGTAATGACGCCTGGTATATACACATAATGAAGACACAGGTGGCACGGAAAGATCCCACACCCCGTGTGTGAATGACACAGAGAAATAGAGCTAGCAGATAATACAGCGATTGACAGCCGAAGAAGATAAAAATAAGGATGCACACAAGAATTTATATAATCATACCGGTTAATCGCGTGCGGTTAATATTCACATGCGCGACGAAAGCACAATACTCTCTTTTGCGTGCAGTCGTTGCGAATCGCCGGAATAATCGCGTGAGAGACGAATTAGCGATCCGCGCGAGCTGCAAGAGGCTATTGTACAAGTTCGCGTTTATTAGTGAAAGTGTTTGTAAGTGCTTAACTGTCGTGACGAGACTACTATACTGCTTCTAATTTCTGCGATGATGGAACGTATAGTGCGACACTCGCTCTTTCCTCAATAAAACGTTTGCTTTATAATATCATCCTTTTCCATTTCAATAATAAACATATATATCGCACTATACTCCAGTTCCATTGTATAGGTATATAGCGAACAAATACACAATCGAACAAAAAGTCCAGCGATCGTCGATTTGTACAGCGCGACGCACAAGCGCCAGAAACATGTCGCGCTTGGGCACATAATACCCGCACATGCGCTCAGAAAGCAAATAGAAAACTCAACGCGCTGCTCTCGTGTATACGCGGCATCGAAGATGTGCCTTAGAAAGGGAATCGCGGAAGGTGTACGTACGCATAATACTCGCACACACACACACACACACACACACAGGGAAGAGAAAATGTAAATCCCGATACGGCGAGCAGGCTGTTAAAGTGCCGGTTCTTCCGCGCGCGACCTTCGCCATCATTAATGCGCCGCGCGCACGCGTTGCTGCTGCTGCTGCACATTCCGCGAAGAGAGAGAGAGAGAGAGAGGGGTCGATAAAGCGTATGCAGATTAAAACATTTTATTTGAATGATAATATAACACTTGTTGATGCGGCTTAGCATAATAACAAATGTTACGCTGCTTTTGCTTCTGCTACTATGTATTTTGACGCCGAGATTTTTTTCTCTTAATTGATTCTACAGCCCTTCCCTCTCTTGATGTCCACGTGTGTGTGTGTGTGTACTATGCACGCACTCGTCTCATTAAATCCGTTCCTCTCTTTCACTTTCCTTCGAGACGTTCATTCATTAAACGAGCACCGAGCTCATGTGTGTGCGTGCGCGCGTTCGCAATTTTATCGATATACCGATCGACTTACTTCCCGAGACCGGCTCTCTCTCTCTCGCGAAAAGGTGTATGATTATCATGCTGGTGTATGCGTGGAGCTCGTCGTCCTTTGTTTCTGCTTGTCAAGATAGCCGCGTAATTGTGCAGCTTCGCTCGGTACTCTTGTGCATTAATCACTCGATGAGTGTATAGTGGATTAATATACTAGTGGCTGTATAGATTCGTATAATTATGTATATGAGTGATGAATGAAGAGCGACGATTCGGTAATGTTACGACACGGTTCGAACACGCAAAAATTAGCAGAAGCGCAATATAGCCGCGCGCGTATTTATACAAATGCGTGTCTCTGTTTTTCTACTGGATGAGGGAGCAGTTTTTAAAACCCGTTGCGCAGGTTGTATAATACGTGCGCCGGAACTGGATTTGATTTTGTTATAACGCAAAATTATTTTCGTCTCCGTATATAAACTCTATATAACACTTCTTGTTTATTTTCCACGTTGAAAAACAGTGCGACAGCGAGAGAGAGAGAGAGAGAGAGAGAGAGAGAAAGATCTCTCCAGGCGTCGACCTTGGATAGAGAAAAATCTCTCCAGAGAGTGTCCATTTAGCTTGACAACTGCGTGGCGATGCAGAGCGTGTATTATAAGAGCGAAAGAGAGTGTCGTGCATGTAGCTACAGCGCGCGAGAATGCGTGTCGAGCTAGAATCGAGACTATCCGATAAGAGCCGGTGTGCACTTGTGGAGAGTCGTGCAAGTGGTTGCGGCGAGATAACGCTACACACATAATACCAACGCGCGCACGCAATTGCGTCGAGTGAAATTTTCAAGCTCATAATAGCTGTCCAGTAGTGTCCTAGCTTTGAAAAATGACTATCGGATATCCGAGGACGACCAGCTGCTACCGGAACCTCGGTCGTCCATCTCGAATCGAGACGTAATGCCTGAATCGCCGTTGCACATTGTATACAAATGAAATTTAGAGTTATATAAGGAGTCAAGCCCTTTCCAATAATTCCCATCGATAATCGAGCAGTATACAAGAATGCGTGTGAACCGAAAGAGAGAGAGAGAGAGAAAGAGAGAGAGCCAACAGGTGCCCCCGTATAGAATCCGTCTCAACCCCAGTATAGTCAATGTGTATAGAGCACATAAGATCAAACGCCGAGAATAGCAGAGTATACGACCTATAATGTCCGGCAATTCCAATCCGACGACGACAACGACCCCCCGTTTGTCAGATTACGAGTGAGTAGGCCACTCGTTGCTACCGCTGACCGTATAGGTCATTCCTTCCTTCCGACGTTCTCGGGCTCAATATACTCTCTCTCTGCAGCGGCGAGAGCCGGATCCTTTAGGTATAGGCCTGTGACCCGACCCTTCTTCCGGCCGAAATATGCGACTCTCTCTTTCGCTCTGCCGTTCGCAGTTGAGATTGCGATCGGATGTAAATGCGATGCAAATTTCCAGGCCAGTCGAGCACGTGCAAGACATCGTCGTCGTCGGGGGCCACGTGGAAATTCACACCTGTGTTATGTGTGTAGTAGTGCAGCGAGCTCTTTTTTTTTCGCTGATTGAAAAATCAAAGTTCGATCGATCTCCGTTTTTTTTCTCCACTAGCGATTGACTGCATCTAATTCAGCTTTGTATGCATTACCGGCTCGTTTGTCAAGCCGCAAAAGTGACATAATGATGCCGAAATCTCAAAGAAAAGATCGACAGAAGGCGTTCGAAAAAAAAAAACGCTTTTGCTCGTAATTCTCCATTAATAACGTCATCATTTCCCCGCATCATCATCATCATCATCATCGTCGGCATCGGTAGCGAAAAACTGACCTCGTGTCTCTCGCCAATCAATTACCAAGCCGTCGCGGCGCCTCTGGCTGATGAAAAATTAATGTTGACAAATCGTCCTCCGCCGACTCTCTGGTATACGCATTGTATACCGTCCGTCTGTCCGAGTCTCTCTTTTTCTCCCGCTTGGGGCACAATAGATCTCTATACCGGTATATATAGGCGTTTTGCGGCAGAAGCTTCGCGCAAACGAACGCAGGGGCGGGATAGGTGCGACAGACTTTCTTTTCGAGGGTAAAACGCGCGTGCGGGAGAATTAGCGCACGCGTGTGTGTATACACGTATGTTTTTCGTTTTCGAAATAGTAGGGGATGCGGATAGAATCGAATGCGGCGCGTGATCGAACGCTTTTCTCCGGCTGTATACTGCGCGCGCGACGCTTTTCTTTATACCCCCCTCGCACACACACACACACTCTCAATTTGTCGCTCCCCTCGAAAGAGAGAGAAGTCATACTTTTAAAACCGTATATATACAGTTTGTGCTTTTTTCCGGGGGGGATTTATGTTCTTGTTTTTTTTTTTTGTCGGGACACGCTGTTGGGCATTGTTGCTGCCGCGCGTAAGTCGTAAAGACTCTTAAGTACGATTGTTGGGCGCACAATGATAGGAAGTTTTTTTTTTCCTGGCTATTGGGTGAGGTAATCAGACACGATTATTAATGGCCGAAGTGTTTGGAAATTTATCGCGGGGTAAGTACACTTTTTCAGCAGAATCTCCAAAAATTTACTTTTTTTCAATATTCAAACTATATACGTACGTACGCACGACACCCGAGTATCCGTCCACGCGCGTATGTGTGTATCCCCCGAAAGAAGAGACAGTCTCTCTCTCTCCGCCGACGTGATCAGCGGCTTTGTGGAGACTGGCTCTCGCATACAATGGCATATCGGCATTGTCGTCGCTTGCAACGTCCATATTCTTTTTGTGCGCTGTGTACTCGTCTGCAGTGCGAAACGAGCCATGGGGTCCGGTACAGAGAGACAGCTGGCCATCCGGTGCGGCGATGGTGACCGTGTGTACGCGCAAGCCTTACCTCGGATAATAATCGAACGAGAGGTGTCGCAGATAAGGTAGCTATAGAAGGGCAGGACGACCCTAATACCCCCCCCCCCCCCTATTCCAACGTTTACACTCGCATTTGCGCCTAATGTCGGAGAGAAACGCGCGTCACAGCTTTTCACGGCTCGTTAGATCGATGATTGTTTATAGGTCTCTTGGCTTGTTGGCAATTTCATTCTCCATTTGCTCCGAGAGTAGCCGATCGAGAGAAGGAATTACGGAGAGATCGAAATCTGGGAGTTTGTTTATGCGCTGCTGATAATTCATAATGTATTCAGCCTTCATCAATTAAAGAAACGCCGCGTAGAGTCCCGCAACACACCTCTATATCCCGTCACCGTAACGCTCAAAAAACTTGAAGTAGGTCGAACTACATCCGAACCTTGACGCCCGTCGCTATCTCTGGAGATATTAGTTGTTGGAGTAAAGAAAAAAAAAAATTAATAACCATAGGAATTCCAGACGCGCAAAAAAAAAGGGAAAAAGGTGAGAGCGAAAAAATCCATCCCGTACGCTGTGCGAGTTACGCAATGTATACGATATATATACAACCGACAGGTCGTGGATAACCGGTACATCATCAGCTGCGCGACGTTGATTGAAAAGCGTCAAGATTGGCCGGCACAGCGGGAAACACAAGCTCTAGCTCTCTCACTGCAAATCCGTAAAAGTTAAGAGATCGCGACAATGGGCCGAACGGAGCGTAATAAGGGGCGTTTACAGGATTAGTCGCTTTCTTTTCGTCCAGGTAAGCGCATTTTCGTGTTGTTGTATTTATAGAGACTATCACGTGTGAACGAATTTAGGACGGAGTATAGAGCAACCCGGAGAGATCCTCCTCGCGCCGCTCAGCTGACGTTTGATATACACTCGAGAGTGTCTGTGTGTGTGTGTGTGGAGGTAAGTATATGAGGATGTCACTTTCGTAACGTGGGCTCAACCTTGGCGAGCACGGGTTTTGGACTTTCTTAAAAGGTTTCGACTAGTCTACCGTGACTGCTTCGACCTATTTTTTTTTCTCTTCTCTGCGCTTCTCGACGCTGTTTCTCGAGCGAGTATATTAATAATTTTTTGAACCCAAAGTTGATACCACAGCGATGATGAACATTACAGAAATAAGCACTTTTAGCGGCTCTATGAACACAAAGGCCCGTCGCGTCTTAATTGTTAATAGCCGGTTATCGAGCGTTTACTCTCGCTGCTTTGAAAAAGAAGAACATCAGCGTGCGGCAAGGTAATAATTTCAGATTTGACACGCGCTTGCGGCAAAAAAATCGACGCAGAGGATCCGAGAGAGCAGTCGATTTCGTGGTCGTAATCGCTCCTGGAATTGACTTTGAGAAACACAAGCAAAACAGTTCTAGAGATCGGTATATACGGTACAGCATCAGAAGAGTGAGAATTGGTGGCGGGTGACGAGCATATAACGCACGCAAAGGATTTTCGATCGGCTGCCGATTAGCAGTCGACCGGCGCGATCTTAACCGCAAGCGGCTAAATACGACGTTTCGAGAGCGTAATAGCTCGGCAATTATCGCGTTAGTATACAGCTGTATTCTCCTTCTTCTTCTCGCTGAATGTATACCCACACACATACACACCTTTCCTTTGCCTATACGTGTATGTAATTACGTCTCGTTAAGAGCGAGCGCCTGTCAGTGTAATAGACGCTCTCGTGTGTTTGTATGTGGATCCGATCGAGCTACCGATCGAAAATCGGTTGCAGCGTTCTGACAGAGATTTCTAGGCCTGGAAAGTGCGTGATGCTGCGGGAGATTCGACGTGGCGATAGGTTGCATCAACGGGTGGTCTCTTCCAATTATATATTATATATAGAAAAGGAGAAAATCCGGACCTTTTGAAAAAGGCCCTAGTTGTTAATGGTTATTGGGCTGTGTATGATCCAATTACCGATCGGTGTGGATTTCGCTGTGGAATTTTTCCAGAGATCGTCCTCGCTTTGCGCAATGGTTATACGACAAAAAGTAACAGTACCTAATGGCGGCGCTCGAGAGAGATATGGGAGAAAAAATCTTGTTCCCCGATAAAATTAGCTATCGATTAGCCACTCTCGCAGCTGGTGTCGTAATTATTTTCTAAAAAACCTTGGTCACCGGTGTCTAAAAGGTTATATTCTCGTTCTCGTCGTCGTCTCTCCTGGGAATGAAGTCCGTGCGATGATAGCGAGCTAAGAGAGATCAAAAAAACACACGCACGAAAACAAGAAACTCATTTCCCATAATTCTCGAAAAGCGCTTTTTTAACAACCGATCTCGAGAAATTCACGATATTCGCGAATCCAAAATCGTCGGGTTTTACCCGTATATTTTCGCTGCATAAATTAACCATTGCAGAGCTGGTATACACAAAATGTCACACCAGCAGCAGTCTGCGAAAAGATTAATTAAATCGTCGTAAATTAACGCTGCAAAACCCAATCTTCCCGCGATAATACCAACGACGAATAAGGTCACGCGCGCAAGAGAGTCCTTGCGCATCTCTCGCACACCGGGAGAATCCCGCTGTAAGAGAGAAAACGACGACGAGATAGAAGAGGATGAAGAAAAAGAGAAGCATAGGAGCGTGTGGCGCTCGAGGCGACGAGCTTGCCCCAACACGATGCCTATACCTAGGCTCTATCTCTCTGGCTGAGGTCAGGGGGGATACGTAATCCTTCGGCTCGTCCGGCTGGCACGATCCTCTTTTCGGAGAGAGAAAGCAAGCCGAGCGATGTGCATATAATATTCTAATAGACGTGCAGGATGCATTTTTTTTTTTTTTTTTAATAATCGCGGTATTTCACGAGAAAACTTTTACACTCTGTTGCGCAATCGATCGCATCAGCAGAAGAAGGTGTAAGTATATATTTAATCAAGTGCCGATAAATTCAGAGTTAAAAACGCAAAGCTCTAGAATTCACGCGGTTGCGAGTGACGCAATTTACGTAACGATCTCACATCGCGCATAATTCGGCAGTCGGGATGGGAACATAAGGAAGCGCGCATAATAACAAACTATACGCACTCTTTTATCGCTTATAAAAGCAAACACTCTGCCATTCCTAACTACACACACATGAGCGCGCGGACAGCTTACGCAATTGTGATTCACCAGAGTCGTAAACGCCAGAAATCGTTCCTACGCGATATTCCCGATCCTGTGCAATAGCCGATGTGGAAAAAAAAGAATCGTCTCGTAAAGTAACGTCGCGATGTGTCGCGCTATCGTAAAAGTCACTTTTTACGCACGCGAATAAGCTCGCGCAGTCGAAGAAGAGCCAAGTACACAATGACCGGGTCATGAGAGGTCGGTCATTATAAGTAACGAAGAAAACGAGCAAAGCACAGTGTGTGTATATAGAGAAAGGAGAGGGAGATATTGTCTGCTGTGACGTTCTACGTCATCGAGCGCGCGCGTTCCATCGCGATCGAGTCATCGTTTTGTCTCCGTCTCTCTCCCGCACAAGCAGTTTCGCGAGATCTGTGGAAAGGGATATATCTGGTATCCTCGCCGGAATAGCTTAAATTCCCCGAGTGCATGTTTACACGCGTCGGTGGTATAGCAGCTGAATTGGAAGGATTTTATTTTTTCGTTATACTCCTCCGAAAATGAATCCTTGTATTTTCCAACGATTGTCCAAGAGAGTCGACCGGTATCGCGCTTCTCTAGCAGCAGCAGCAGCAGCAACCCTCTCGGCTGTTTCTCACCCCCAGTCAGCTGAGGATATAACCGCGAGTGTGTGTGTGTGTGTGTCTCGCGCCAGGGAATCTTCGAGCTACTATGTAACGTTTCGACGAATCATTTATCACGTCGCGTGTGTGCAACGCTTGGCGCGTATACAAGACTCTCGTGGTGCGAGTCATTCTTCCTTTGGATTGAGACGCTGGCGCCTCTTGGCTTGTCGGACGATGATTGTTTTTCGGTGCGCTGATGCTCATGATGATTTCGTTCGCGCGTTAGTCAAACAGAGAGCGAGAGAGAGAGTTTGAAGCTTGTACGAATAGGGATATGCCGGAAATTAGTACATAATGTGCGAGTCATTTACCATACACAGTTGTAAAGTGTTTGTGTGATTAATTTCTCGGTGTATGAGGTTTGATTTTTCTCTCGTGCGAGATGATGATTTTAATTCCTTATACACACTGTTCGTTTAATCGGAAAATGCTTATTTATCAATGGCGGCGGGACGGACGAGGAAATAATTACAATTTGTAAATCTGGAACGGAAACATAAATCACGCGGTATTTCAATGCTCCTCTTGGTCGCGAAAAACCTTAGCGCCTCCTCCCCGAGAGAGCTGCGAGTATATAGGTGTAAATCATCGGCTCTGTCTCTCTCCCGACAATACTTGGTAAAAAATCTACCGACCAATCAACAAATCTCGAGTGTAAATCAACGCAAGCTCACGTGATACACAGCGTTTCGCGAAAATTTCGCTGCGAAGAACATGTTTGTTTATATAAAACCACAGGAGAGAGGGGATCTTTCCGTGGTCGCGTCACACGAAAAAAGGAGTCTCGGAATAGAGGACGTATCTTATTTACCTTCGAGGAGAGAAGAGCTTGACTGGTCGTCGTCGCCGCTGAAACGGGACCGAAATCCAGTTTGAGAATCGAGTTCCAGCCGACGTAAATACACTCGTGGCGGCCGGTCTCTGCAGCAAACGGTCCAGCAGCAGCTATACCTTCTCTCCTCTTTTTCTCTGCTGGTGAGCTCGAGCTGCTGCTGCTGCTTCCCTTGCAGAGCCAAACCTGCTGCTGCTGTGGATCCTGATGCAGGTGTTCGCAAGGGGTTGTTCTATAGTACCCCCCACGTAGGAATTATTTATGCAGGAATTGGACGAGAGGTGTGGGATAGTAGGAAGAATCGCCGTGTGAGATCCGGGAAGGAAGCCTCGTGTGGGAATGTAGCTATTGACGGAAGTGAAGCTTGCGTTAATTTTATTCTTGTAATACAAAATGAAACCCGATCGTTAATAACAGAGCCACAGCTTGCAAATCACGACGCTCAAGTCGAGGTCGAAAAAAAAAAAAATCCCCAGCGAATTTCAAAGTCGATTCCTTATCGGCTTATCATGCACGCGCGGCGATAAATAACTCTGAGGAGGGCAGTAGCCATATACACTCGCACGGAGGGTAAGTATTATCGTTCCCAGAGCTATAGGGATCACTCGTTAGATCGAGCGGCTACTGCAGCCGAACGGTAATTAAGACTAACAAGAGCCGTCATTAGCACAGAATTACATAGTTATTAGGGCGTCGGAGACTCGGGTGAGAAACGTCCGATGATCACGAAAGAACGACCGGCGGCGACAAAGTTCAAGTTCACCGTATCGAGAGCTTCGGAATTGGAATTTCGCGAAGCTCGTATATATCGTGCACTTTTTGAACATCTTTGTAGAAATCTGGTAAGTGCGTCCAATTTGAAAGAAGCGAGCGGTGAGCCTCAAAGAGCTATACACGAGGTGAGTATGTGTATTAAGAAAGCGGAGCTCGCGTGATGAGAAACGAGCGAAATTATGTTTCTCGTATTGTCGGTCGGGGAGAGCAACATACGGATGATTACTCGAGTATTTCGGGAATTTCGGGGATGTAATTGCCAAACACGCAAAATTTCGAGAGGGGTGAAGGAACGACGATATATGCATTCAAATTTATTTTCAACAAAATAAAAATTATATATCCTACTGTACCCACACACCTTTCTCTCTCGAAGTGTCGCGTCGAACGTTAAATCCTACATATACATACCCTGGGAGAATAACTTGTTTATTCAAGGAAAAAAATACGCGCGCGCGTAAAAAAAGCAGTAAAAAGCGCGTAAAAAATTTTTCAAAACGCGCAAGAGAGAGAAGAGCCCGCGAGCAAGAAATGGGTTAACGACGTATATAAAGTCAAGGTCGTCGCGAGAGAATATAAGAGCGAAGAAGCTGTGTGCTCCATCGCGATCTTTTTTTTTTCTCTCTCTCTCTCCGCCTAACCCTTTCATTATACACAGAGCATATAACGTGTATATGTACCGCGTGCGCGAGAGGAGCAGAAGAAGCCGCGGAGCGCATAATGATATTAATCAGGGTATCGTTCGGCTTCCTTAAAATTGCCAGAAGGCTCAATTTCTCACTTAAAGCCTAATTAGAGTGTGTGGAGTTTTCTATACGTGGCAGCTACCCTCGCCATATGCATCTTTGTGTGTGTATACAAGGCTGCGATTCCCGAGCTTTCTTATTTGGCAGTGTGCGTAGCTGCAGCCCGGAGGGGTACGAGAGATACGTTCTATATACAAGACCCACTTTGCGAAATTGCAGTTTCCTGATTGCTGGACGCGAGGGCGAGTGGATTTGGCGCTTGAAATTACACGGGCTCCTTGCGGCATTCTTCGCCAGATCTATATAATATTATAACGTCGAGTTCTGGAGGGTCGGCTTGTCTCAACTCAAAAATCCGCTGTGTATATCTAGAGCTAGTTTCTCTTAAAGCTTTGCAAAAAGTAAGCTCCTCTTTCGCATTAGAAAAGTCCCCTCAATCAACACACGCAGAAAGAAGTCTTGTACACACTATATACAGCCAAGAGTCCCTCGGCTAAAAAGAGAGACGGAGAAGGCTGTATATACGCACAGCTTTGTGTCGAGTGAAAACATTCGGCGCCGCTTGCGCATGTACACACACCGCTGGGGAGAGCCCATGTGCTCGCGCGCAGAGAGATCGAAGCAAAAAGTCCTGTCGATCGTTAGCAAGGTACAAATTTCGCCATTTGCAGCAATAAACTTGCGGCCGCAGAGCGGCTTGTAACTTCTTCTTATGGGAGGCATGAATAATCGCCTTGTTAGCCCTTATGGACTATAGCTTGCTCTCGAGCACGAGCGAGGAGAGGAAAAAAACCTTGCGAAACACTGCATGATACGCCATCGACATTGCGTAGAGAGAGAGAGAGAGAGAGAGAGAGGGGAAACGAGTCGTGAACGCGATGGACATCGGTGTGTGTGTGTATACGGGGGAGGAGAGAGAGAGAGAGAGGTATATGTGCACGGGAAATATGAGCAGCGCGTGCATTTATCACCTCTTTTTTCTCTCAGCCTCGTGTGCGCGAGTGTCGATATAAGTCTGCCATCGGCTCTTTTCCGTCTCGCTTCACGCGCGACTGATGCGCCTCGCTTATCTTCGTCGTCGCTTGCGGAGATCTTCGTGTTCCGGCAATTAAAATTTCGCAGCTTTACACGGTGGCCTGGTCCGTCGATTATGTGCGTGATTTTCGAGGAATAAAAGTTGAATTTTGATACTCGCACTTTTCCGATGAATGTATATACAACCTCGTCGAAAGCTCTAGCGGTCGACTTTATATGCACGCACGCGAACGCGCGCGTGGCCTCGTATATTATCTCTCTCGCACGCGGACCCATAGGGGGTCGCGCTGTTTTATCTTGTAGCCGATTAATAATTCTCTCTCTCTCTCTCTCTCTCTTGGATAGACGCGTGTGTATACGCCTTTTTTGCGTAATTGATATATACAAGCTCTCTCGCTCGCGCGCGCGAGTTTATGCGGCTTTTCGTCGAATCTAAATTTTTTTTCTTTTTCGCAGCTGTATTATAGCTATTTAATAATTTGGCCGCGATGAATTTAGGAGGTGTTAATTAACCCCCGAAATAAATCAAGAAACTGTTAAAGTCCTTACGGAATCGAGAGGGAGGGTATAGCAGGCGAGAAGTTTAATAAATTCAAATTTAATGAAAGAAAAAGATTGATGCCATAGCGCTATACTTGACGACGTTTAATAATACTTTTAAACAGCGCTAAAAAGTTCAACGAGTACAGCGCGCTGTTTCGCGTATCCCCTCATCTGCGATGCGCAATTAAGAAAAGAAAGGGTTACTCTTTTTTTTCTCGCTCGCTCGCTCTCGAGGCTTTGATTTATGCTTCATTTTCCTAAGTCGCGGCCCTGCGCTGCAAGTGTCACCGCGCTCTCTTTTACGGGATATCGTAGCAGCATGTTGCTCTATAATATCACCTTAAGAGCCTGAAATAAGACTCCGGGGAATGGGGAGCTGCGAGTGCGTTTAATTGCAGAGTTCTCAGCCGTAAAGGAGCGGGTTAAGCGATTGATCGACAAATTCGATCGCAATAATTACCACATACGATTTACTCAAAGTATATAACGTAAAGCGGCGCGAGAAAGCCAAGCAAAGGATTTTTCCAGGCGCTCCGGGGGCACCGCAAAGAAATAATATCTCGTCCTATAGCGCGCTCGCATCATCCCCAGAAAAACAGCGACTCGCCGGAGATATCGCCGAGGGAGTATAACAAACCCGGGGATATATAGAAAGATGCATCAGTGTACAGGGGGGACAGAGAGAGAGAAAACGCCATGGGACGGTTGGCGCGCATAACTCGGGATTTGCCGGTAGTATAGGTGGTACACACGAGAACAGGGGGGGAGGCAGTTGACCCCCTGCGAGAGAGCGGTGGGGGGGGGG
>CM053168.1:3885906-3954059 GCA_012977825.3 Pteromalus puparum | reverse complement strand
GGGGGGGGGGGGGGGGGGGGGGGGGGCTATGAAATGACTTTATGGCAGATCGGAGGCTTGCTTTAGATTGCAGCGTAAAGGGGTACGCGCGGGAGCAGCCGCGGGTTATATGAGCAGCGGACGACGAGTTGGAAATGGGTATATGGAGGGCCCTAAGGCTATATATATGCTTGGAACGTAAGAGGAGGAGGCGTATGGAGAGGGTGACAAGAACACTGTCAACGACAAGATCCGCCGTTGAGATCTATGAGCTGCGATTGCCCCCGCTTAGGATTCGATTAAACTCTCCCGAGGTATACTTGTTTATTTAAAGAATAATTGAATATCTGAAAATCCAAAACGCAGAGGCGGCGGAAGATGAGCTCTTCATACGTACAGTTTGAGCACCTCTTTTGTAATTCCGCAGCTCGGCCGTGCGGGGTGGCTAAAGCTGACGCAGTCTGGGGTTGCCTCAGCAGCAGTAGTAGCCGACCTCTGCCGCCCGGTAGCCAATTCCCGACTGCCTCCCTCTCTCTCTCTCTCTCTCTCCTCCTATACGTGTACGTATATGTATATACACACGCTGGTGGAGCTGCCGACTCGGTGGGTCCATTCATCGCCGCGCACTACGTGACCGGTTTACCAATCCACCGGCGCAGCTATGCTATCTATGTGTTCCTATATATATATACGTGTACACTGGCTATATAGGTACGCGCCGACCAAACAACCCCTGCGGAGTTATATCGACCGGCTGCGAGAGACGCGAAAAAATAGCATAAGAGAGAGCAGAACAATTTTTCGAGTTGCTTTTCCCTGGGTCGCGGCGTAGGTTCGGATTTTAAGCTTGTGCTATACTAGAAATTATTATTGAAAATGTGTTAGCCCAACTCGAACTTGATTTCGATTTGTGCGTACGTTTTGGACTGGCCTAATACTTGCTTCCCCCACCCGTACAACTTTCTGTGTCTCTGACTGGTAAAGATAGGTGGCGCACAGGCGCTTTCCTATTTACATTATCAAAATCGACGAGCCCAATGCATATATATATAACAGTATTTCACCTATGCTGCCTTTGTTGGGCTATATACCACTTGAGCCGCTCATGCTTTCTACCTCTTCTAGTCTAGAAACTTTTTTCACTAACTTTTATCTTTACTAAAGCAACTTTCGGCAAAAGAACAATTAGTCTCAAAAAAAAAAAAAAGAAAGAGACACACGGCGATGATTGACTGCGCCTCGTACACATACACTCGAATATTCCTGATGACATGTTAATGTATGGACAACAGAGAGTTGACTGTCCCCGGATAGAGGGTGGTGTGCCTTGCGCGACGCGCGCGCCAAGTGTGTCCCCGAGAAAAGAGAGGACCCATATTGTCATTGTCGCCCAGCCTTTTTAAATCTACATACAATGCTCAAACGATACGTCGCGTTAATATGGCCGCCCATCATCGAAAATTACAGAAAGAGAAACGGTTGACGCATACCACAGACGCATGGGCACGACGTATAAACGACGCGAAAATTCGTATGCGCGCGAGAGATTCGAAGGCGTCAATTGCTGTAATTTATACTCCGTGGAATGTCTTGGTGCATTCAAGGGCAGCTATAGCGCTATAAATATACGGGCGATGTAAGCTCGTTGTGCTCGCGAGAGAAGTACAAAATTTGAGGACGTCAAATTCAAAATATTCTGTCGCAACAGTGCAGATCAGCGCGTTTGTTTATAAAATCCCAGCAGCAGCAGCGGTAGCGCCTGCTCGTAAAAACAATAGACAGTAATAAACGTTAAAACGATGAAAAAGGAGCAGGCAGAGTATAAAACTACGCCGAGCGACGCGCGTATGCCGATTAGAGCTGCGAAACGTTGCGCAGAGGAGAGAAGCGGAGGAGTAGATCGTAACTGTTAGTCCATGCTTCGTTTTGAGCTGAATGGAGGCAACAGTTGCGGTTTATGAAATTAAGTCAGCCTCGACGAGCGAAACGAGCGACACATTCTATCTTCTCTCTTCTACCCTGTGCTGCTGCCTTTTCCCCCTTTAGTTGCACGAACGCACGGCTTACGAACGCATAGTGTATATAGAGCTGCTCTTGGGATCGAGGGCGTCGCGAAAGGAATTTTCTCGGTGATTTTTTTTTTCCACAGAGGAAAATTTCAGAGGCCGACGTATTTTTTCATAAAATATTATTATAACGTGTAAATTTTTCACTCGCAAGCAGAACGTTAATACACCCATCAAACTGCGCACAGCGTATTTTTCTCTCTCTCTCTCTCTCTCTGGAAACAAGTTTAACGCCCGAGAGCCGTATACACGCGCAGTAATACAGCATGAAACGCTCCTTCTCAAGTGTACAGCTATCCTTCTGCGCAAAAAATTGAGCTATCAAAAGATCCGGAGCAAAAGCATCGCGAGACGCTCGGGGATCTCCTGTTGTAGCATGTATAAAGAAAGTTAAAAAAAAAACGCGCGAAACCCGCGCACGAACTCGGCATTTTTCAAGTATTAATTACCGAGGAATTTAAATTTAGCGAGACGACTTCCAAGATTTCCATCGCGATTAACCGCTGGGCCTGAGGCGAATTCTCTTTCGAGCCCCCTCATCGCACAGTCTCTCTCTCTCTCTCTCCCTTTCTCTCGTCGGGGCTGCATGAGGCAGCGCTCATTGTGCCATCGCGCGTATATTACGCCGAGGTCGCCACTTTTATCTCTTCTATTAACCCCACGAGGTAATTAAATTAAATGATCCACGGGCACTCGATCATCCACCACCGCTGCTGTTATGGTGTCTATTTTAGTCCCTAACACTAATGGCGTCCTCGGAAGTTTACTTTTGCGCGAGTCTCAACATGGATGCAGATCTGCTTAGTTAGGCGTTAAGGACATCATTGTTCGACATCTTGGAAACCCCTGTAATCCTATTAAAAAGTTTGTCCACTCGATCGGGCCTACAAAACTCACACTGTATAAATTACCTTCTTTTGAAAAAAGGCGCGAAAATAGACCGCAGCAAAAGCGCGAACTGTCAAACTGCATCGGCACGCGCTCGAATTTTTCGCCCCGTCGATCTCAGCTCCGAAAAAAAAAATCAGCCAGTCTTCTTCTTCTTCTCTCTCTCTCTCTCTCTCTCTGCGTATCGAAATGCGCGCCTCTACTATATATACATGCGTATATGTATATAGTAGAGCTCGACTGTATAGACGCACGTGTTAGAATCGAGAAGGGGCTGGCTCTCCGGGGAGCTACGTGCCATTTTGCATAAATCGCGAGACACCCCGCGCACGAGGGAAAAGGGCGCGAAGACGAGGCAACTCGATATCCTGTACTTACTTCTCTCGGTGCAGTCTTTATCTCGGGCGCATATCCTGCGGGACTCGACTCGACTCTCTCTCTCTCTCTCTCTTTCTGTATATAGGGACTATGCGGAGTTGGGTGTATACCTTTACGCCAGAAGCTTCTGTGCTTAGCGAAGAGATTTCGTTTTGAATTATGCGTCGTCAGTTCGGAGGACGTTTCTTCTTTTATTACAAAGTCAATCTTTTTTCGGCGGTCGCTTCCGCGTCCGTAAGCCTGTGTATTTAGATTTTCTGGGATTTTCTCCCTGGTTGAACGTCTGCCGGATTTGATATTCAGATGGGTCAACACCGCGGAAAAGCCTTCCAACATACAACGAATTAAGGAATAGGATACAATGGACGAATCGGCGCTTATAAATATAACGAAAAGCGAGCGAACGTCCAAGTCACGTAAAAGCCATTGAAGAATTTTTCCGCGGAGAAACGATAAAAACTACTCGCAGAAAATCTTATCGAAAAGCCCATAAACCTCTCTCTCTCTCTCTCTCTGCCGCACTTTGAAAAAGCGCAGTGACCCCTTAGAGAGCTTCATACGCGCCGCGCGTATATGGTGCGCACAGGTCTCCATCAGCTTCTACGCGTCTCTCGAACAAAGACTCACCTGTGAATTTGTAGTTTTAGAGCCCCGGTGAGTTATTGATGGAGATAAGTCCAACACCTCTCTCTCTCTCAGTACGCCGCGTCGAACGTTAAATTCTACAGCAGCTAGCAGCAGCATCTCTCTCGGCTTAGCTCAACAATAACCGCAATATGCCTTACTCTCTCTCTTCCTCTTCCTTCTCTCTCTCTCTCTCTCTCTCTCTCTCTCTCTCTCTCTCTCTCTCTCTCTCTCTCTCTCTCTCTCTCCTGCGCGTAACAGGGCTGTATTGTTTTATAGCCGGCGTGCGATAACTTGCGGGGGTGGGACGACGCCCCGGACGAACGAAATGGAACAATAGCTCAGGGTGTAGTTAATGCGCACGCGAGCGAGCTGCTGCTGCTGCTGCCTTTGGCAAAATTGTAACGCGCTCTTGCTCTCTCACTGGAAATTGCAAGCGGAGCAGCCAGTTGGGGAATTTTGAGGGTGGTAATTCGGGGTGTGCTTTGCTATCTGTATCGACGAGTTAGTTTCGAAAATTTATGCGTGAGACGAGTGTATACCTGGCCTGCTGCGGCTTGTGTTTCAGATTCGGCATTTTACGGGGGGAGATTATGCACGAGAGCTGGTCTATTATTTGAAGAAAGTTGCTCGTTACACTTTGAAGACGGTATTATTCAGCGAATAAAAAACGGACAACCGTGTTTTTTAGAAAAGAGCAGCACATAGTGTACGGATAGTCTCTAGAAGTAGGATTGCGAATGACAAACCAAACGCGCGCTCGAGCTCAGCTCTCGGCACAAAGCTGTTTTTTTATTGCTTTACACCTTTCATTTTCAAGGACTGGCATTCAGAAGGAAGACGGCTACGCCTACATTTCCGACGATCTCTCGCCTATACACACTCGCACAAGCCTTATGCGCAAATGACTCGTCGCTCGAGAGAGCTGTGGCTGCACCGGCGTCTCGTGTGTAGATGATTTTTCTGAAATTATCCAAAGGAGAAAAAATAACGTTGCGCCTTGGACTCGATAAATCTCGTTTATCTCGTCTCGACTCTCGCGTCTCTTTCCATAAAGATCAGCGAGCCGAAAAGCCGTGTGTACAGTTAGATAGAAAAGTCGATCCCGTGGCCGCGTGTGTATATTATATCGATTTTACTATCCGGAAAGTTCCTTCTCTGGGAATTTGACCCACTTCTCGCCACTCCGAGAGTGGATTTCAGGTGCACCTTTGTGCTCGACTCGAAGGGAGCAACGCTACACTATACATACTATATACACGGATCGAAGAGCCAACACATCGAGCAGCAGCAGCAGCAGCGTATCTCCTCTACTCGGACGTCGACGACGGCTTACGCAAGCCCTCATACCT
This sequence comes from Pteromalus puparum, assembly GCA_012977825.3. NCBI lineage: Eukaryota > Metazoa > Arthropoda > Insecta > Hymenoptera > Pteromalidae > Pteromalus > Pteromalus puparum. The sequence continues at coordinate 3,948,772 of CM053168.1, read as the reverse complement.
ATAACTTAAGATTAACCTTGCTTAGCCTCTCCTCGCGGCTAGTCTCTCTCTCTCTCTCTCTCTCTCTCTCTCTTGCTCTGAGTCAGGCGCGTTTCGGGACCGGGTAACGAATGAGGACACTTGACGGGATTAATTTATGTCCACTTTGGTAACCGAATGCCGCCGCCTATTCCCCCGTTGCGCGAGAGATAGGTGTATACGCGTGCTTGTGTGTATGGGTATAGAGCGACTCGAGGGAGATGATGAGACGGTAAGACAATAAATTATATGGAAACGTAACGAAAATGCGCGGCGCTGGACCTTGGGAGAAAACCACACCGCGGCTTCTTTTTCCCTTTCTCGAGAGATGATTACCGTGGGTGGAGTTGGATTTTTTTTTTCTTGATTCGATCGGGAGAAATTGTTTCGGTTATTCGTTATTTACGAGCCCGCGCGGGACTGGATTGAAGTATATGAATTCGTTCGATGCAGCAGTCCGTTGCGCAAAAGAAGTCAACTCTCGACGACACGTCGAATCTTGATTGATTTTTCTCTCGTCCGCTTTTTTCCACCGCGATTATGACTTTCTGATCCTAACTCAAAGTCGCGCGTGAATTAGCATAATCGACTCGCGCATTTCTATATTTATAATCGCGAAGCAACAGCAACTGAGCGCGTGTGCAGGTATAATATACAGGTGAAGGTGAGCCGTTTTCTCTCTCTCTCTCTCTCTCTCTCTCTCTCTCTCTCTCTCTTCTGTCTCACACATGGACTATCGGACGAAAAACATATATAAGTATATACGCGAGGGTAGGCCGCATCGTCCTCGCTCATAAGCGCGCGCGCAAGTGCGATATTGCCGCGCGCTTGGCAAATCGGGAAGTTAAATTCGCAAGTTTACGAGCGGCGACGCGAGGAATCCCATTCCCAGCATCGTGTGTCCTTTTGCCGCATCGCGATAGCTTCGTTCACGGCGCCTTCGCTATCCTCTTTCGTTTATTTTTTTTTTCTCTTTTTCTTTCCCGCCGACGATGACCGACTGAATATCAGGTTTTGAATCTTTCTCTCTTACTCGTGTGCGAGTCGGCGGACGATTTGGTATTAAAGTAGGTAACCTTCGTCTTTTTGGGATTTTTTTTTCTCGAACCGCAGCTCTCTTGCGCCAGCTGTAAATTCTTTCTCAAACCGGTGCATCGATTCCGTAATATTAGTTATCCCTACGCTCTGTGTGTGTATTAAAGGCTGCAGAGGCTTAAATTGATCCGAGTGACGATCCTCGAAACGATCCGCTCGGCCGATCGTCGCGCGTAAAGTATCGAAAGGAGTGTGGCGCTTACGATTATTCCCGAGACTTTATTCACGGCTTATCTGGAAAAGGAGCGCTCTTGAAAAATCTTGTTCGACTTTTGAAGTGCCATAATTTGCACGTCGTCCGAGGCTTGTTTGTAAATTATTAATAGCCGCTAAAATCCCGCGGTTTATTCGTCCCTTGAGTGTGTTTGTATTTCGTACATTGATTCTCTCTCTCTCTCTCTCTCTCTCTCTCTCTCTCTCTGCCTGACCTCGTCGGTCCTCTTCCATCCTCTCTCATCTCGTCCGTCTGCCCATCAGACTCTCTAATTGATCCACCCTCATCACTCACCGTCTCTCCTCCTCTCTCTCTCTCGCGAGGTATTTTTATGTCTGTATCGAGTCTCCGATTTCTTAAGTATATCCCGTCTAGCAATTTAGAATTTCAATTTCAAAAAAAGCACAGCAATCGTCATATCGAAATCGGAACTCATCGATACGAGCAACAACACCATACCGATCTCCTTCTCTCGCGACGTCCCACAGCGAGCGCGCGAAGGGAGCGGCTCGTTAAAACCATCCCTTCTCCCGCACCTCGTCCGTAATTTATTTATCGCTCGCCTTCCTTCTCGCGCCAGCACAAAGCGGATTATAGGCCAGCTTGGGATTGGTTCGGCAGAAAAGTCGCCCGGTAGCCTCTCGCGCGCTCGCGGTGATTGATAGTGATTTGGCAGATAGCGATCGGCACCGAGAGAAAGAGAGAGAGAGAGAGAGAGAGAGAGAGAGAGAGAGAGAGAGAGAGAGAGAAGCTGCACCTGACCGGCGATTATCCGGAGGCTGCTGCTGCTGCTGTGGTGCATTTTTGCGCGACGGCTCAATGGAGAGAGTGAGAGAAGGACGTTTGGTTCGTTCATTCAGTTTTTTAGCGAATAAAATGATGCATCGATTGAATATTTTCGCGGGAGTCGAATGATAAGATACTTATTACTTATTTAGCTGTGTCTCTTAATTGCGGTTTATGGTTCGTTCGACTATACATTGAAACTTGATTTAGCTCAGCGTGTATTTATATACAGATTGAAATTTGCGTTTTCTCAGAAACGTGCGCACATACAATAACCAGAGTCAAAATTTGTATCAGAGCCGATCATCGTAAAAATCCATTCATCACCGCTTGCGCTTGCGTATACCCATTTAAGCGATTACCATCACACTATACCTCTTATCTGCGCAAACGATTGTCTCCTCAACGCAACCCACCCACGCGTAGAGTAAACAGAACCTCCTAATAATCCAGTAGCCCCGAAAAACCTCCTCGCAGGGGAATATCACCGAGAGAATAGTCCCTGAAACGATTTCTCTCTCGCTCTGCTCACGAAAGACAACTGCGAGGCGAGGCTTAGCCCGCGGGCCATTGTATAAGCCATACACGCACACACACACACACACACAAACACACGTGGAGCCATTATCCTGCGCTATCAACCGGCACGATCTTCGGGGCCACCCTGCGGAGAAAGAGAGAAACCGCCCCCGCGGAGAGTATTCGCCCACTATAGACACCTCCTTAGACACCCTTTCAATTTCCTATAGCCGGACGATAGGCATCTGCGGCCTTTTGTGCGCGCCACGATGACGTTGCTTCGCCGAAAATAAAAAAAGAACGTATAGAGGAGGTGGAAAATCGAAGGGTGACACTGCACTAGAGGTGCGGAGGAGGAGGAGGAGAAGGAGGACTGCACACGTCGATGGGTGTCTCTCTGTGTGACGGATTTGTCATTAGTTCTGGCTGTGATTGATTTTATTGGGCATAAGTAGAGAAAACAGTCGCGACGGGACGCGCCGCGATGATATGAAGATGTTACGTGGAGATTTTGAATGAAAGGCTTTCTTGTGATACTTTTCCCGTATAGTGATTTATGATGATTTAACGAGAAGTCGAGAATTGATTTTTAGGGGGACAATACAAGCTTCTTCGATATATGGAGAATCCATGAACCGTCTATATACAGATAATTATCATTCCTTTTCAGAAGTAAAAACGCAACGGCATAAGACTTTGTTGCCGGAAATTATACTGCGCACAGATACAGTTATACACCCCAAACGGTTACACGATCTCTTCTCACGTATGCGGATAGACCTGTCCGTTGATATAACATTGTTGGCCACCCCTGGCAGCTAAATTTTCCAAAGTGCCCAATCACTCGGCGGGCATTTTTATGCAAAAATATCCCCGCCGTATACACACATTATACACACACTACAGCAACGACGTGCACCTTAACGACGCGCACAATGCCGGCGTATAAATTCACGGGCGAAATAAACTTGGCGCAGCGCGGACGCGTTGCGTTATTATACAGACGCTGTATATATATACACAGAGCCTGAGAACCAGTCGCGAGTGTGAGCTGAGCGCGAGAATCGAAGCGGATTTTTGCCGGCAAGCGATAAGCGTGATGTGTCTACTTAAGTGCGTGAGTATATATCTGGGAACGAGGCATCAATCATTTGTCAGGGGGAAACACTTTGCGTTGTGTGTATGTGTGCATTTGACGCTGCCAATCGGCCGAGATAAAAATTTAAATGGGATAATTTAATGTCAATAACTTATGCGACGATGAAAATGTTTATCATTTTAATTGATTGGAATAATATAAATTGCGAAAGAGCGTTCTTCTCGTTTAAATTGGTGTGTATACTCACCTGAGAATTAAATCGATAAAGTGAATTCACTTTAAAAATTTTCCTAAGATCTTCGTCACGTGTAAAAATCCGTACAGGAAGTGATTTCCCGTATAGTAAATAATTTCTGCAACTGCCTAACGGACACCTCTCAAAAAGACGACATCATTCACCTACTCCCACGCAAAGACCACTAAATAAGTCTCTCTCTCTCTTTCTCAGCCGTGTGCGAGACGCAGAAAAACGAGCATCGCGACTATACACACGGAGAAAATCGAAAGGAAGAAAGAAGCAGCAGCAGCAGCACAACAAGCCGGAGTCGTGTACAATCGAAAATACACAAAACGAAATTATTATCGCTGCAGGTGTTTCGTCCGAAAATTATCGCGAGCCATCACGTACACACACACACACACACACACACACATGAGAGAGAGCTTTCGCGGGAGTTACGAGCGGACGCTCGGCTGTGTAAACTGTCCAATAAGTAAGGTCCTGAACACGCGCCGAGGCTTGTAACCCTTTGCTTCTTGTACTTTGTTGAGAGAGAGGCATAACGCACCCGCTTGCGCGCGAGGAGTCTGCGCGCAGACTAATAAAGAATATCGCAGGAGAGAGAGAGAGAGAGAGAGAGAGAGAGAAAGACGGGAATAAAAGGTCGGCGGAGGTTGACTTATCTGAACCGGTAGGTCTGCTATGCTTGGTAGGCTTTTTGTTGGCTTCTTTCTTTGATGCTCTTTAGAGGTATGCCATTGATAAAGAGCGGAAGGAGAGATGTAGGCTACCGGCCGAATGATGCATCGTTCTTGATCTTGCGTATTGTGACTAATTAAAAGTTAGTAGGTAAATCCCTTCCAGATTTAAAAATAAAATTATTTATTCCAACAATTATGAAAAGCCTTTTAATAACATAAAATAACTCGAGGAAAAAAAACCTTGTTTGTTTCCAGACATAACGCGCAAAATCCGCAAGAGAGCCTCTCGTCACGACGATTGAATGCCGTTGCGCGCGCGCCGTTCGAGCCGAGATGAAAGGAGCAGCGTGCAAATGTAAGTAATAGCAATTAACACAATGCTATAGATATTTCTCTCTCTCTCTCTCTCTCTCTCTCTCTCTCTCTCTTACCTCGGAGAGTCGTAGCAGCAACAGCGCTCACAAGCGCGAGTATTACACACGTTCTCCTAGGCAGTTATTTTTAGAGGTCGAGTCATGTCAACCGGTCTCCCATAAAGACTTGCGCACATTTGCGCTTGGCTCGTGCACTTAGTGTAAAGACGGACACGTGAGCACAACTGGACTTCCTAGTTTTCAGAAATTGACTTTGCCTGTCGGCTTCACGCAATCCTCTCTCTCTCTCTCTCTTCGCCGGCGAACATTTGTTTGCAGCTCGAGACTTGGTGTCGGAGATTTTTGGCGAACTCGAGCCACCAGCGGATTGTAGTGCGTTAATAAGGAACTCATATCGTCAACCTTTTTCTTCCTCTTTGCCCCAATCATCACCGAAGAGCTCTCTAATTAAAGCAACGAGCATAAATCTATTTATGTAAGCGAATGTACACCAGTAAAAGCCTTAAATAACGTATCATTAAAGCGGCTTTAAGAGCTTGCGGTTTATCTAGTCAATTACTGCAACCCGTGCGCGCGAGTTTCAACGTTTCCAGTATATAACCTTAACACCGACGTAAAACGGACACTTGGAAGGAATAATTTCTTAATTATCAATAAAACACGAGCATTGCCGATATATTTTCTCCCGAATCAGCTCTATACACAACTTAGTAAAAGCCCGATTACGCAATAAGCGTACATCTCGAAGTTTACATCCTCTACTGCAACTTTATTAAATGATCTCTGCTCGAACTCGGATGATGTAAGCTTCGGGAATATTTATACCGATCTCTCATGGTATAATTATCAATCTCGGACATTTCGTGTAGTCCATCGATCGAGTGAAGTACACACAGCTCTCGTAGCAACGTTACCAGCGCTATATAATACAACAGCACTACACAGGCTCTCGTAGCAGCAGTCATTTCTCGTTTGCGACATGTATACAACATTTAAGCACTTGCAACAACGGCGCTGCGCGCTTGCGTAGTACGCAAGCAATTTTATGGGGACCTGTGCGCGCGCGCGTCTCTCTCTCTCTCGCGCGCACGCAGCTGACCCTGAGAAACACGTTCTTCCTCCTTCTCTCCTCTCTCTCTATCTCTCTTTCTCTGTCTAGCTGTCAAGAACGTAAATCCACGCGTTGACGACTACCACCACTATACAGCCACGGCACAGCTCTCGTGTCTGTGAAATAAGAAAAATACATGCCGCTGCGTATAGAGAAGGTGTATAATATACACAGACACGCGCGCACACACGAAAGCGGGTCCTTTTAGAAGCGCAAGTATTTATTGACGCAATGTTTGCGGCTTTGTTTAATTTGTTAAGTGTTAATTTTTGATAATTTCTCGGTCAAACATAGCGCGAGTGCGCGAGATCGCGCGCGAGCCTAAACGGACGAGTAAATAACACCGGGAGCTCAGCTGCTGCTCCTGCGCGGATGTCTGTGCGTGTCTGTGATGACTATTGTGCAGCTGAGAAAAGCTTGACTCTCGGACAAAAAAGTCTTGCTAGAGAGATATATGCGGAATCTATCGCTGTGTGGGAGAGAACTGTGTGCGATGTGCTTTTATGTCGAGACGAAGAGAAAAAGGGTCTAGGATGCGAAGAGAGATACTTTTGTGCGTGATGGTCTTACGTGATGCCTCTGTTCTTTCTTTTCTTCGACCGTTTCTAAGTTGATATCGCTAACTAGACAGTTCAGGCAAGAGATTTCGTCTAATGCTTTTACGAAAATTTTCAACGCTCCTTACATACCACGTAATCCATTTTTACCGGGCTACAAACACCTCAACGTTAATCCTGCAAAAGCTAACAAATGATCGCAAATGCCGTATTAACGCGTGCATAAGCAGCCTACAAGCAGCCACTCTCGCCGAGCTGTAAGTCCGCATAGATCATGCTTCAAAGCATACGCGTATAACAGTTCTGCGCCCAGTTGTTGTTATTAAAGCGCATGTATTTATTAGTTCTCTGTTTAATCCAATAAGCAATTTTTGTTTCGCCTTGAGAATATTTTCTATATTATGTTCTGAAAAGTTGCTCCAAAACCCCAACAAAGCATTGGTTTAAAGAGAACTAGTTTATTTTCTTATTGTGCCCATTTTTTCTTGATCCAATAAGTAGTTCCTGCAAGTAAAATAATACATTTTCAGTTCATAGATGATTTTAACAATTATAATGCGTCTCTTACAATAATAAGTCTTGCCAGTCTTTTTGCCTTATAATTGGATGTATTTTTGGGACTTGGAAACTATTAAACCCGCTTGAACGACTTGTCGAATACGAACCAATTTCCGACCAGACAAGCCAATCTCCTACATAAAACTCCGGTAGCATATGGTTTTTCAAAACAACATCATAAGAATCGCAAGTAGGACCCCATATTGTACTCAGATATTTTTCGTCGTTCGTTGATGTTGACTGGATAAAATGTGAAAACCATTTTTAGCTTACTACACTTATGAATATTTTATAGCAGATTATATTGGGGAAGCATGTAAAATACTTACATTCTTAAGCAAACTAACTGGACTTCTTACGTGGTTATTAGTGACTAGTTCTTCGCCGAAGGAACCATACACGCCATCGGTGATATAATACATAAAAGTTTTCTGGTTTTCTTTCATCAAAGTTTTCTTACCAATTACGTAAGCTGCAGAATTACAAGCTGATGCTACAAAATACCGACCAGGTTCGCTGATTATTTCTACAGACGAATCTATATTTTCAAGTGCATTATTAATTAAGTCTGAAAACTGATTGAATTTTGATTAAATTTGATTCTATGATTCATCAGTAAAAGAAAGTTAACTCTTATGTTTATTTTATTTGTTACCTCATCAAGTATGAAATCTCGTTCACCCGGGAAGCCTCCACCGATATCGATCAATTTGACATCTCGACAACCCATCGCTTCTGCTGTATCGATTAAATCTTTACACCAATGAATTCCACGACAAATAGCCATCGGTTCCCCACATGGGCTACCAACGTGAAAACTAAATCCGTGGAGCGTTAAACCAAGATTTAAAGTCGCTTGTATTAACTGAACAGCATCACTGGAAGGATCACATCCAAATTTCTCACCTAAACAGTGAGTACTCGCAGAATTAACTGTAGAATCGCAACGGATGCGTATTACGACCCTGAAATCAATTAATGCGACTAAAATTATAAAGAAACATAATCGAATCGATTAGTTACTAACTTTGCATCTGGATAAATTTTCTTTATTTTGTTCAACTCTTCTTCGCTGTCAACTGTCATCATAGCTACTCCAACTTTCCTAGCATACTCTATGTGTGATGGAAATTTTATCGCATTGGCAAAAATTATTCTATCGCTTGGTACTTTATGCTGCATAACTTGAATGATTTCTCCCTGCGAAATGTATTTACAGTTAGCACTTTATGATTCATGTATTCTCCTGCAGTACAAATTTCTTTTCATATAACCTTGGATGCACAATCAAAATGTGCTCCCAACGCTGCCAAGACCTTGATTATCGTCGGATTCGGATTGCTCTTTACAGCTAAAAGTAAAATTAGTGGTTTCGAATACGTTGCGCACTAATAAAATCAGACAAAACAACTACTTTTAAATAATACCATAATGAGGAACCACTCTTGGCATCTTTTGTATCCAGATTTTATGTTTTCGAATAATTTCTCCAACGTTCAATATATGTACTGGATCTTCTTCATCCTTCTCGTCCACTAAATTTTTTAACAGTTCTATTTCCGAAATATGATCGTCAACAATTTTGATTTCATTTAAATCGAAGGTACTCATATTTTCGACAATTCGCAAAAAGTAACCAAGAAGAGAAAAAAAGGTAAGCCCAAGTTGACGGCATCCGTAAAACTGGACTTGCAAATTGCTCTAGCTCATACAATTAGCCTTGTGTCACCACATCGACAGTGATAAGGCATGGATCAGGTGGTATGCTCGGACTATATGCAAGCTTGCCATTTGCCTTGTCTATTGGCCGTGAGGTTATCGTCCAGATAACACTTCCTCGTTAACTTGACATATAAAATATGACACGTCGTAGAACTGGGATCCCCTTAACCTGCAATAAATAACTTTATATTAGAAAAAAATAGAGTATAAATTTTAAGTTGCAATGGAATAGGTGGAAGAAGGAAACATACCATCTTTCTAACTTGCAATGTGGTGGGGACAAATAGGTCGCGCTGGCTCAGGTGGGTATAGGGCCATTTTTAATGGCTACACCGATAACGGTTACACAATAATAAATAGATAATAATAATATATAAATAGCTACAATCTCTAGCTTACTAGCGGTCGCGTATACGTGTGCATGTGTATGGCTGATCAAGCTACCGGAATGTCCTTTCCACAGCGGCTCGTTATCGGGGCGAAGGCTTCACGCCCTGTCGAGCTCGAGAGAGTCGAGGACATTTCTGCGTCGCCGAGGCTGCTCTCTCGCTGCAAAATCGAATTAGCCTTCGAGACATTTACCGAAACGAAGTCCCGAGCAGACTGTTGTTGAATTAACGTAGTTATAGACTCGGAGAGGTCCTTATACGCGCGAGAATTTCGTTAGACCTGCAACTGGAAGTGATAAATTGGGGGGGGGGCGTATTGGCGCGAGTTTAAAATTGATCTACTTTTCGATCGATTATTTATTGGAAATGGTTTACTTAGTTAGCGCCGAGGCGTGTAAAAATTATGAAAATCACCTTTCATTACCTTGTTGAACGAGGTGATAATGAAAGGTTAATGGACATTGTAATGTGAACAGTAACTTATTTTAATTTCATGTTCGTATAAATGAATTTCAATTTATTCGATTAGCCTTAGAAATTAGCATAGGAAAAGCATAGGCACCCGCGAGAGTATAATATTATGTCTCTTTCACTTGTATACACTAAACTGCAAATATTATTCTCATTTTTATTCTAATTTATGTATACAGAGACACACGCTCTGGCGTAATTATGTGATAATTTTCTATCACTTTTCTTTTCAGAATTCTCGCATTAATCAATGATATTTCGTTGGAGCGTTAATATTTTCAAAAAAAATAACAAGCATTTTTTGAGAGCGTAGAAATTTTTTGCTCCTTGGCATCGTCAACCCTCATCTCCTCGCACCTGAGAGCTCACGCCTCGCAACAGCCCCTAAACGTCAAAGCCGCGAAGAATAAAGCCGCCACTAAGGAAGGCTCATAAACGCTGCTCTGATTTTTCACGCAAAAACCTGCAACAGCAGCAGCAGCCGGTCCCTCGTCACTTTTATGCGGAACAGGGAGAATTTTAATTAAAATCCCGCTCTCGCCGAATAAACCAAGGCGCCAAGACGCCAGGACAACGACGACGACGACGACGACGACGGCGCACCTACAACAGGATATGCACACGCGAGCAGGACTGCAGGTATATACAGGTATATAGTGCACGTGTAGAGAGGTATGTACTCTCGGGAGGAGGATGAAGATACGCGCGAGAGAAGAGAGAAAAGGCCCGGGGCTACAGACGGCGATCATCGTCGGTCGGAGAAGCTGACCTGTGCGTGTGTAAGCGTATGTGTGTGTGTGTGTGGGTATATATATGCAAGGATCGTCTATTCGCTGGGGTATGTCGGTGTCTTTCTTCTTTTATTATTTATTTTTTTTTTTCAAGCTTTTCGTGCATGCGAGAGAGACGAGATGGGATTGAGCGGAGCTAAATGAACAATTATGCGGTTAAAGGTGTGCTCCATTAACTTGGGAAGAGACGAGTACGACTAATAACAATAAATCTTTTATTTTCAATCGTTCGCGATCGCGTATCAGCTCGTAACAGCGAAGAAACAGTATACGAGCGTAAAATAACGACTCTTCAAAGTAACCTGCCATAAACGTATAAACTAACGCGGCGCGCCGGGGGCTACGCCCGGTATCGAAGTTGTCGCGGAATCCCGTTTCCGGGTCCTTGGGTTCAGTCTCGTACACGCATATATCCACCGAATGGTCGTCGTCGTCGTCACCTCAAAACCTCATCTCTAACACACACGCGCGCGTACCTATGTATACGGGATATTCTCGTTCCTTCCACTCCTCTTTTTTCCTATCTTTCTCTCTCTCTCTCTCTCTCCATACCCGTTCTTTTGCTTCTCGTCTATATTTCTTGTTAATTTATCGGGCTTCTCTAGACGAGCGAGGCTGCGAGTGTGTACGTGTGGAGCAGAACCCGTTCGATTTTATATTTCGGGCCAAATATTTTCGGCGGCTCGCCGTACACGCACACGACACACATACAAGCATGATTCGCCGGTTTGACGCTTAATTTATGGCATTCGGCAGCCAACGACCTTTCTCGCTTTTAATGAAATTCGAATCGTAGATTTCGTTGAGAAACTCGAAGAAAGTATTACACGTGCAGATATAATGAATGAGTGTTTCTATCTCCTCCGTCTCTCCGTTGCTTGTAAGCGGGTTCTTTGCAGTTTGGGAAAGATATGAGAAGAAGAAAAGAAAAAAAAAAAACACGAAAGAGATGCTTTTGGCTCTGATGATGGTCAATTGAGCCGCGAGAGTGAGGATTTTAACTCGAAATACGTTTTTCATGCTGCGGATTGCTGCTGCCTAGATTCGGGAATAAATTAGTAATGTGTATGGCATTCCGAGGCGATCCTTACCTCGTTTTTGAAAGACTATAAACATTAGGTTTTTTTAGTTTGTTTTACGAGAGACGATTCGACTTTTTTTCGGTCTCCTCTCCCTCTCTCATTCGAGATTCCGTTATATATTATGTCCGATTAAAAAACTTTTTTCAAAACGAATATCCTAGTGACTTCCAAGCATATTTTGGCTTCCTACTCGACGAAGCCTTGAAACAGTGACATTTTTAGTGTTTCGCAAAATCACGTTAGAAATGTGTTGTATAAAATAGTTTTGGACTGGTCTTTCCCCCACTGCGTGAAATTTCTAGGTTTCTGCCTAGCGAAGATAGGTGTCGGATCGACGGTTTTCTACTTCTCTCAACAATATGAGGCGCGCATACTTCATATATAGCGGTGTGTCACCTATGCCAAAATTGACTTTAGTCGGGACTATTTGATCCACTAATGCTATAATTGCGCTGCGAAAATATAGCAAAATAATTATATGCTCGTACTGCAATCCGATAAAATCACCTTACAGAAATCTACGCTCATCAATCGAAACTCCGCGGCACGTGCGCATTACACAGTTTCATCCTCCGTCTCTCGGTATACATTAGCATTAGTTTTACGCACTCCGTGTCTCGCGACTCGCAGCGTTTATAGCGGGCACGCGACGCTCAGCGGTGGGGATGTTCAGAAGCGCAGGACTTTTTTTTCGCAAAAAATGAAGGGAGCAAACTCGATCCGACTGAATCGCGGCTCGTGGAATTCGAAAGCACTGAGCGCGCGAGAGATGGTAGCGGACACGTGTGTGTCGAGAGAGAGAGGAGGAGGTAAAAAGTTTGTCGCGATCTTGGACCAAGAGCCGCTCTAATGTTATGCGGGATTCGCTACCCCGTGAATATGAGAGAGAAAGCGCGCGAGAAGCCACTTGTTCTCCGTATACTAATGAGAATGAAAATGAGATGAGTGCGTTTATTTTAATTTCATCAGGTGCATAAGACTCTAACCCGTTTCTCCGACCACCTGTCCGTCATTCGCCTGTTGGTATACCGAGAATTTGCAGCGGTTATAGGTTTTATTTTATTTTTTGAAAATTTTGATCAATCGAAGACAAACACGCGTCGATTTTTTTTATACCACTCGTCAATCATTCGAAAATAATTCAAACTGCAAAAAAACTCGATCTCACCTCGATCTCACCTCATGCAAGCGCATCTCCTCTACATACGTTACATCACTCTCTCTCTCCTCACCCATATCCTCCAGAAAAAATCCCGCCCCGCGCATCCGTTACGCCAGAAGCCAACGTCTCAAAAAAAAGATCGCGCGCGCGCATCGAATAATAAAAAAAAACGGTTGGCCGAAAAAAAAGTCGCTCCTCTTTGCCTAACAATGGAAGCTCTCGCGTGCACCTATATCCACAGATACACTACACAGAAGCAGGCTACATCCGCATGAGAATATCTCTCGCGCGCGCACGGAAGAGATAGGCTCGTTACGTATGCACGATTGTCTCGGCTACTGCTGTTGCTGCAAGGAGGAGGGATGCAGGAAGTGCGAGAGAAGGACGAAGGGCGGAGGCTGTGGAAAAAAAGACACCTGGAGAGAGGAGGTGGTGGGAAGGGTTGGGATTTAGTCACGCAGCTTGCGACTATGTGTACTGCTCGCGTGTGATAGGAAGTTTTCCGTGCAGCTTTTTTTTTTTCAAAGAAAATTGCGTAAGATGGGTGGAGGCTTGAGTTTTTTTGCAAAGTTTCAGGGGTATCGGAGAATCCACCTGTTCGATGCAAGGTACATTCGTCCGAGTAGCTAGGCGCATACATAAGAATATATTAGTATAAAAACTGTGAGGATCGTTTAATATTTATGATGTATACAGGTTTGACGATACTGAATATTTTAGAAACACCTCTTGTCTATTAGACGCTTTATAAAGTGGTAGGTATCTCTTGCTCGCCGCGCATAAATTGCCTTTAATTTGTATAATTTGCGGCGTCTAATAAAACAAACAAGGCGACAAGTGCCCGTCGAGTTCGTTGTGATTGAAAAATCTCTCGATGAAGGCCCTGCTTTTCTTAGGAAGTGATCTCACAACATTTTTTAGAACTACTTCCGCAAAACTATTTCAAATACCTTCCATCGAGGCATTGCGCAACAGGGTACATCAGCAACCAGAGAGACAGAAGAGGAGCACACAATGCAGAACGTGGAAGAAGCGCGACAGGAAGGCTCAGCGCAGCAGTGACTATACCGCCGCGTTGGTGCAGCATCATCCTTTCGCGCAGCAGCAGCAATCTATCTCAGGGGTGTGATCTGTTGATTTCCCCTCTCCTTCGGCTCGCATCGCTCGCTCGCTTGCGCGCATCATCATCCTCGGTCTCGGTCACACGCACCCCTAGCGCGAGCTAGCCGTGGGGGTCACAATGGTTTGCATACACTTTCCCATAGGGATGACACCGGCTCCACAGACACATACCTGGACTTTTAAACGCCCCGGAGAAAAAGGGATAACATATGGAGATCTATGCAAAATCGCGCGACGAGAGAGAGAGAGAGAGAGAGAGAGAGAGCAAGCATATAGCACATATACCTGTGTCGCTGCGCGGAAGGAAGGATGTATCCGTCCGGTTGAGGGGTTGCGCCACATCGTCCCATTGTTCCAGATCTCTCTGGAAGGGTTGCTGCTAGCCACCCTTGGAAGGACAAGAATTTAAATATATGCAAGCAGGAGACAGGGAGCTGGGCTTCTTGATCGCGCAATGCGTGTGTATTCAAATCGGGGCGCCCATTACCTGCCCTCTTCCTATTCAAACACCAGAAAGAGAGAGAGAGAGAGAGAGAGAGAGACAGCCAACCCCCCAACGTAGAGTCGCTGCTGCTGCTGCTGCAGATCATCGAAGATTTATAATAAAACAGAGCGGCGGCGGCGGCGGCGACCGGAGGAGCCACCAGCGGACTGTGGGAAAAAACTCGCTACTTTGCCTATCGTCGCCGCTCAAGGGGGCCCTTTCCTATATACTCTTGCTACTTCGCGCTTATTGGGACATATACGCGTTCTCTCGCATCGCCGATTATTTACATGCATATAATACGTATCGGCTCATCCGAACGACCGTTAACTCGTTACATTCCACGACGGAGATAGAGAGAGTATAACGGATCCGCCGCTGGTGTCGATCACACCTGCGATTTTCGGATATTTAAATATATGCACCGCGCTCATATCGAACAACAGAGTTGCTCCTTTCGCGGCCTAAGCCGCGCGCCGGAGCTGATTGATCGTGAGTTATATAATACGCGTGCAAGATCGTTGCTAAGACGCACGAGTTGTTTGTCGAAGGAAATGAGGGACTTTTTTATCATGTAAATTGCCGGTATAACTGAAAAAATCCTTTTTGGCGCGCTTCCGTAACGTATATCGAAAAAAGTGTTACAAAGTTGATGCAGGAGAGAGAGAGAGAGTGTGTGAGGAGGTCAATGAATCCTGAAAAGTCGAAACTTTTTCGGAGCCATCGATTGCATTCCACTTTGATGCGGGATGTATTTATAGGCAGCGAAAGTTCGCTTTCGAAAAGAGACTATATACACTATCGCGCGCGTTTCGAGTTATAAGAGTTTAGAATCATTTAAATGAGATCCTCACGTGAATAACGTGATTTAATTATGTCTCCCGCGGCCGATTTATGGTGGGGTTTTAGTAGTATTTTAAGTGGTCTTACGATGAGTTATGTGTTTAACTTTCCTATACACCACGAGACCGAACTACTATTAAAGCGGACTTTCGAAATAGCTGTCGAGCATAGCGAGTAATTCATCGCCAATTTTGAAAATCCCTCCTCCGTTCTAATTAACGAGAAAATCAAAGTCGTCAGCCCTTTTAACCTTTCACTCAGATCAAGAGGATAGCTCGATTAGCGGCTATACGTTACACATCCAGAAGTCCATTGTCAGCAACACTCCATAAAAAAAGCGAAGCCACTCGTTCAAATAAATTACACGGTTAATCGACTCTCGTGTCCGATGGAAATCAAGCTCCTCGAATCCACTTCACACTTCCACGTTAGACGCATTATTATAATACTCGTCCGTCCGCCGCGTTTTATTAGTCCTCGGCTGCTCAAATCTCATTAAAAAAAAGCAGCGAGAGAAAGAAAGGAGAGAGAGAGCCGCAACATAATAGTTGGCGCCAGTGGCACGCGACCGCATGCTAATGCTTTTCCTTGAACGATAATTAGATGCCCGAGTGAGAGAGTAGAGAGAGAGAGGAAGGTTTAAGGTCAGTCCTCGTGTGTACGTGTGTGTGTGTGTGTCGCGGGATCGAAAATTAATGCAATGCACCGCGGGGAGATGCGGCGGCGGCGGCGGTCGTATGCAAATGTGCAGCTACTACTACTCCTCGCGCCCAAAGCAGTCGAAACAAGGAAGAGAGAGAGAGAGATCCTAAGGACTGCTCTGTGTGTATATACGCGCATTATGCCGTATACCCGTTTCGTGTCTGCTTCTTTTTTTTTACGCGCGCGAGCGACTGTATATACGTGTGCGCGGCTTCTTTTTTTTTTTTTGGACCCGCGGATAAATAATTCATTGGACCGCCGCGTGCTTTATGACGATTATGCTAATTTCGCATAACGCGAGAAAAGGAACCTGTTGGTCGGTGCGTATACGGTGCATCGAGCGCGAGAGAAGAGAGAGAAGACTAGATCTCCTTTCGAAGGGAAGGCGGAACTGACACGCGCGGACCTTCATTAGGGATTCGCTCGTTTTGGCTTCTTGGAAAAAAATCCGTGTCTGTTTTCTTTTTTGCGATCCGATGCTGCTGCTGCTGCTGCTGCTGTTGCTCTCTGCGTCTGTGTTAGCGCCGCCGCAAACACATTGTTCGGCGCCCAATCTGAATACGAATAAGGACATTAGTTTTTATGCGCCCGTCTGTAAACACACTCGATTATGTATGATAATTTCGTTAGCTAATGTTTTGATTATGCGTATTTACACTCGTGTGTGTGTGTGTGTATCACAACAGGTGAGCAATATGGCCCACGCGCGAAAGTGAAATTAATTTTTTTTCAAAATGATCACGATCTTAAATTTTCTGCGCCGACAAAGCGAGTAAAGCAACGGTGAAAAATGAGATAAATCGATGAGCGAGTAGAAATACACGAACGTCGCAACGGGTGTCTCTATCCAGTTTCTGGAAAGCGGGACTTTTTGGGAGCTCTTGGGTTCGAAGAGATATTTTTTCTACCAGCGCATACAACCTCTCGATGTATGGTGTGTTATAGCTGAAAGCGGCGAAGAAAAATGCGTGGCTTACAGGTGCACGTCGGGCCCGAAGTGGGTAAGGCCCATTATCGAATAGTGGGAAACCGGTGACCCACTCCAAGCTGCTGCTGCTGCTGCTGTTGCCGGCGCAGACTCTCCTCTCTCGGTCCTTTTCTTCTTTAGGGAACGTCGACCCCAGAAATTCCATTTTACACTGCGCTGTATTATACGCGCGTTTAGATCGTCTTTCCACACTCGTTGTTCGCAAGGTGTCGACTGCTATTGAGGTATAAGTATATGAAAATCAAGACTTTAATGTGTGTGTGTCCCGTTATCGGTTTTTAAATTTGTACACGCGACAGCGAGTATGTATTCAACAGATTATGGAATTAGAGATACACTGAAAAAATATTAGATTTTCTTATCAGACATGAATAATAATTTTACTTTTCATAATACAAAGGGCTTCCAAACGCACCCCCACAAAACTGGTATCAGAGGCGGTATAGGTACAAGCTTTTACGCACCAACCGAGTCTCCTCCACAAATATTGAACCGTCAATATAGCAGCCGAGGAGAATGTCCCACGATTGACAGAAAAGCCAAAGACGCGCGTGCATGTAAGTAGATATCACCAGATGGACAATCGATGCCAAGAGGATGAACATCTCTCGCGCGAGATCCGCTGCTCCTTATCTCTCCTCGTGCGCGTTTCACCTCCGTCTATACTCGTTATTAGCGCTGGCGTTTATCCGGGCCTATCTAATAAATTGTCCGCGTCGCAGAGGCGTGTGTGCGTTAACGGTTAGAGGTCCGTTTCGTGTGAGCGAGACTTAACTCTTGAGAGAGAGAGAGAGAGAGAGAGAGAGGACTAGAGATTCTCCCGAGGAATGTGGACTCTCGCGGGTATATATACATACAGTCTGGATCGAAAGTGGATATACATAGTCGTGGTTTCGAAGGAAAAAAAAATTGGTCGTTGATCCCATGATGGATCGTTTATAAATCCGCGCATTAGGACTAGCTTTTTACGACTATTCACCGTCTTGAGTTCGCGCGAGCGCATGTATCACTCGAAGTGTTAAACCGAGTAACTGTAATAACATCGATGAAATAACCGTTAATTTTGCAGCGGCGAGACGATAAAAACTTGCGTGTCTGCAACTTTTGGCGCAAACTGTATCGAGAGATACGCGTCTCGTCAGACGACTTGTGCGGATATGATTTCTCTCTTTCTCTCCCAGCGGAGATTATTTCGAGCAGTCATTCCATTACGGATCCGTCTCTCTCTTTCTCTCCACGCGCTGAAAGTACTGTGATTATACGGACACGGGGCGCGACAAGTGCGTGTCGATTCGGAAAAATTACACTCGTCCACGTGATTCAGAGCAGGCATTACCCGCGGGATATTTATTCCGGAGTTCGCGTCGATCTTGTATTATCGAGTTTGCGTATATCCTTTTCCGGACCGTCATTAGCGTTGATAACCGGCGTTATGATTTACACGAGGACGTTTGCGAGTTTCCAGCGATAAAGCATCCCTCTCGGCTGCTACTACTGTCGGCGAGTAGGCGATCAGCGTGCCAGCAGATCGAAAAAGGAAGCCGCGTGTCCTGCCAGACACTCCTCCGCGTTTTTATAACCCTCGATAAAAAGAGCGCGACGGGTCATCTCTCTCTTGGCTTGCTCGCGCATATATAGTACAAGCTTGAGAAAAACAGTCCCACTTCCGACGCGCAGTGTCTCCTTTCAGAAGATACTTGATTCCCCCATCGGTCGTTCCGATCGCGCAACCCTTGTGTATGTACCTATATACGTATAAGCGTAACCCTGGACCTTTTTTCTCTCCCTCTTTTTCCGCCGCGTCTCCATAATACAGCCGAAGAGCGAGAGAGAGCGAACAGGTAGAGAGAGAGAGAAAAGAGCAGGTAGTGTGTGGTGCCTCGATGCACTTATACACCCGTATACACACCGAGAGCCAGCGCGGAAAAAGGGAAGAAAGGTGGCGAGCCAGCAGCAGCAGCAGCAGCAGCAGCAGTAGCGAGTTAATGCGTTTCTTTTATTATGCAACATAGAGGCGAACCTGACCTGCAGCCCCGGAACCGTTTAGGGAAATTTTTTCAGTGTTATTCAAACGAGGGTCCGAGGGTATATGTGTGAGCGCGGTTGAAAAAAAAAAGACCGAGGCTAACTCTTTCTCTCTCTCTCCCTGCTTTTTTTCGCCCATCATCCGAGCTCATATGCATATCGATCGCGACGCGGAGAACTTCGATCAATGCTATATACGCTACTGCGCGCGACAGTATGGAAAACCCTTACATTACTGCAACGGTTTTTTTTGTCTCTTGTTTTCTAAGGTCTCGAAAGGCCTTCGGTAGGAGGGGCGAAAGGAGCGTTCGTCGAAGAATTTGCATAAATTTAGCTCCGCTGTGCGTTGCTCTGCTTCCCCCTTTTTTTATTTTGGCTGACGTATACGTGTGTCAAGACTCGTACTGACGATTTCGTGTTATTTCAAGGTGTACGACGCTGCAGCTTGCCATATCTCCCTTTTTTTTGTTCAATATTGTCATAAAATTCATCAGAAATAACGCATCGAACGTTAATAGAATCATCAATCGTTTACGGGGCCAACTGTTCCCACAAGTCGTATCAGAAACAAATCCACCATACAAAGTAGCCTCTCTTCTGCCGCTAGCGTCCAATCCCATGGGTATCCACTCGACTGCGCGTATACCTTCGCATTACACGTTTCTCGCGCTAAGAAAAAGACCATCGCCGTAATAGTCCATACACACACAGCAGCAGCAGCGGTGGCGGCTCAACTTTCTCCAGCGAACGGATTAACCCTATACCAGTAGAGTACAGCGTGTATGCGCGGGAGAGTCTGTGGGCAAACAAATGAAATCCCCCAAAGTTCGACGCGTGTAATGCGAGTGTTTGCGGTGTGCGCGCGGTTGTTCTCTCTCTCTCTCTCTCTCCCGCGTCTTTTACCGGCAGCAGCCGCAAGATATACGTTCTCTCTCTCTCTCTCTCTCTCTCTCTCTCTCCGTATTTGTGTTTGAGAAGTAAATTACAATAATTGAATAAACCGCTAATTCCCTCCCTCGAAGCAGCCTCCCTCTTCTATACTTCGCAGACTGTCTGTGTTTGTATCTCGGCTCTCCGATGCACATGCACACGTGCCTCCGGACTTTTGCTTCGTGTATATAGGCTATGGAGTCATATTTTTCGATTTAATCTCGTTAGCTCACTCTATGCAAAGCCGGCCAAGGATTACAGTTGGACAAAGGCTTTTTCGAAGATTATTATACATTATATAGGAATTGTTTTAATCGTTTAAGCGAGTCGACTTAACGCACATAGTATATTGTCAACGTTTTTTCCTCAAATTATTTAATAATAACGATCGTTTATATACGCGCGGTGTGTAACGAAGGCCGTTTCGCGCTGTATATGAAACGTTTTAATAACGCTTAATGATTCGACAATCTTCGATCCTTACGGCATGTATAGCCACAGCCACATATAATGGCTATAATTGAAAGTCTAGAAAAAATAATAAGCAGCCAGTGAGTCAGGATTACGATTACATACATTAGCGCTAAGGTAAGCAAACATTATCTGGAGAAGACAGCATCTCCGACGCACTCGTGAATTACTGCATTCCTTTATACTATATAGAATACACACACACACACACACACGTGAAGCAAAGAAGTAGCAGCTCGAAACGCATTACTATATATACAAACGCGCTACTCCTGTGCTCGCATGAATCATCGCAAGCGTGCATCGCGCGACTTGAATGCAAAGTCGCCGAAAAGTCTCTTGTGTGGAAAATTTTCAAGATGAGTATATTACACTGTGTATAAAAGCAACAGCAGGTAGACGTACGAGCAGTTTTCGGACGCGCGAGACAGTTACGCGCGCGACGAAAGGGACACATGCGGTCTTCTCTCTCTCTCTCTCTCTTCTGCGAGCGTCTTTTGGCAAACATTCAAGAGACATAAGAGAGTGTGACGCATCGCGTCGTGCGGCTGTAGGTACGCGGAGGATATTTTTTTTGTTCTTCCTCAAGTTTCTGCGGTGACTCTAGGAACGAGTTTCAGGTGGGCAGTGCGAGCATAAATATTTTCCGCTTCAGACGCGCAGGACGAAAATAATATGTTTTTCGAAGAAATTTAAGATGGATCTGGTCGCGACAAAAATTTCTGATCGACTCTTACGCAATTGACTCTTATGGGTATTTATTGTTCGAAAAAAGAGGTAAAAAATTTCTCACACGCACACGCGTATAGAACTTTTTGTCCTCGTCGCGACGTTTCTTTTCTTTTTTTTTTTTTATCAGTGAATAAAGGCACTTGTGTGTTGGTCGCGCGAGAAAGAACACGCGGCGAGTCCGTACCTTTACATAGGTGATTCGTTCAAAGTTCCAAGTATTCGTTATTTGTTTGTCGGACTCTCCCGACGGAATGGTTTGACTATTTCAGCTGCTTCTTCTCGCGCTCAGGCACGTTCCTTTTTCTTTCTCTCTCGACTCGTTTTATTTTTAACAAAAATCCATCCTCTAGCAGCTCCTTCTCTCTCTCTCTCTCTCTCTCTCTCTCTCTCTCCTTCGCGTCATCCTTTGAAATCGCACAGGTATACACAGAGGAGGGCGACTTTTGAGACAGGCTAAAAAGAATTCGGCACCGGTATTTCCGTATCGGAAAAAAAAAACGAGCAGCAGTAGCAATAGCTCTATGCAAAGTCGAAGAAACCTTAGAAGGCTTTTTTTTACCCGCACTGCGTCTGATTCCCTCTCAATTGAAAATTTTAAGCCGGCCACCAGTAGCAGGAGTAATCCGAATCTATACATATACGGCTCACAATTGATTCACAAAAGCTCACGCGCGACGTATAGCCTTGACTCGCGCGGCGCATATCAAATAGCGGATTTTCAAGTAGCTCGCTCTCTACTGTTTCGATTTTATATTATATGTGCGGTATATATACTATATACCTGCAGCCCACAGTGGACTGCGCCTACTGCACAACAGAAGCATTTCCGTTTAGCGATATCACTTCGCGTGTGTGCACTCCGCGGAGTATATATACGTAAGAGAAGAAGAAGAAGAAGAAGCGCCGGGAATGCTCTCGCTTGGGGCTATATAGCAGAGAGATGAGAGAGAGAGAGAGACAAAAAATCGGGAGAGAAATACTGCGAAGGAGAGCGAGGGAGAGAGAGAGAGAGAGGTCCCCGTTGTACGGACTGACGATTATAAAGAACGGTAAAAAAGGAAGCAGAAGAATGGAGTGTAGCCATCGTCGTTGGCTGTGTTTAAAAAACCAGTTGTGCGAGCCGAGCCGACAACGCTCTCTCTCTCTCTCTCTCTCTCTCTCTCTCTCTTGACTCGACTTCGTTTTCTCGAGCGCGCGAGCGCGTGGGCCGCACGGGCCCTTAGGACGCGAGCGATGCTTTTGGCTTTCTCTACCGCGTATAGCGTGTGTCTCTTCTTTTCTTTTTCGGTAAGCATCTCTCCTACCTCACTCGCTTCTCCCTTTTCTAGCTCTCTCCCTTGCTCGGCTTAATGAAAGCACTCGATAGCGATATTCTTTCCTTTCTTCTAATCTCTGTTTGCGTAGAAGAGAATTTTTAACGAAAGTCGATAAATCGATTTGCATTGTGCGTGTACTGTGGTTATGTAACCGAGACAGCCTGTTAAGTGTATAAGTGTGAGCCAATATTGGAGTACTTATTCGCTCGAGCGATCGTAATTTTTTGGCAAATATTTTAAGTCTTCGCTCGGCGTTTGAACATCGTTTGCACTCCGTAGTGGAAAGGTTTGCGATTTTTTTTTTCTCTCAAATAATAATACGGACGAGTATAAGGTGAAGCCCATAAATTATGTCGTGCGGATATCAAGAAAAATGAATCCAGCGAAATTAAGACAATTGAATAATAACCTCTTCGGAGAGAAAAAAGCGCTCGTAAAAGTACACGTTTTTCCTTATAATGAACGCGACGACTTAATAATACAAAAGCGAAAGAAAATCCTCTTACGCGTCCTTCCAATTGACCCGCGACAAGATCGACAGAATCAGACGGAGGACGATCCAAAAGTCAGTCAGTCAGTCAGTCAGTCTCTTTTTCGCGATGGGCTTGGTTCTCTCCCCGTGACGTCATCCGCCTTCGCAGAGCAGTCCTGCGGCGCGGATTACCTCGCGAGAGACAGAGAGAGAGAACTGCATCGCGCTCGCAGAGCGCAACCGAAATTATGCAAATACCATGCAAATCCCGACACACTTCGTGACGCTAATCCGCGTCACAATATTAGAGGTAATTGGCCGCGAGTGCGCTGACATCTCGCTTTCCTTTTATCGCCCCGCTCGCGCGCCCGCTGTTTATGTAGCTCCGGGATATTCCTCATGTAATTGCTGCTACGCTTCGTCGCGGATCCGAAGCTCTATGGGTTCTCTCTGTAAATTATATGCTTTGATGATGAATCTTCGCGGGGATGCGTATGTGTGCATCACTTTGACGCGAATTCGTTGTTACGCGCATAATAACAAAGCACTATACTCTTGATGTTTAACTTTTAAATCAGGTATAGTGTTTTCGTTGTAAATCAAAAAAGTTATTTAAATTTTTGCTTGATTTAATCGTCGCTTTATTGAATATAATAATAGAGAAGCGATAACGATGCTAATCATCGTATCTCTCACTCGGCGTCTCTCAAGGCTGATCAAAACAAACATTTGAATAGAGCGACTGCTTTTTTTTCTAGAAACTCGATGATCGCAGATATTTTGGCTTTTCATTCTTTCTCTCTCGTTCCATGACATCACGAGTAACCAAACAAAAAGCAAAAGCTTACGCCGATTCCGAGAAGTCAACTTGAAAATTTCCACCCATTTCCGCGATCGTGCGCGGCTGTGTAATCCGATATTTATGATGGGTTATACACGCAAAACTCCTGGAGAACAATAACTCATTCGTTTCTACCACAGCGTGTGCGTGAGCTACCGGTCTTGATCTCGATCTCCAAGTGATCCGTATTTCCAGTCGACCGGTGGTCACACAAAAAGCCCTCCCATCAATTTAAATTTCTTCATCGGTACATGTATATACGCATGCGACATACAACTGCGTTTTCGGCGTCGTTCGTTTTTCAGCCTGACTCCCCGTCGTTCATTCATTCCACTCTCTCTCCCGATGCTGAATTATCTCCCTCTCCTGCGGGCGCGTGTATAATATCCTTTATCGGCTCCTTTCTCTCTCGCGTTCATTCATAATACCCGCTGTGTCTGTGTCTGTGTATGTGTGTGCTCTTTGAGACGCGCGGTTAATTGAAACTTACTTTCCGTCCGTTTGTTATTGAGCGGGCGCGGCGCCGGTCATTACCCGCAATTTGAAAGTCAAATACTCGCGCGCGGCATTTAAATTTTGTATAAGCTGCCGCTGCGTATAATTTGCCAACGTAATAATTTCGATTTTTCGCTGTTTTTTTTTCTTTTGCCTCCACATCACGTGCGCAAATTCGAATGATGACGTTACACGCGAGTAAATGACACTGCAGTTTGATTCTCTCAAAGTGTGTGAGAGAGAGAGAAAATAAAAAAGTAGCATCCATTACCCCGTGTGCTATAAAAATTCATATTTTCTGCGCTCAACGGTGCAGCAGTAGTGTGCGTATACAGCCTCGGCGAATAGGCGGCAAAGGAGTAGGTTGATGGATGATGGGCGGTCGGGCAGTACCTCGGTTAAAGTTATCTCTGGGTAATCTGAGCTTCGCTCCTCTCGCTCTTATACTATCTCCCAAGCAAGGGCGAGGTCAGACACGCGGGGTATTAAGGCGTTTCTCAAAGGAGGACTGGGTCAAGACGCCGCAGCGGCAGCAGCAGCAGCAACAGCCAAGCGTTGCATCAGAGAGAGAGAGAGAGAGAGAGAGAGAGAGCGTGTGTACATACACGGTTCAGAGAGAGACTATATTACACACGGCGCATCGTTGCCATCAGACACTCACACACGCACGTATGTTGTTCCTAGCGGAGAGTCCTTGACCCACTACGGCGTGTAACATGTCGAGCAGCAAACGGCCGCTGCCGGATTATCAAAATTTTTTTCGACGGGAATAAAATGTGGGAGACAATTTTGGCCGAGAGCTGGTTTTCGAACGAGAGAGAGAGAGACGTAGACACGATCTTATCGCGCGAGAGCGACGTGGACGCTGTTTATGCTCGCGAGAGAGAGAGAGAGAGAGAGAGAGAGAGAGAGAGAGACGTGTATATAATTCGCCGGAGTCGTGGAGCGAGTTTTTTTATTAATACGACGTCTTTGATAGTTATTAATTTCGCAAGGTGTTTCTCGTTTTCGGGCCGAAAATAAGCGCGCGGTTGCGCAATGGGGCCGTAAAAAAATAAAATAGCGACATCTCTGAAGTATTGACGGAGAAACGCAGGTGAAATAATCGGTAAAGAGTTGAAAGAGCGACGACAGACACACACAGGGCCCAAAAAAGAACGTCAAGCATTACTACCTTACCCTTTGCTCTGCTCTCAACCCCAAGGGGTAAGTACCACCACACGAGGGCCCTTCTATCACCTCGACTCGCACCTGAGAAAATCTAATCTCCCCTTTGCACAGACACACACACACGAGTATATACGGACGAAACTGGTCGGGTTGGTACTGCAGGCTGCTACGCCGAAAAAAAAGAAAGGAGCAAGAGAGCGAACCAGGAGCGCCGATACACAGGCCCCTGTAATTTTTTGCGGCCGCGCGTACGTGCGCGCTACCACTGCAGGAATCTGCAGCGATCGAATCCCGATGCTCGTCTATCCGCTCCGGGGCGTCACGATTCGGCAATTTTCAATACCGGGCGCGCAGCACTTTTTCTCTCTCTCTCCACCTATACCCACACACATATAATACTCGCACACGCATATATACACGAGCCTCGACTTTCGAAAAGGTCAGACAGGTTTTCGCTACCCGTTACGAGAGAGAGAGAGAGAGAGAGAAAGAGAGATGCTGCGTGTCCGCGTCCGTGTGTATAGAGTCGCGTCGGCTTTAGATTTCGAGCCGATTACAAGCGGCAGACGAGAGAGAGTTTGACCCGCGGACCGGTTCGTTAGATCTTCTCCTTGGCTCGAGCAGAAAATAATAAAGAAAAACAATGCAGGACGATGGAGTTATGCTCTCGCATGAGCTACGCTTGCGTGCGCTAGATCGTTTTCCGAAGACTCCTGATAGCAGCGCTGTGTGTAGGGGTATGCACAAACCTCGCTGCGCTTTTTTGGCATAAACGTAATTGGCTAATTTTGATCCCTAATAATCTACGAAAAATTTAAGCCCTCAGGTGTACGACGTGTTTTTAAAAAAAAAAATCCTTTCAAAATTGCAACAAAGTAGAAAGCTCTTCATTAAATTTTAAAAGGTATACAGGAGCTCTGGTAACGGCATCGCATATATACGTGTCGCTCTCCAATGTATATCCCGCGCAGAAAACGGAAAAGAAGTACTCTTGCTCAATACCCCCTTCGCCGATAAAATCTTATCGAAGCCTGCGCTATTAGTTTTACAGCTCCCGCGGAGATTTAAGAGTCACGCGAAGAGTCGAAATCGTGTTGCGCAATAAACGTGTATAACATGCAGCGAGCTGTGCCGTGACGTCAGGCCGCATCCACCAAGAGCTTCCAGATCTGCTGCTACTGCTGCAAAAAGCGAGTGTATATAGACGTCGCCGCTGCATAACAAGCCGTGCACCCGCTGCTGCAAGAAGGTCACGCGCGGAAAAAAAGAGGCGAAAAAAAAGGAGGAAAATCCTGCGGCGACGCCGACGACGACCAGTTTCTACTCGATGTGCGTTATAGGCTGATGTCATAGCGCGCGAGCGCTATGAGCTGTGATGGTGTGTGTATAGGTATTCGAGATGCTTTTTCAGCGAATAGTCAGAGAGGAGAGACTGGAAGGAGATGATGATGATCGGAGGCTTCATACTTTTATGGATACAAGTAAGTAATCGTGCGTTCGATCAAAGATCGATCGGATGCGGTGTGTGTATCGACGAATACACTGTCAAAGAATTTGAAAAGTTAAGTTCTATGATAATTTCACACTAAAAATTCTGTTTGATTGTCAATTCTGAGGGAGGCGTTAGTGCATTTGGCAGCCCACAGCCTCCTCGGTTACAAAAATTACATACTGGGTATGTCTTGATGGCCATACCCCGCCGATCCACAATATTGCAGATCGACGCGCTATTGAAGTAGCGAGTACCCTTTTTAATTCCCGAGCCAGAGTCTCGCAGCGCTTAAGTCACCTCGTGGTCTCGACTCTCTTTCGAGTAACGTTTACGCGACGCCGCGTAGCGGCCAATCTACGAACCAACACGCGCGCCTATCTGCAGTTATGTGTAATTGTGTACAGGCATTTATATCGAAAGTTCCATTGTGCGCGAACGTCGTAAAAGGAGTCGCGGAGATGTGACAGGCTGATGTCATCAATATGTTGGCAATTAATGTTTAGTTATAAAGTACACGGCTTTATATATGTAGGCTGGTAGCAATAAATTTCTCGGAACTAGCCGCTCTCTCGCGCTTTCGTGATGTAAGCTCTCAACTATTCTTACGCTCGCTGTGCTCCTATTATTTTTTTTTCCATAATCATCGGAATTCTTTGAAAACAAGAAAAGAAACTCGCACATCGAAATTTATCCGAGATCTCTTTCGCAAAAGTCATCTCTGGGCTTTACATAATAGCGAGCGTAACAAGCCGATATTTTTGCGCAAGTGTCACCCTGTTCCCCGACACACTTCCAGAAAAAGGCGCGAGACACTAATACGCCCACGCACTCGACCGCAGGACAAAGTAACAGCGGATAACGAGAAGCTGTTCATCTCTCTCGCGCGCGCGCCATTCAGTTATTTCTCATGAATGAGCTCGCCGGCGAGTGTACAACGCGAAGAAATGACATCTTCATACACGACTCGCGAGTCGCATTATACACGTAGGTATAATACGAGTATACGTGAGCGCGACTCATTGCGCAACTCGGAGAAAGGACGTGTAAGTACACAAAGCGTGAAAGGGAGAGAAAGAAGAGAAAGGAGTACAGCATCCGAAGAGCCATGTGTGTATGTGTATAAGATAATAATAAAGAGCCGCGCGCGACGAGAGATGAAGAGATATTTCGCGCGTTAGTCCTGTATATAGTAGTATAGATACTCAGTGCAGTGGAGACGCCGACACGTTATTGTTGTTGTTATTCGGTAGCAATGGGGCAATTGATCGTCGGACCATTACCGATGAGTTGTAGTGAATGGATTATAGCAGCTCGTGGTGAGGTCGCTCGGGGACTGTACACCGGCTCATTGAATCGATCACTCGACTTATTGATCCGAACGGATGTGTGTGTGATTTTTCGACGGTCAGCTTGATTAATCGCTCGAATGTGGCTACTTTGTTCGATCTTTGCAAATAGACTTGCTCAGCTCTCTCTCTCTCTCTCTCTCTCTATCTCACGCACACACACACACACACACACACACAGGCGAATATTATTTCCTCGCAGGCAAAGGAGACGACGAGACAGGGCCTCTCCGACGCTGCTGCTACAGCAGTAAAGCGGACTTAACGCCACGTATAGCGAGTCCACTGCAGCTGAGAGAGAGAGAGAGCCGAACCGGAGGCCCAACAACAGGAATGCCGTGTGTTAAAATACCTCTGCTCGCGGCGCGCTTAGCTTCTCTCTCGAGCGTCGAGGCGTGTGTGTGTGTGTGTGTGCTGCGCGCATGTCGTGAGAGTAGCTACGTGCAGCCTCAGGCCCAGCATCACCTGTCGGTCCCCCCTTTCTCATCCTTTTCCCCCCTTTCGCCTCACGTGGCAGTACGTGTGTGCGTGTGTGGTGTATACAGGGAGAGGCCGAAACGACGGCGCGATACGCGAGGATTATCGCAAGGGGCTGCTGCCGTTGCCGCAGCGTCTTTTTGCTCGGGTTATCTTCCTTCGGCCCGATTAGATGCCCGGTGATTAACGGAGTCGGGACGACGACGGACCAAACTCCGGGGAATTCGCCTACTTACCCGTGAGGCTTATTGCTTTCTTTGGAGAGCTCTGATCGTGAGTGTGCGCTGGTTTGTTGCCGCTGTCTTCTGCTCCTTCTTCTTCTTTTTCTTCTTCTTCTTCTTCTTCGATTAGGTAATGAGACGTTTTAATTATCCCGCGGAAATTCGAGCATGACTATCCGCACCGCTGGATTTATGGTTTAATTAGCGCTCATTCCCAAGGACAATTGTAAGAATGTACTTGGGGTTCCCGCGATATAATTCCTATGATCTGTGGGGCCAATTAATTAGGATTGATTGAAAAATTAACGATTGTCGCGCGCGGATGACTCGTGTAATATAGGAAAACAAAAACGTCGTCGCTCAAAACAAAGTATATATGATTAGAACAACTCAGTTACAGCGGAGTAGGGAAGGAGGAAAAAAAAAGAAGTAGTTTTTATAACCAAAGAATCCGGTGCGCCGCAAAGAAGCACTGCACGAAATTATAACGTTAGCCAAGCGTCGTGTCAGGGACACACCTCATCGCAACTGGCTCCATACATCACTATAGCTCACTGCAGAAGACTGCGCTCTAACAACGGGCGCTACCCACATCAGCAGCGGACAAGAAAAGGGCGCGCGGAACGCGCCGGCTAAAAAGTGCGAAAATTCCGCGCAAGTTTCGCCTTTACTGCTCTCTCTCCCTCTGCGGTTTTGCGGTCTCGTCCCTTCGACTCTCTCTCTCGGCGCTATATGCTACACCTTGCGCGCATTGATCAGCTGCTGGCGCGCCTGAAATAGCGGGAACCAACGCCAAGTCTCTCTCACTGCTTAATGCTGCTATACGTGTGTGGGTATATGAATTGTGATTTCCTTAACCGGTTGCCATATACTTGTCATTTACTTTTTGCCAAGGGATGCTCTCGCGCGAGCTACCGGCGCGGGTACCGCCTGCTTATTAATTGGCTTTCTTCTCTTAACTCGCGCGCGCGCAAGCTCATGCGGTCGTAGATTTTCAATTTGTCGGCGAGCTTATACACGCGCTGATGGAAATTATGCGCGCCTGTAATTTCTATTATTTAACGATTATACCGTGCACGGTTTTTTAGTGACTCGGCGATTTTAACCGCGGGAGTAGGTTAAGCGTGCGAGTCGTAAATTATTTACAAGATGCTGATAGCGCCGTGTATACTGCTCGAGAACCACTTAATCAGTGGTATCGATGCATGGTATCATATACGAAAATAATTAACGATAATATCTCGGAAAAGTAGCTACGGCTACCGTATTACCAATTTACAAAACGCATGCCACGATCCCGAAGAGGAGCATTAGTATAGAATTCAAATCGACGATATACTCTTCGCGATAGTAAACAAAACATTCCATCGATATATAGGTACGTACAATCAATTTATCGATAATTTATTCGAATCTACATCAAAACTTTCGTACTACGGCTCCCGCGTTCCGCAACTCCTATTTTCATCCAGTAAATCTCCCCATCGCTACTGCAGCGGAGAGTATAAAATCAGCGCAATTAATCGACGGCCTATACAGAGAAAGTATATATACCCTCTCTTGCGGATATTACAAATCGGCGCTAGAAGCAACACGAGAAGCCGTCTAATGGTCGACCGCTGCTGTATAAAATTGATTACATACGCGTCCGCATTAAAGCTGCACTGGTAGGGATAAATTTCACGGTAGTTAAAAAGAGAGGCGTCGACTCTTAAGATACACGTGTATCTATGCATATTCCTGGAACATTTCCGAGGTTCGCATTGTTCTGCGAAAAAGTGTATCCGACGGAGCAGCAGTGCATATTCTCGGTCCTTTGCTTATATTTACGGTCTAGCTTCGAGATTCCTCCGACGGCATTTCGTGGCTGACCGAAAGCGGCCAGGATAAAAGGCCCCGCGTTGATCTAGTGCCGCACGCTTAACTATAGGGTCGATACTGCGTGCGCGCGCTTGGATAAGATGTCCTGCACATCCATTATCGGGCCCGAGTGTCCAGCTACTGTCCCTCTATATGTCAGCGGCAATTTTCGCTTTCTTTCGAAACAACAAGAAGCGAATCCTCTCGAGCAATTACACGATCGGGAGAGTGAGTAAATTGAATTAACATATACGCGAGCGCAATTTCGAAGCCACGGCTTCCGAGTATCGATGCAGATTTAGTGATTAAAGCTCTGCTTGCTTATGGAGTTGTTGATTTACGCGCGCATGTATTAAATTGTCGAGCGCGGAAGGATGACGTATGAAAATTGCTCGGCTCTCTCGAGACGGAGCACTTTTTCTGGATCACCGGCGTTATTAATGAGAGCAATTACAAACTCCGGCTTCTTCGCTGCGCCGTAATTGTCCGCGACGCATATTTTGTTTAAACAACGCGAGAGTGAGAGCTGGATTTTCATGTAGATCGATCGAAGTGTATATATCACAATGATTTCTTATATATGGCTACCAGATATCGCGTCCGAAATAATTCAATAGAAATGCAGGACTACCGTTTCGGCCGGTGATCGTAAGATTGATCGAAGTGTCAAATACGAATCCCAACAATCCAGAGAGACGGCAGGAACGGTCAATCAAGATACTCTCCATCTCGATGTCTATGCTCTATACTGTCGTGAATTCCGGTAGGAGCTGAGAAGACAACTGTGGAATTTGGTGTGGGGCTACGAGTGATTTCAACAATACATCATACAACCTACTCTTGCGCAAGTCTTTCGTTATATATTTAGATACCTGTATATTGTCACGGGAGCGTGTACAGCCAGAGATGTAGATTGAAATTAATGATCCGACTCTGTATACAGCTACCGGTTGTCACATTCGAAAACTTCATATTCATTCGCGCTCGTATATTATCAGAAAATTTTAACGAAGCTCTTACGGGCTTCTTCTTTTTGCCCCGATAATCTCGTACACTACATACTCGATCAATTAGAAGCAAAGCTTGTAATAAAGTCCCATTAGAATTCCCGCAACCTCATTCTCGTTGACAAAAAGCTGCGCGTTTACGGAGTAGGTGTCGCGGCGCGCGTTCGAATCATTGAACCAGAATAGCAAAATCGTGCAATCGCATAAACGATCGGCAATTTTCTCGCTCGATCACGGCGTCGTTAATCGCGAGGAAAAGCGGTAATTAAACATTCGCTTCTCTCTCTCTCTCTCTCTCCGCTGCAAAAAAGCGTGAGAAGTATGGGTGAGCACAGACACACGCGTGTGTATACACGAGTGAGAGAGAGAGAGAGAGAGAGAGAGAGAAAGAGGTGGCAAAGGATCGTACACGCGGTGTGTTGTAACGTTTTCTTCCTCAAGGTTCTGGCTCTGCTGCTGCTGTGTAGAGGCGTCCCGTAGGCGTCGAACGTTAAACGCATTCCACCTTAGAGGTTATGCATTGCGAAAGATCGTTGCTGCCGTTGCTGTATAGTGCGATGCTTGGGAGAGTGTAGTATAAGAGGCGAGTGTGTGTGTTCTCGTTAGCCGCGATTCGCACGTCCTTGATTCAAGTTCACGCTGATCCCGTTTCTGTCGCCTGCGTCGGACCACCTCTATGGCGACACCTATATAACGTGTGTTTTTTGAAATTTTATTCGTCGAGCTTTTATTTGAAATTTGTGTCAAAAACGAAATCATTTCACTGGAGCACATGCCAGCCTAGGCAAAGGTCTAAAAAGAGATCCAAAAAGTCGCGGACAGCATGAAAGGGAAAGTCCGACTCATATACACCAGACACCACGTGACAACTTTTGGAAATCATGCGTGCAGTGTGCGGTGTCAGATTTCGATTTCGTTCTGAATGATTACGTACAAGACTAGTAGCCACCCACACACACACTCGTAACCTGTATTTTATGCTCCCGTGAAAATTGTAGGATATAGCTTCTGAAATATTAATAACTAGATTTTATTATGCAGTAAACGCGTGTAATATTATTACATTTATCGCCGTTTATGTACAACACGCGCTATATGATTTTAGATTCAAGTTTTAAACGTATGCATTCTTTAATTGAAACGTACTCTGCCTCGGATTAACGGTAATTCATATTAATTATATTAAAATCACATGCAGCGGCATACGGTTTTTAATACACTTCGAATACGATCGGAAGAAAATATTACGGCTCGCGTTTGATATCTTAATAATTTTGGTTACAAATTGAGAGCTAAAAAACTCGTTTCTCCTGATGCACATCATGCAACTTATACGCGGGAAGTTACGTTCGAAAATTCAATATTTACATAATGCGTATCGCATTATTATCATCGTCGTCGAAAAACGCTTGAAAAGAGAGAAGAAAATTTTCTGAATATCCTCAGCAAAATGAAATTGCGAAATATTAAATTACAATCGTCTCTTTGCCCCTACCAGAACTGGTTTAACTTGCACTCGATACAGAACGGCGTACGGGTGAACTATTCAATAAACAATTCGCGCGCATCAGAATAAAAGAAACGGGGCCGTAATTAGAATTTAGAGTCGTATCTTCTAACCGGCCGGCGACACCTCGGCTCGTCAAATACCGTCGCGACACTGGTAATTCCAGGCCACAAATTCAAACTCTCAAGCTTATATACACTCTCGATACGCGAGGGACAGCTTCTTAAGCTCGTTACGGCCGAGCAGCTTCTACACTATACCGACCAAACAACTTTGCGCGGCGGATTACGTAACGCGTGTGCGCGCGCGAGAGAGAGAAAGACGAAGGCAAGCAGGATCGCAGTCCACTTGGCTGCGTTATAGTTGTATTATACGTGTGTGACAGGTATTTCTTTTTTTTTTTTTCTTCTTCTCTCGCTATGGAAGACGGAGAAAAAAGTCGCGACGGTTGCAGGAGGCATTTATCCGTAATATACTTCCGATCGGGCTTGAACGCACGGTAAGAGAGGAGGTGCGCACTTTTCGCGATCTTAGCCGCAGATAAGAAGCCGCGCGCGCGGCAACAGCAACGCTGGTTTTCTGGACTGGAAATTTCCTCGACGCGAGTTTCTTATCTAGGCTTCTCGTGTACATGTATGTGTGTGTTAAAGAAAAAAAGGACGCGTGTGTATAGGTATGTACCTGCACTCGTGTGAGCTGCAGCGGATTATATCTGAAGTAGGACTGAGGGAGAGGCAGAAGATCGCGTCGCGTATAATGAAACGGAAACGGTCTTCATTCGCGCGCGCGCGCGCTCGCGAGAGAGAGAGAGAGAGAAGCTACTCCGTACGTTTTCTTGAAAGTAAAAGCATCGCGAGATTCTAGCGGTGTATGTGCGCTCTTCGTGAGTGCACGCAGCTGATGTCTTCATGCGCAAGCTGGAGACACTTCTTTTAGCGCGCGAGCCTGGCTTTTAAAATTCCAGCTTATCGTAGTGACTGCCTGTAGTGATTTCAGGCTGTCCATGAGGAGCTTGGAAAAACTTTTCTGAATCCTGGAATAATTTCGCGGCGATTTTACTTTTTTGAGGGATGAGCCGTGAAATAAAATAGTTTTGGACTGACCATTTTTCCGGTGTTTCTTGGTTAGTGGAGACAGGTGGTGTACAGGCACTTCTTTATTTCTCTCATCAGTTAATCTGCGCGCAGGATGTATATATAGCGGTGTGCCAACCTATACACCAAAACTTCTTTGTTGGGCCTGGTGCTAGAGCCCCTCACGCTATAACTGCTTATTGCGACCATGTTGATGAGTTTCTCAATTTCTAGAAGTATTTCATTCTTCATTTAAGAATTGGGTTTATCATACTTTTGCTATAATTCATAAGCAAATCGATAAAAGGCCATCAGAGGCGATTTTAATCAAATACCACCGGAAGGTGCAATAACGCTAACGTCGTATTAAAAGGCCCTCAACTAGCACAGTCTCCCGCGGCGCTGATCTTCCGGCAGCTTGTCATTGGAGCGCGTGAATTATATTCCCTCGGCGGTCCTCTCTCGCGCGATTCGTTCGAGAGAGAAACTGGTAGCTGGTCGGTCAATCGCGGGAGAGAGAGAGAGAGTCAGTCGCGAGATCGAGATAACGGGGGTTTTAAAGGCTCATCGTATACACGTCTATACTTGAGGCGGTTTCTTGCCTTCACGAGAGCGACGTGACACAGACCTCGCGGGTAGAATCTCGCTCGAGGGACAGCGTACATTCTTATTAATTAACGCTTTTCATTATAAATCATTAGCTCGACACACGCGAGAGCATTGGCTGCTTTTATAAATTCGTGCGCGTATGGGCCTGGGCAGAGAACAATAAATAACGATCTTCGGCAGCTTGATTAATTGCGAGCTTTTTTTCAATTATAATTGTTGCGCCGAGTAGTTTTGCTTTTTGCTTCTTCTCCGCTGGTACCGAGAAACGTTCTCGAAAGCCCAGTTGTCGCTTTTAAATTTTTTGGCTCGACTCTGTGCTCCGCAGAAAGGCAGTTCCAGTGAAACATTAAAAATAAAAAAAAAAAAATACCACATCGTGGAATAAAACTCGCGAAGGTTCGTTCTAGGCGAACCGGGATTTAGCGGCAGTATATAGTTTCTCTCTCTCTCTCGCGCGTTTCGTGGGTCCTTTCGAATGTTGTCATTCTCATGTGGAAGAGTGCACAGGTTGACCTTCGTAATAGAGTGGCACGTTTACGAGCTGGCAAAAGAAATGGCTTTATCGTTATCTAAAATTGAAACCAGCCGCCGTCTGTTCTCGCGACTTCATGCATACGATTAATCCTCGTGTCCTCAAAAGCGAGCCTCAGCTCTGATGTTCAAAACACATTAGTAAAAAATTGAAAATTCAGATTGTATACAGAGTCAAAATAGCCTAAAATCCTAGTGTCGTCCTCTAAACTAGCCATAGTAGCGTTAGATTACCATAAATCGTAACGAATCCGATGACCGTGTGGGTGAGAAAGCGCAGCTGGATCGAAAGCCCGAAGGCCGTGGTCCGCATTAATAAAACAAACACATGGCTTGACGCAATATTGCATACAGTGCTGCTGCTGCACACGAATATACGTGTATATATATATATATATATATATATATATATATGTATACACGCGATGCTGCTCGTCCCTGAGGCGATTCGACTGCCGATTTTTCGTGTTTGATGGTCGCGAGGATGGCCACAGCAGCA
This sequence comes from Pteromalus puparum, assembly GCA_012977825.3. Classification (NCBI taxonomy): domain Eukaryota; kingdom Metazoa; phylum Arthropoda; class Insecta; order Hymenoptera; family Pteromalidae; genus Pteromalus; species Pteromalus puparum. Next base: position 3,912,690 of record CM053168.1, on the reverse strand, counting down.
ATGGCAGCCGAGAGGCATAAATGTGCCCGAGCCATGAATAATTGTTCCGTAGCACATGAAAATCCTTCTGCGTGTCTGGCTCCGCTCGGTTACGGTTAATTCGACCGTACTTTCATCGACTATAATATTTGTATATGTGATATCGACTCTGTGCTACAGTACGATTCTCTCTCTCCCTCTTTCTCTCGTTTTGTCTGTGGCCGCGCGCGGACTGTTGTATTTTTTTTTTCAGAGAGGATGTATGCTTTTTTGCTGGTTTTATAGAGGCGATACGTGCACACGGTTTTCTGCTCGTAAAAAAATATTTTTGTTTTTTGTATCGAAATTGCATTTTTTTTTTGTTGCCGCATCGGTGTCATGTTTTTATGAGTTGGAGTGACCAAACGAGTGAGGAATCAGGGTTAGCTTTAATATAAAATTGACGAGCTATGTTGATTCTAAGTGTCTAAAACAATCGCGTGTACGTGTGTGTACGGATACGCCGTAAAGCAGGAGAACATAATAATCGGTTAGTGTGTACGACATAAAAGCCAATCGACCAACGCGTACCGGAGCAAAGGAGCTAATTGCTCGGTAAAAGCGAGAACAATAGACTGCGACATGGACCAAACATTTTTATTATAATAAAACCACCGTTGCGAGTCTAAATTGAATTTAATTTTAATGTATTATATGCGTACGTGTGGACCGCTAGAGCGATATCAATTACTAAAAGAAAGCAGTTTTGGACTGGCCCTTTCGTAACCTCCTAAACTCTTCGTGTTTGTGGTAGGTGAAAATAGATTGCGCATAGGTACTTTTCCATTTCCCTCGTAGCAATATACCTACCAAGTCTAGATATACTGGTGTGCCTTGTTTCGCCTGCTGATTCAGCCGCTCATGCTATAACTGCGCGCGTCTAAAATAATTTTTATAAAGTTCCGTAATCGAGCACGTAGTATCAAACCGCAGCGGGATATCCCACTAGCTCAAACCACGCGTCTCTCAAATAATAATCGATCGACGCCCGACAAAAAACAGTAACCAAAATATCACACTCGGTCACAAACACACAAAACGACTCATGAACCGCAGTTATATTATCCAATGCATCAGTAATGGTCTCGACTTCCATAGGTACTATACAAGCCGTATACACGAGTACGTATCCAACTCGCGCTAATGAATGGCCAAGCGACGCATAATGCACAAGACTCTCTTTGCGCCTTCTCTTTCACTCTCTCGAGTTCGCGCGCGTCGGGTAATGAGAGAACGAGGGGCAAGGTGTACGTACATGCGCTCTATTATGCACCACACGAGAGAGAGATGATCAGCAGCAGCAGCAGCAGCGAAAGGTCAAAGCCGATCTCGGAAACGCATTGTCCCCCTTAGCGGGACTTTCCAATGCGAAACCTCGACCCTCAGACTGTACACGCGTGTACTGCTGCGTCTATTATCTTAAATGGAAAGTCCGTTAATTGCCTTCGCCTGTCAATCTTCTTTCTCTAGTGCAGTGCGATAGAGTCTGCTGCTGCTGCCTTGGATATTGGGAGGAGGGATGTGTGTTATACGTATGACGGGAATGAGTAATGACATGTTGATTCTGAGGAGGAGGAGAGGGCGGAGGCTTTGGGAAATTTGTTACGGTTAGCTTTAATGAGGCAATTTTTAATCCGCGAAAAGTGCAGCGCGTTCTCTCTCGGGATGATTGAACAAGTCTCGTTTGTTTGCTTGATTGATGGGGAGATGGCAAGGAGAGAAGGTGAGCACGATTATTTAGGCAGGCGAGCTGTTTGTTTCTTTTGATTCTGAGCCTCCGCTATGTGTCTTTCGATTTGTTATACGCGTCTTTTATTTACTCTTTCTCTCTCTCGAAAGAGAAATGCAATGACGAAATCATTTCACTCTCTATCTAATGCACTTAGCTTGTCCGAATCCAAACAACGACCGCGTGTCGTTGAGGAAAAATAATCCGACTGCGTCGCCGAACACAACTTTTGTTTCGCTCGAATTTCACGTTATCGTTATGTGTATACACGAACCACGCGCGCAGGTATAAATTTGACTTTCTCTCCTTTTTCTCTCGCCCTGGTGTGTATACGTGACGCAACCGGCATCACGAAACTCACGTTTGTATATATACATATAATACACACGATGTCCAAGCACAAAATTCGTGTAGCAGCTTGTCGATAATGACCCGACACTCGAATGAATCCATTCCGCAAAATTTTAGCCATAATAGCCTCGATAAAGTATATCTCGTTACGTATACGTATGGGATATAATGAACGGCCTCACGCTGAAAGTATCTATCTTCGTTATCTCTCCACGGCTCGCATTTTCTATACACATATGCACGCTAACGATTGTCTCGTTATCTAGCACCTTTCTTGTCGTCCCGATATAACCCTGCGTGTATATATGTGTGTGCGCGATCGATCGTCCAGTTATTGCTCGATCGGGGGGCCTTCGATAGATCGCTCGTTAATGCCCATGTAGCTCGTATAATGTATATATCCAGGTAGGTACACGCAGAGATCGGTATACATACGGACACGCGAGGCGTTGCTGCAGCAGCTCTCCGCGACGCTGTTCAATAGAGAGTTGCGACACGGACTCTTCCAACGAGTCTCTCTTTCTCTCTCTCTCTCTCTCTCTCTCTCGTAAAGGCAGCCATCCTTGACTGCGTGGCAAGTTGCTCGTTTGTCTCTCCTCCTCTTTTTTTCTGCTTTTTTTACGATCTCGCGAGTCTCTTTCGTCGTTTTTTTTTCCTTCGCTCTTTGTGTGACGAGAAGAGCTGCTGCTACGTGTGTGTCTGTTGGAAAAAGTGGGTTTTCTTGAAAAGTGCACGAGCGCGCTGAGTTTAGAGTTATTAAATTGCGAGAGACCTCTGACACCATGACGTTCCGATGTGTGTTCGCGCGTTATATGGATGTGTTTGCTCCTCCCGGGGGTCTTGATGAATTACAGGTTTTTACGTCAATAAAGTTGAAAATTGATTGCCCGTGGAGCGAGACTTTTGTGCGCAAAGTATTTAAAACGACTAGTTTTCAGAGCTGTTATGGAACGAGAATCTTGCTAATTGTGTTTTTAAACGGATTTTACTGTCTGCGTCTTTCATGTTCTCGAAGGAAATCATTGTTTACACTTCTAGAATTGCGATACTCGCTTCATCGATTAAAAAATATACGTTCAATTATTTTACTCGCTTTCCAAGCTCTGCAATCATCATAAATCCTTCCAAATCACGCATAATTTAATACCTATTCTTTTTTTCGGCCTATGATCGATTAGTCCGCGTCCGAAAAGCAGTCTCCAGCAGTGACCATAGCGAAGAGAGTGAGACTCCCGTCGGTTATAAATAAAACGCTCGATTGAATGTGTCAAGCATAACGAGCCCCAACGACAAAAAAATTCTGCGGACTAACCAGGAGTGACAATTATCGAATTGTCATACGGGAATGTCAGAGCGCAGAAGGCGCCAAATGACACGCTTTAAAGACACATTACGCCGCGGTACAGTGATTTATCAGGCGAGAATGATCCCTTTTGCTCGAGAAATAATTTTACACGCATATCAATTAATATTATACAGTTTCGTATAATATTGTGTGCATACTTTGTACATAAACGAAACCGATAAAACTCGGTCGACAATTACCCAATGTAAACAGCATTAAGCAGCAGCAGCAGCAGCTACGGTTATACGACTCGCCCGTCGCAGTGCACTTAAGCAGGTCGACTTTTTTCACGCTTAATAAATAGGTATATAATAAATACTTGCAGCGCGCGGCGAATTTTTTTGCCCGACTTCCATGAGATCGATGCGCCCGTGTACTTATTAAAACCTCGTCGAAGCGCGTACATATAACTTGCGTGCGCGCGCACGAACGAGAAATAAGCTCTATTACGTGTATAAGGCGGTAGCAGCAGTGACAATTAGGCGCCGAGATACAGGCACATATGTGTGTGTGCGTCGAGACGCAGGTACATTAGCCAGTGGTACCGGCGTGTGTCTTTCTCTCTCTCTCTCTCGGAATATGCTCTTTTCTGCTAGAGAGTCGCGCGCGAATGAGGTCTCGGTGACAAAGTGAGCCTTGGGTGCGCCGCTCGCGCGCGCAATCCGTGCCGCGAAACGCGCTCCTGCTGTCGCTTCTGTGTGGCTATGCGTATAATGTAACGCACACGCCTTCACCGACTGGCTCTTTTTTTTTTTTTTTTTTTAGAAGGAGGACTTTTTCTCGTCCGTATCGTTTACGCGTCGCTGGCTATTAATCGTAGTCTTGATTTAAACCTTTTTTTTTTTTTTTTTGGCGCGGGTGCAGAGAGCGTTTTCAGTTAAGCTGCAGGATTAATCGAATTATATACGTATATATACACGGTTGCAGCGGCATGAAGCCATAACGTCAAAGAGAATAAACCGCTCACAGAGCGGCCGTCAATTAAACAACAAATAAAGCGAATTATGCAATAACAATTATTTCTCGCATCGCCGGCTTTTTATCGCCGAATCGAAATCCCCAGCACATCTTTAATTTACGCACATCGCATTTTTAATTTCAAGGATGCTGCGCTCGCGTGCATTTTATTATAGCTTTTATCGGGCAATAAAATTTTTTTTATACCGAGATTGCATTACAGCCGTAAGTGTACGCGCACCGGTTAAGCGCCCCCGGCACGTTTGACGCAGAGAAGGGACACAATATAACTTCCGTATTGATTTAAAGTGTTATTTTATGTTTCGTAGTATTTTAATGCATGAATCACGAGGATATGTGTATGCTGAAACGCGCTCAGCGAATTAGTATTCGTAAATGTAACATCTGTTTACAGACGTCGTGGCAAGCTTGAATAATACCGCGCTTCAATTACATTATCGCACCCTAGAGTGATAACTCAAGCCGCTGTCGTTTCGCAATTTTCCGTGTTGCGTTCTGCTATTCTACAGCTGTTATAAATTTCAAAGTTCAAGATCAGAATGAGAGAACAGAACATACGTGCGTAGTTACAATCATGTATAGCTCTTTGGCGCATTGACATCAACGTCAAAAGAGAAATCCGTCTGTGAAATCTCTCCACAAGCGATTTACGAGCGAGAACACACTGTAAATATCGTTGATAGGAGGATTCACCCAGATAATTTGCATGCGTAGCTGGCCGAATGAAGAAATTGGCGAAAATCGAGAGGTCGTCGGACCTGTCGAGACTATTTACAGCTTCGGGAAGCGCCATATGCAGATCGTATGCTAATATACTTGAGCGCGCGAGCTGTGCCGCTGCATTGTCTCCTTCTCTCTCTTCCTCTCTCGGGCGCGCGCGTTTTAAAAGGATGTTTGCGCAGAGAGAGAGAGAGGGAGAGAAGCGCGCGGTGAACGTCTATTACATATCCTGGACTGTGTGATTACACGCTCGTGCGCGTAATATGTAGGTGAATTTTTAATGCAGCCGCCTTCAGAGCAACTTCAAGGGCACTACTGGATGACGGAAGACGGATATCTTTCGCTCGCGCTCGATCATATCGGCTGAAAGTTATATTGTGCCGTGAGTTTCTCTTCTGCATTGTTGTCTCGATTTTTCCGAGACGACGATTGTGTCGCGCGAGATGTGAAAGTGTCGTATGTAAGTAATTGCTCTCTTGGGCTTTTTGAATATACTTGCAATAATAAAAAGCTGTATACGACTCTGTCATTTGCGGGTATACGATTGTGTCATCGATGTATAATATCAGGGTGGATGTCGTCATTTATACTATGCGACGTATATTTAGCGGTTTTCAGAGTCGTGTCCGTGGAAATTTGAATTTCGATAAAAAAAATGTTTTTAAAATATTCACAAAAATACACACACACGTCGCATAACAAACAAATTAACGGCCAGTGCGCAAAGATCGCAGTATTAACCTATTGGCTCGAGGCTGTACAAGGCAAAAAGCCAAAAAAAAAAAGCGCGCGGACAATACGCGCGTGCGCGCGAGTATTTAAACGACCTTCTTTGCATTATTTCCATCATAACGACTCTCTTTTTCCCCCCCAAAGTTCTTGACATGCCGTGACCCAATGCGTCGCCGTCGCAAAGTTCACACAACGGCGTGTAAAAACCTTCCTCTCACTCGTTCGCTCGCTTACTTACGAGAGAGATATTAAACCCGCGCAAAAATTCGGCGTAAAAAAAGGGCAGGTTCATATATACCGGATTTTCTGGAAATCCTAGAGCAGAACTCGTCGCCATAGATCAAGCCAGTGCACAGCACAGTAGAGTCGTCGAGGATCGAGGTCGCTTTTCGCGAAACGCGCGCTGAATTAACGGCCGATCGTGAGGCTCTCCTCGAGCTCTTTCTCTCTCTCTCTCTCTCTCCTGACGAGTAGCTGCGCGCGCCATTAAAGTCTACTGACACTCACAAGCCGTGACCCTTGCCGCCGCCGCTGCGCGAGAACGATCCTTCTCATGGAAATGGCTTTGTTGTCGCGCTCTCGCGAGTAAGAGAGAAAGAGCGGTTTCTGCGCGTTGAGGAGAGAATTCTCGGAGAGCAGCCGAGGCGCCGAGACTTTATGGATTGTTGCTCGCCGAGTTTTCTGCGGCGGTGTGCTTTTGTTTCGAGATGTTGCCGCGCATTCTGAGGAGATAGGCTATTTTTGATATGCGTGTGCTATTTTGCCAAGGAGTATATATAACAGCGTTGAAAGTGTAACGAAGATTTAAATATAATCTGCATTGGTATATCGTGTAGAAGAAGAAAAAAAACGTTCTCACCTCAGATACTTACAATGCAGCTCGATTGAGCCGTTTTGAAATATCCCATGAGCGCGAAAAAAAAAAATGATCCGAGCATTTTAATGACTCATTAAGGATCTCGCCTCGTTCGCGCACCTAGAGAGATAAACATAATTCAGCACACGTGGATATTAGACCACATAAAACTCCCATGAGTAATGAGATTCGAGAAGCCGATGTGTTTATGTACACACACACACACACATACGTCTAAAAGAGCCAGCAATCAATCTTGGCCGTTGAACGGAGAAAAAAGGACGTCGAACCGCAGCTTCCTCGATGCGCTAAACGGACACTTATCAGCACCGAGGCCCCTGAAAATCTCCGCGGCGGCGGCCGTTAATGATTCGTTCATAGAGGGAGAAAATGCATATATACGACCTCTATCGTCCTGGGAATTTTCTCTTTGCTCTTGCTTTGTGTCCCGGGTACTCTCTGTGTTATACAGATACGTGTGTGTGTGTCTATGCATCTCTCTCACTCGCGAAGCAGCCGATGGTCACGGCTTAATCGAGCGGATTAATTATTTATGAGGCGTGTTTCATTCATTCATTAAAGCGCGCTAAGAGACAGAGAGGGAGAGAGAGATCATTATGACGTGATAATGTCTTAATTAACGGTGGTTAATGAATCCCTATCGCGCCGATCCGTTGCGCCTTATATAAAGCACTGCTGCAACGGCTCCCTGTGCTATCTTACGGTCTCTAAACTGCGAATTGACCTGCGGTTAATAAACCGATGCATCGACTTTTCTCTCCTCTCGCTCTCCTTTTCGCTTCTGCAGCTTCTTTTTCTGTCATTACGAGAGGTGTGTGTGTTCTTCCACGGAAGCAATGTGTGCAGCAGCTCTTATTCCCGAGCGATAAGTGAATGCGATTTTCAATCGACAAAGGGAGAGGCTGTCCGACGCCTTACATCAGCGACTTTACGAGGACTCGTTTCCGTAGCGAGATTAGGAGTGTTAAAGTAAGAAGTTTACACCTAATAAGGAGCGATACCGCGAGCCACTTTGTGACTCCTACCGATAATACGAAAAATATCCGCAAAGGAATCCACTCGATCCAACGCGCAGACACGCACTTTCCTTTTCCGCGCGCGCGCGTCAACGGAATCTCGCTAAACAAACACTTGAGGAGAGAAGTCACTCTTCACTGGACCGTCATCGGCATCTCACCACGACGACCTTGCCCCTGAAGTGCGAGCATCACGATCGGCAGTCGATGCTTCTCTTTCTCTCTCTCTCTCTCTCTCTCTCTCTCTTCCGTCGATAATTCTATTATGTACGGTTTAATGTACAATTACCCGATCACTTAGGGCTTGACGTAGTGCCGAGTCACGACGTCTTATTAAGTCCCTCCGCGAGGGGCAGCAGCAGCTCGGCTTTTAACTACACGGCCTGTCTCGATCTTTCGCCTTCTCTTTCTTAAGCGATATACACGTACACCCGAGCGTCGGCAATGAGGAACGGGATCAACGATCTATTATACGAACACGCCGCGATCGGGACGTGTTTAGGTTTTCTCCGGAAAGTCACGATACGCTTTCCGGGCTAATTAAAGCGAATGTCAACCCCAGAAGACTTCCAAACCAACGAAAATCCGGCGAGACGATCCCGGAGAATCAATTAAAAGCAGCGAATGTTAATTGGTTCCGCTCTCCCGATCGTCTATGGCACCCTTGCTTCACACTGAACAACAGCAGAACAGACCACACGGCTGATATTTCAATTTTAATTGCGAGAACGATATCCGCAGGAGGACACAGCAGCATAGCACACCGAACGATTTCTAATCTCGAGAGTTCATTAAGGATGAGACTGTATAACCAAAGCATTTTAAACCCAACGTCGACGCGTATTCTGGAAGCTATACTCTGATGCGACGAGACGACGTGTTTACCCCTCTTGCGTGCGAGCCCGTCGTTCGTGTAAATTCGCCAACAGTGTACAGTCGCGTTCAGTAGCAGCGGCCGGCGAAGGATCCCACTCGATTTCCATTTTAATTGAACTCAACGCGACATCATACTTAATGCCAGAAACGCGTCAGAAGCTCCAATTAAATCGGCTGCCGCGCCGTCGTTTCGCTTTATCGTACATCCGTACACACACACACACACAGAATTACAGACTGATGGTGTCCGGTTAACGCGCTTCTACTGGATATATATATAGCGCGCTTGCATTTATCATTCGTAATTTAATCTAGAGAGAGGCTTATGCGCGAAAAGGGTGTGTGTAAGAAGCAGGAGCGCACGCGATCGGCGTAATTTAGATGCGCGATTGAAACGTTATGCGTGTATAGCTATGATCTATCGTAAAAGCGAGACGTTCCCAAGCGCGCGATTTAACTCGCTCATCGATGCCGAGCTTTATGGACACACTGCACTATACACCGGTGTTACTCATTCGAGTGGTAGCTTTTTGCGCGGGAATAACGAAATCGATCGCGGATGTAAAAATACGAATGAGTATATATGCGCTTCGAGATCGAGATTGTGTCCTATAAGTTATTGGTGAACTTTTATGACCGCACGGTTGAAATCGGCGTTAAAACGTGTAAAGGTGTATATTCGATGTTTTGTGGTACTTCGAATCTGCTTAGAGATCGATAAAGTTTTTTTTTTTGGCTTTTTTCTAGCTATTATTGAACTTGCAACGAATCTCGATATTACTCGTTTTTTTTTTCGTGCGCACGCGCGTGAGTAATGAGCTTTTAAAACGATCGGTCCGATAGTGATAAATCGTTTTTAATTTCAAATTTTCCGGTGCGAGCTTCTTTGTTGCAGCTAACGATCACGATACGATCGAACAGAGAACGAGCTTTTCAATTTGCAAAGCTTCGTCATTACCGATATAAACCTCTGCAACGGACTTCAATAACGATCTCTCCCTTGGACTCGTCCGTCGTCGTATCGATTTTTTTCTTCGCCGCAAACGAACCCATAAATCGCTGCCGATTTTTTCACTCGCCGCTAACAAAAAGTTTCCCTCAAACTTACGATGCCATTAGAAAGCCTCTCCGGTGCTCGCATTGCGACAAAAGAACACAAAGCCTCGTTGCGCGCAAAAACTGCGAAGAAACTGAAAAAAAAAGGCCCGCGAATCGGAAGCTGCGCAAAGAGAGAATCCCGATCTCCTCGAAAGACGGGGGGAGGAGGAGGAGGAGGAGGAGGAGAAGGATCGCGCGACGACGGCCGCAAGATGGACGGTAATGGAGGATGATGTTTTTTCAGTCGGGGCGAGCTGTCGCGCGCGCATGAATAAGGAAGCAGGGAGCGGCAGCAGAAATGCCGAGGCCAGCAGCAGCAGCAGCACCAGCAGAGTCTCTATACTAGTCGCTCGAGCGTTCGCTCGCGTTGATTTATTGACAGGAAAATCTAGTCGTGGCGGCGGCGGCGGCGGCGAAACGTTCGGGGGGGCTTACCTCACCTACTCGAGAGAGCGCGCGGCCTTCGACGCGACGCAGCTTTACTGCTTTTGTCGCGCGTATATATACCTACGTGTGTGTGCGCGCGTACGCACTTGGCTCTCGCGATCGAGATCGGGTTATGACGGTGGGATAATAAATCGACGATGTGAGCGGCCAGTTTGATGGGTCACGGAGTTTGATAAAATTGCTGCAGGTGCAGTGCAGGCTTATAACGATCTGCTGATTTACTTCCATCATCGAGTCAAAAAATTCTCAATCGACAGAGTTTTATAATCACTTTGCGTAATACGTCCGATCGAGGAGATCGGTATACGCGTAGGAAAAAAAGTCAGAGTTAATGGAAATCCAACTAGTTTTTCATTGGTGTCATTAGCGTTTTGCGCAGCGTTGCGGCGATCCCCTGCGAGAAAAAAAAATCAACGATAAGCCGAGATTATCATCGAGGAAGTAAAAACTATTCGCGGGTGTTTTCCGTGGAAAATCGTGAAACATACGCGTGTGTATACCAAAAACACCGAGCGCGTGGAATCTTCCTAAGAGCCCATGTGTGAGCGGATCAAGGCCGAAGATCGCGAGGAGAGACCTCGGCGAAGAATTTCGACTCGACGCGCTCACCTAGAGGAGGTCACGGTACAGTTAAATAGCCGGCGACGAACGACTACCGCCACACTCGCGAGCGCGGTTCTATACTCGTCTGCGGCACGCGATGAAATTTCGAGGTGCTGCTACTCAAGTGGATGGATTTTAGGAGGATTTATTTTTATTTGCCGACGACACCGGACGAGTATTGATCGCTGGGGATTCCCCAAAGCGTAAATTTATTTGCGGAGGCTGCAGATTGTGATAAGATTTTGGAAATCGACGAGGCGTACGTGATGCAGATATATTCATAATTTTTCGGATTTCTCGAATTTAAATGTCTGATGAGACTTTCGCAATATAACGTGGAGATTATTGACACGGAATGAATTGAACTACTATGAGGAGACCATAGACTGTTTAAATTATACGAGCATCGCGCGAGAATGCAAAAAAAAAGTGCAGATACAAAATTCCACGCTTTACCATACATTAAATCGTCGTGCGCGCATAATTCATCGCGTTTTTTTTTCTCTCTCTCTCTCTTCCCGACTATAAGCTAATTCCCGCGTATGTACGACTAATTGTGGCTACAAGTTCGTTATAAACATAATTGAATATCTCCGCAAGCGAGCCTCCCACTTCAAATCAATTAAGCAAACTCGCGCTCACGATTAAAAATTTTAAACAGCCACGTGGCTCGCTAGAATAAACATTGTTTCGCGGCGCGAGAGTCAACGACTCGGAATATCATCACCTTATATATATTTCGTTCAAATATAAGAGCTACGCGTGTTTCCGTTCTTTTTTTTTCTCTCTTCCGCTCGACGACTCAAAATATATATCAAAAGGAAAAACGACAGTCGTCGCTTTCGCGCGCTCGAGATTTATGGCCGACGGGCAGTTTACGCGCGTACTTAAATTCAATAATCAGCGCTCGGCATCACGCGACGCAAGCGCGCGCGTCCTCCTTCGCGGAATCAGTGGGCCGTCGGTCTCTCTCTCTCTCTCTCTCTCTCTCTCTCTCTCTCTCTCTCTCTCTCTCCACTGCAGTGTATATATATCTATATGCATATGAGCACGAGATGATCGAGAGTAGCTCATTAGCAGCGGCGCGCAAACACACGCGCGAATATATAGATACAACTGGAGTATATATATATATATATACAGCGTATATAGGTATCCAGCGGCGAAACAAATGCAATTCCCTTAATAATTCAATTCTCGGCGTAATCCGCTTAAGCCGTAGCCATTAGCCGCTCGTCGTCGCAGAAGTTTGTAAAAGCGCGCGCACATATAATGCTCAGCGATGCTGCTGCTTTGCGCGAAGCGAGAGAAAGAAGAGATAGAAGGAAGAGAGGAGCTAATGGATTTTTTAGATTGAGATGTGTGCGAGAGAGAGAGAGAGAGAGAGAGAGAGAGAGTCGCGCGCGATCCTCTTCTCGTTTTTTGCGCGATAAAAATCCCGCGCGCGTGGCGCAATCGCTGCTGCAGTCATTGAAAAAAAGGACTTTTTTAATGGGCGGAACACTGTGTCCTGTTAGTGAAATTCATTGAATTTCGCGGAGGCCACCGGACGACGATTGCCTGTGTGTTTCTCTTTTTTTTTTTCGCTCTCGTCGTTGTCGAGTTTTGCGCTTTTTTTTTTCGGCCGAGGAGAGGATCGTTGCGAGCCGCGTTATTGCGTGTAATTGTGGGGTTAATCGAGTTAGCGCACAGGGGAATTGCCTCGCCGTGATATAGCTTTGCCGTCTTATTGGATTCATTCTCGTTTATAATATCCGAGCCCCTTTTTCGAAGATGCTTGCACACGTGTGGAATTTCGAACTATATTTTCTTCTGATATACCAAATTTAATACACAATTTCAAAACAAAAAAAATTAAAAATCCGACAAAGAACAAAAGCCAAAGCGCGCGTTAAAAATTATTCTCCGAATGCTCGGATCTTGTATCGTATATAACTCGGCTGCAGCAGCAGCAGCAGCAGCAGCAACTTTGGCGGCGGCGGCGGTGGCAGGAATGCACGCGAAAGAGCAGCCAACCGGTGTGTGCGACTCGCCCCCAGACCTCCTCCCCCTCCTCGCACATACACACACACACACACACGTTCCTCCGTCTGGTTTTCAGCTACCTCGCGTGCAAGATCAAGGTAGCAATGTATATCGTCGTCGGCGGCGAATCGGAAGACAACGCCGCGGGGGCTACCGGTGTTGTTCGCCGCCAGACGAAGATAGCGAGAGAGCGAGGGAGAAGAGCCGGTAAGCACTTTGCTGCTGCTGTTGCTGCTGCTGCTATTGATCCCGAAGGGATTCGCACGAGAGAAAGAGAGAGAGAGAGAGAGAGAGAGATAGAGAGAGAGAGGGGCCCAAACCTATCAGTCGGTCTCGCTCGCGCAGAGCCATTGAGATGCAGAGAGCGTGGTGCTACCGTGCGATGGTCCCGATACCACCTAATGGACTGTCCCGCCCTCTTTTCCCTTCATCCTCTCTCTCTCTCTCTCTCTCTCTCTCTCTCTCACCTCGCCCTTCGCGCGCGCTGTATATACTCTCTATACACCTACTCGGTCCAAGCTCGAGCGTTTATTAACAAATGCAGCGCGAAGAAAAAGAAGCGAGAGAGAGAGAGAGAGAGAGAGCGGTGTAATTCGACGAGATGCGTGAAAATCGCCCCGACCGCGCGCTTCTCAAATTTTTAAATTAGAGGACCGACCGGAGAGTAATCGCCCTCTCTTTCTCTCTCTCTCTCTCTCTCTCTCTCCGTGCTTTTGTTGCTCCTGCGTCTGTGTAGCAGCGCCTCGAGAAATATTGTAAATTGCAGTGCAGTAATCGCTCGAGAGCTTGGGAGAGAAGCTATGTGCAGACACGAGTGATTGAGCTCAATATGCGCGCAGATTGATAAGCCGAGGAATTCTTTCCTGGAACTGTCTATATGTGACCAAATTTTATTCGATCCGAAGATTATTATCGATGACACTAATGCCGTTGCAGACGTCGCTGATTCGTCGACGAGTTCTATATTTAAAGCGTCGAGAAATGTATGTACATCGCAGTATCCTCATTGTCTCTGGCGCTGATCGATTACATATTCCGTAACTACGTCTCATTAAAATCGACTTCACGTGAGTGCACTCATGCGCGAGATCCATTACGAATTTAAAATCGCTGTACACACACACACACACACACACATACACACGCTTATACTCGGGGATAATTAAGTCTTAATACCGGCTGCCTAATTAAACGACTCCAACGTTATCGATCTTCATCGCGCTTGGCGAGAGGCCTAAAAATAAGCCGCCTCTATTTTTCGCAAAACTCCGATCGAATCGGCGATTGCAGCTAGCCGCTGCATATACAACCGCCAAATTCGTGACACACGTAAGCGATAAGACGCGAGCGAATACAATATCAATTAAGCCATTCGAGAGACTATCAAGCGGCGTATAATGTATTCCCTGAGTAGTAGAGACTAACAAGGTAATACCAAAGACAATGCAGCGGTGTGGCGCGCGACAGCAGTCATCGAAGCTATACTATACTTACACACACACACACACGGAGAGAAAGTCTTCAAGCTACAGCAGCAGCACGACGGTCAAAGAATCGATCCGAACACACTGCATTGAAGCAAAGCATTTAATTTCCCGGCGATTGCTCATCCGGTGGCCGCGCGCTGATAATCTCTGTCTGGTACCTGGAAATGTTCGACTTACAAGCGGCGCCTACACAGCTATAATGCGGCGAATAACAGATTTATGCAGTCATTGAGCCGATGGATATATTGTCTAGTATACTGTGCTCTGAGTCACGCTGATTAATGTCGCGATACACGTGTGTGTGAGATTCATTTTTTTTCGCGAGGACGACAGAGTTAAATGGCTTTATTTCGTGAAACGATTTCATCGAAATTTAATTGTCGGAGACGACTGCGTCTTCGATTAATTCGTATTGTACGCTCGGTTATTTAATGAAGGAGGCTGCGGTCCCGCATGGCATTTATCACGACGACTGTAATTTTGATTTGGTTATTGGGTTGTATGTCGTATAAGAGCGAAATACAAAGTCAGTTATATGAGCGATAACGTAAATATACACGACTGCGTCTCCGAGTCGAAGATGAAAAGGCAAAAGCTGCGCCTAATTTACGACCAACGTATAACTCTGCATTTGAAATCATATACACATCCAATCAATCAAACGCGTCGCACATGATTCGAATCGTAAATCCACAGACCGATAAAACTCTCTCATCTCCTATACACCATAAAATTGTTTACACCTATCCACAACATTTTTCACATTCCCATCGGCGGAATATTCCGCGCACTAATACACCTCTTACGCGCTAAATAATCGAATCAATCGCCACAGCACAACACAACACTCGCTTACACACAAAGGCACCCGAAGGCTCGCGGCCCCAATGCATTGTTCCCGATCGGCGGAGGAGTACACACACTTGCGCTCCAGCTGCAGCAGCGCAAGAAGAAAGAGAGAGAGAGAGTGTGAAAATATACGTCCGTATAGTCTTCATCCCAGACTCACTGCCTCTGGCTATGCGCGTATCCTCTCTCGCTCGCTCGGCCTTTATTTTTCGCTGCTATACGGCTCCTCTTTTTTTTCTCGGTCTCTCGACCAACGCACCGGCCACGCAGCGGCGATATATATATATAGAGAAAAGAGAAGTGGTATATATAAGGTACTCTCACGTACAGGGCTTTCGTACGGTAGCTCGGCCATAACCGCGTCGCGGCATCATTTATATTTACGAGACATTGCGAGAGGGAGAGCGCGCGGGCATTGTTACTGCCCAAGGGCCTTATAACCGGCGCGTCTGGGCCTTATAGGGCCCCGTGATCTTCGAGAGAGAGAAGCTTCTGCCGCTGCCGCCGCTGCTGCTAAGGTAAAAGAAGGAGAGATTCTCATCTCGATTGATCGGATTTAATACCGAGCTTGTGGGGGGCGAGAGTTGAGGTCTCTGATGTATATAATTGGGTTAAAACGATCTATTTCTTGTGTTGCAGATTTCAGCAGAGGAGCTGCGCTGGACACACAGGGTAAGTACACCATACGATTTTCAAATTTCTCCAAAAATAATAATTACAAAGCTTATACCGAGAGAGAGAGAGATATCTCACTCCATGGCATCCCCCATATTCCGCAAATTAGATTAGGACAAACGGCGCCATATAACGCGCGGTAGCCGCGTGCCGCGCGTTCTTCATCTCCCCCTGTCAATCAGCCTTATTGCTGCTGTTATACTCCTACCCCGTACGCGCACAGCTACTATGCCGAGTTATGAGCAGATAAAGCAGGACCTTAACCGCGTCCAGAACTACCTCCTCTACTCGCTGCATCAATGATGCAGCCAACAGCCGGGCGTTTGTCTTCCTTTACGGAAGTTTACAGTCCCGACGCTGTATATTATCTTTCACGATCGCTATACACCTATAACATATATATATATATATAATGCACAAGTTCTCATCCGCGACCTTCGATGCAACGTCTGCACGCACAGCTCCGAGTCTCTCGCGCGAACGGAATACCATTTCGTATTTGGGTTTCTCCCCGAGCTCTTCCCGGAACTTTTTGTAGCGACTGTCTCTTCTTCTTCTGCTTATAACGCGACGCGCTTTGTATTCTGATATCGTCTACGCGATTGTGTGCTGCGATCGAAATGAGAGATTTTGCGGAAATCGAGTCGCGTTGGTGTAAACTTTTTCAGAGATTGCGCGCGCGCTCTTTGTGACTCACTCGTTTGTTCCGAGTGATTTAGATGCAGTCTGTTTATGTGTGATTCTCATTTGAAATTCACGCGGTATTTTTACTCCACATAATATCGGGAATAAGTCAATTTTTTATACGGTAAGCCCAGAATAAACCCATTAGAGTAAACGCAGAACATACAAACTTGAGGATTTCGAAAAAAAAAAGGAGAAGAAGAAATCCCTTCGAGACCGTGATTCAGCGTATCACACGCGGATATGAGGAAAAAGAAAAACATATATTCATCCCCGCGATAAAATACGTAAATACCGTATAGCACAGCCCGCAGCGGTGTAAGAAACACAGCCCCCGCATTTCTCAAAATTCCTTCGTCCCTATACTATACATACACACACGGAGTGGGTCGGTTCAATCACCCGTTTTCCGTCTCTGTATAGGCGTATACACGCGGTGGCGGTGGCGGCGCAGGACCTTAGGATTCTGCTGATCCTCGCGAAATCCCCGCTTTCTGGCCGACATCGAGGGTCCTCTCGAGCAATAGCCGCGTCGCCGAAAAGGGAACGACGTTTTAAACCGCAACGATATCCGCTCGTTTCGACGAAGCAGAGAGAGAGAGAGAGAGAGAGAGAGAGAGAGAGAGAGAGAGAGAGAGACTTTGCGCGCACACGTATATAGAGAAAGTCCCTGCGGGACTTTGCTGGAAAACGAGGGGGTTGCTGCCTTTGCTTCTCCGGTTGCTGATGTTCTTTTTTGGCCGTGTTGCCGGCAAAAATTGCAAAGGGTTTTACTCCAACTGCGGTAGCTTTTGCTGGGGGGGAGTAGGGGGGATAGCTTGATTCCGTCGATTTTCGTTGGCTTTTATTTTTGAACGGGCCCGCTAAATTATTGTATACGTTATTATCTCCGATCAAAAAGCTTTAACGCGGTATAAGCGCCTTTATACAAAAACGAACCCTTTTCTCCCCAAATCCAAGCTCGTTTCTCACTCGGTTTAAATGCGCGCTCATAACAAAGATGATATACGAGCGCCGAAACTTCGTATCGTGTGCGCGGCTATGACGACTTTCTCTCTCTTGTGGCCAAGAGTGGGTAAAGATCGGGAGGGTAGTTAGGCGCGTTGGGGAAATAAGGGCCGGGAATCACGCAAAGAAATATAAAATTCCATCAATCCGACGGCGGCGTGCGAGCGATACATTTTTCCAACACTGACCGGAAGATTTTTCTTTACGCGCTTGTGTGTGTGTGTGTATGTTGGGGTTTCAGGCCTTATTAATGATTGATCGGGGGATATCGACGTCTAGCTCTCTCCCCCTGTACACAGACGCGACTGATATATGGGCCGGTCGCGCCGCCGGTTCGCACGTGACGCTATAAAACAACGCGAGAGTCGGCGAGAAAGATGATACTACTGCTGCCCTTGCGGATTTCATGCTGTATGGTCCTGTATATGGAAATATTGTAATAGTTCGCTGGATTGATAAGCTATCAGCGTGTCGAAACGATTTGCCGGCGTAAACAACGATCTTTTTTTTTTTATCTGTATATATGCTTGTGGCCGAAATTAGACGCAAGCAATAAATTGATTCTGAGCTCGATAAATTCGCAGAGGTCGAAATTTATTTTTACACATAATAACTATAGCCGAATGATTAATGCCTCACGAAGTTGCCTCCGCACGTATAATACACGAGTTCGGTTAAAAAAAAGTTTGTTCTCGCTTGCATCCCCAGAGTCCTACGTCCAAATTTCCCTATATACACGTGACATATCCTCAAAAAATAAATTAACACTGACCTTATAGCAGCTAGCGAGCGCCGGCATAATACTAAAAACGCAATGAATCTTCGCCCCTCAGCGCGACTTCGCCCACCACCGGGCAATTAAGCTCGGCGAATCTCCAGGTAGTTGAAAATAATTCTTGCGGATCCCACTGCCGGCAAGGCAAACCAGCAGAGAAAAAAAAAGAAACAGCAACACACACACACACATAGGGGTTAAAGGTAGGCGTGCGCGCACGTGGATCCCCGAGGGTGGCATTAATCCCGGCAGAGGCTCGTTCTCTCTCTCTCTCTCGCTTGCTCTCACCCCCTGCGGCCCTAGACAACGGCGTAGGCAATCATATTTTCCGCCCCAGAGGCTCGATTCGCGTCAATGCGAATCAGACTTAGTGATCTAATGTGAATGCCGATAGCGTCTGATTTACTCTCTCTCTCTCTCTCCGGCATATATATGGTGTAAAGCTCTTTTTCCACGATATCGCCTGCTGCTTCTTCGGTGGAGATAGAGGCTGCAATTATCGTAATGCGTTGATAAGTGTCTATAACGGCAAAAATTTGTATTCATGCTCTGTGGTCGCGGAATATTGAAAACCATAGGTGAATATCGCCAAATGAATTTCCGGCCAAAAAAAAAAAATCAAGCTTCGGATTTCGCTGATCGAGGACTATCATCCAGATCTCACTGTACAGTCCGCTGCAAATACATCAGTATATTCCCCTTTGGCTCATCCTGTTTCCTTCTCGTCTCTCTCGTTCTCTATACACCCGCTTGCGCTTTCGAACTTAAATTCGCGCTGCTTCGAGTCTCCGACTCCCTTCCCCCTTCTCTCTCGACTCTCGCGCACGTCCGCCTCTCTCCCCAGTGCTCAAGCTTCCTTCCCCTTGCGCACTGGCTTTTTTCCGTTTTTCATTCGGATTCCCGTCACGTATGTGGCGAGAAAAATTGCAGCCGAGCGCTTTACTCGGTTCTGCACGCCTTCCCCTCTCGGTCTATCCCGTAGATCTCGAGACCTTATAAGGCACGGGGGCTTGCGCCGTGCTTGCGCGCCCAACGAACTTCCCCCCGCACTCTTTCTCTCTCTCTCTCTCTCTCTCGCGTATACAGGGATTCGATATATATCGCTGCTACAGCCACTGCTGCTGCTGTAGGGAACTTCTCGGGAATCATTCGATAACAGACCAAGCGGAGAAATTTCTCATCGCTCCTAACACGCGCGGGAGTATTTTTTCGAGGAATCCGGAGTTTTGGAAATTCGAGAATTTATTTTTTTTTTTAAGAGTTAATACGAGAGCTACGAACTGCGACGTATGAAAAAGCAATTTTAGCGCGACTGCATGTGATAAATGTTTTAAGACCGAATTGAAAATGTATCGCCATCGGGATTTCCATAATTTTGAATTGCAGAACTGCCGAGGTTACAGAACTCGCTCTTTTTCATGCGCACATCAACGCAGTAAGTAAACAAACTCCGCTATTAGTCAGCCTGAAATTCCTCGACAATAGCCTGTACACACACAAAAGTAGTCGTCAAACTCACTTCGTAAAAGAGTTACAGAAGAAAAAGAAGACGAAGAGCAAGGCAATCGTACCGGAACGGAAGTGGCCGATCGCCGGGCACGAACTTCTATATGGCCTACGGACGGACGTGTCTTTCCCTGAACAGCTTCTCGCGTACACATACACACACGGCTATAGCCATATACACGACGTCCCAAGGAAAGACACGCGCATCCTGCACGAGCCGTGACTACACGCGTCGTCGCGCTTCTTCCTCTGTCATTCTCCTTTAATACGTGTCCCCCCTGTATCTCTTTCTCGCGACGGATGAGAGGACTGTTATATTCGCTTGGTGATATGAAAAACCAAACGAGTTCAGCGGTCGGAAGAATAAAACAAAGTATAGTATAGCCACGCGATAACGAGCGTCCAGTATTGTCTCCCGCAAAGCTCTCGTTTGCGATAAGCATCATCTCACCTCGGCGTGTTATATGCGCGCGCGCGCGGGACTGCGCTATAATACTCTCTCGGAACAGTGGCAAGGCCAACACAACAGAGAGCTTCGCTCTCACTCGGTAGAATGGGTGTTGCGCGCGCGGAACGCGGCATAAATATGTAAGAGCTACCCCCGTTCTCGTTCTGCTCTTCCTCCCTCTATTCAGCTCACGAGCTCCTCTCTCTCTCTCTCTCACTCGCTGCTGGCGCGACGTCATGGAGCAAGCTCGTGACGTAGCCCGCTGCGTGCAACGTCACACTGATCGAAGTCAGCTGGTGGTACCGGTGGTGGTGGTGGTGGTGGTGGAGCCTCCCCTGGAGGAGCCAGTTTCGCGCCAGGGTCGTCCGAGAGCTTCGAGTTCGCGGCTTGCATGTATTCATGAGGCCCGTATACGTACGCCGCCGCCGCCGCCGGCGGCAGTGCTGGATTCACTAGCTTTCGCTGCTCTCTCACTCGCTTTCGCCTATCCGTTTCATTGCCAGGATGGGCTGACTTTAAAGCGGCTCTCGATTTTTTTTTCGATTCATGATTTTCGCAGAGCTAACGAGTCTCGTATTATGAAGATAATCTGTATAGCGGAAGTTTTGTATATCTGCATTATCAGTCTTCCTCATCACCGACAACTATACCCGGAAGGGCAACCGTTGCACTCCTACCCCAAAAAGGAAGCCCACATGACCGCAGAAGGTATACAAGGTGCTCATTGTGATGAAGCATGAGTCTGACCCAGTAGGGTAGTGGGGCAGGTCGGAGTCGAGCGAGCGGATGATACATACATATTTATGTCGCGGCGTCGTCGCCGCCGCCGCACACCCTCTCATCCCTTCTTCTCTCTCACTCCCTCTCGCTTTCTCTCGTCGACTACTGGCCTGTGTCGTGCTATATACGCGGAGGAGCGACGTCGACGACTGCCACTGCCATTGGCCTTCGCGCGAGTGGTGCGAATGCGAGAGCTGCTGCAAGCGCGCGATGCTAATCAGGCTGTGAGCCGCATCCCAACGCGGAGAGCTTGCGCGTTTCTGAAAAGCTGGCCCGTCTACGGGAGAGGGATGTGATTTTGGATCGGTGCGCTGTGTGTGTGTGTATGTCCAAAACTATACTTTTTCTCTCGACTAATGAATCGAAAACGTTAGCGATATTAAGTACATATACTCGGCGTTACCGCAGCAAATAATTACTAAGGATACGCGTGACAACTGCAAATCACAATCTATCTCTCGTCGCGAAAATGAAGCAATTTAACGCAAGCCTATCTCACGCGCGCGTTTTATCAAATGACGCTCTCCGCGGCCTCTTTTTTGTTCTCCGTAGCCGCAAAAACCAGCAAAATCGCTCGCGTAAAAACTCGAGCACATCTGCGTCAGGATTTTATCCATCAAACGGCCAGCAAAAAGCCAGCGTTAGCCTCTTAAAGCCTCATTAACTCGCACGACTCGCTCACCGCAAACAAAGTAAAAGAATTGCATAAAAACAAATCACTATCGCGAAGATGCCGTTGACTGATCCAATAGCCGAGGTATGGAAAACTGGGTAAACTCGCGAGAGCCTGATTTTATGATCCGGGAATGCGAGAAAAACGAGCTCGTATTGCTCGACAAACATCGTTCTAAAGAGCGTCTGAAAACTAGTTAGCGACGCTTCGGATACCACGAGTTTTCGATATTACTAGAAAATTTATTACCGGCTAGCTATACTTCAAAATTTTTCACTTTCGATATATCCGCGGCTATTAATAGCTCCACCCCCGACACAACCGTGAAGATGCGCCGATCGCACTTACACACACTACCTCCTCCCGCGACAAGCGAGCTTCGAAGCACATGATCGACGATAGGCGATACACCGCGGGGATAAGTGCAGCGCACGCACGCTTGCATATATATACACACTACTCGCGAGGGGGACAGACGACGACGTTGCGCTTGCATGTGTAGGCCCCGATTTATCGGCCGATAATATCCTTACGTAAAGTGTTTATGTCTCGGGCGTGCCATTAATAAGCCGTTTTCGCGACGCGGCTAGATAAGCTTCGGAGCCGTATACGCGCTCGCGAGTCATTATCGTCATTTTTTCCAACCAATGTCAGAGCGCTGACCGCTCTTTCGGCGAGCGGCGCCTTGGAACTTTCTATATACATGCGATGCCGATGCGGGTATATCTCGCGACAGGTTGATATTGAACTTTTCTCTACTGCGGCGAGAGACGGGGGGAGAGAACGAGTTTTTATTAGCCACTCGCGTGATTGATTTGCTTGTTTTCCACATAATTTTTCATTAGCCGCGAATATACGTGTCAATTAGGCGGAAAACTGCTGCCGCTGATTAGCGACCATCACGCGGTGTCTCCTACACCCCTGATGTGCTTTTATTCTTTTTACAGAGCCTCGTTGTATTCCGCGAAACCTTACGCAACTCCATTAGCGCGTAATATGTATCTCGTGCAGCCGATGATTCACTTATAGTATACCTACGCGTTTTACTTAGCGTTCGCTTCATTATACGCACTCCCTCAGCCTGCAGATAGCTGTAACCCACACTCGTTCGCTTGCAAATTCCTCATCCTAGAAAAATAGCCGCTGAGGAAAAAAAAAGCCATAAAATAATCCCTCGCTCAGGCGCGCGATAAAACGCCGCACAAAGTAATTTTACGTAAGAGCGATTTAGGAAATTCATAAATTACCACGAGAGAGAGAGAGAGAGAGAGAGAGAGAGAGAGACCTCCTGACTCGCCAAAGATACATATTCATGAATCACACGTGCGACATCGAACAAAAGATCGATTAGCCGTCGATCGAGATTGTCTCTCTTATACACAATATAGCCGCGCGTGTATACAGCCACCCACGCAGCTCTTGTCTCAAGGTGGCTGTTGTATGTACTGGGCGAGAGCGAAAGGAAAAATTTTCGGTGCGATATAAAATACGCGAGAGCGGAGGAGAAAAGAGAGTGTGTAATACGTCGTCGACCTCCCGTAATTCGACGTCCGTAAGATATATAACGCACAGGCACGACGCTATCGTTTTTCGCCTGAAAACTTTATTGCTCGCTTGTTATACCTCGCTGATAGCTCAAGGCTGATGCGCCGCAAGGCGCCATGGGAGGAAGGATTTTTTTTGATATCGTCGTGGGTGAACTGCCGGGAAATTATATACGACGTCATATTTATACGATAGGAAGGTATTTTAGAGGCATAACTCTAGCTTTGTAGGTGGATCGAGCGACGCGGAATGACGAATATGGACCGTTAGTCATCTTGCGCGTTTTCTCGCAAGCGCGACCTGTGTATGGTTGATGGGTGTGGTTATAGCTGGATTGCAAAAATCATCGCAGGTATTCGTAAAACTACGCATAGTATGTTTCAAAATTCAATAAAAGTATATAACCCACTTCACTCATATAATAATACCTACGAGTTAATCATTTAACGCTCTTCCCGCAAGCGCGACGCGTTGATGTGGCGGCCCATTTAAAATTCAATCGTATTCTAATCGTAAAAGGCTCACGGCGCGCTTTTACATACATCAAAGTAATGTTTATCCGTGCCTGACGACATTAGCATAAAAGGATAAACACTGTCATCAATTAAAGCTCTTTTTGTTGGCCCATACTCGCAACCTACCAATACCATTAGCTTCTTCCCTTTCCTTTGGTTATACGCATATAGCTTTACTGTTAGGGCACGCTTCTGTCCCTCGGTTCTCGATATCGGCGGCACTTTGAGAACAGAGATATGCATGCGACTCCTTTGAGGATGACCGGTGTTAAGAGAGTCATCATCTCGACGGATTTTTCGGCGTTTGATATATAATCGAGTCGACGATGAGTTCGTACGTGTGACTCACGGAAGTAATTTGTCGTTCGTGCAACTATACGAGTGAATGAAAAATGTAATTGCGATTGTTATTTGCATACATTACACGCGGCTGCTTTAGTATGTGAGCTAAACGCTTCTTAATTGCGGATTTTCTTTTTTCATAGCCGGAAATTAGCCTGAGCAATGTACAATGTACGAGGAAGATTTTTTTTTTCAAAAATCAGGAATCGATTTACAACCAAAGCTCTATCCGACGACCGATAGCGTACCATAAAGTAGCTTTTAATCTCTAACCTACATTGCGCAATCGACAACATACCTGATTTATTGTACACTCGTCGCGCGAGCATCTTGTAAACAAAGTTGTTAAGATATCGAATGAAGAAGAAAAAAATAAATAAAAGTTTAAAAAGAGAACGTCATACGCACACATACACACGATCATCGACAGCCGAGTGGACGGAATGCTTTGTTTTTTCCCTAAGAACGCAGCGTTACAAGATTTATTATACGCTGCGTAACGACGAAACTCCCCGGCTTGAAAAACCACACACGCATCGCCGGAGAATTAGACGAGCGAGTCCCTCGATGAAAATATCATCGTAGCCAAGAAATGCCGAGACTCTGCGAAAAAACGACGCGTCACACACCGTGCAAAAAGCGTCGTACGTAAACAAATACGATGTAGTATTGTGGAAATGTATATATAAATATATATGTGTGTGTGTGTGTGTGTGTGTGTAAGCACATGTATCTAATCCTATCCGTATGTATTGTCACGTACGTGTGTGTTTATAGTATGTATAGAGTGACTCGCGTTCGAGCGGTTAGTTCGTACCGCCGACTCTAGGCGGCTACTCGTTTGCTTCTCCCGTACTAGAAGTAGGCGCCCGGGAGGGATATAGGCGAGCGATCGCATTCTCTTATTGCGCGTTCTCACACACAATGACTAGAGCGGGAGGCCAAGTCATTGTGTCGTGAGGGAACGCACAAACTTGAAAATTATCGTGATCCGAGCCTCCTTTTCGGCAGACTCTGCGAAATTTTTCTTTAATTATTTGTGTGGGTGTTTAATTCATGTTATGGAGTTAAACACCCAACATTTATTGTTGCCTTAGGAAAAAGTTCCTAAGGCAATCTAGAACTGCATCCTTGATTATGTCGAAGACTACCGGCCAGTAGTCTTCGACCTCCCAACATTTTACAATCAATATCACCATCTTCAAACATAAATTCAAAAGGCCGTACATTGTTTGACGGATGGATCGTCGTAAAATTAGGAGAGAGAGAATTCAATGATTGGTTAAAAAACATATATTCGGTCTGAACATAATTATAAAATTTAGTGCTGCTAACCTTAAAATAAAGCGCGCGAAACGTGCTAGATTTTTCTAATATTTAAAAAACGTACTCGTCCTCGCACAATATAACTGTTTAATACCTCGACATCGAAAAATTCTTGGACATAATTCGGTGAAAAACCGCTTTTCCACGTAGTAGTCGTCGTGTATCGATATCTCGCACACGACGAGTAAATTATCGTGATCCGAGCCTCATTTTCGGCAGACTCTGCGAAATTTTTCTTTAATTATTTGTGTGGGTGTTTAATTCATGTTATGGAGTTAAACACCCAACATTTATTGTTGCCTTAGGAAAAAGTTCCTAAGGCAATCTAGAACTGTATCCTTGATTATGTCGAAGACTACCGGCCAGTAGTCTTCGACCTCCCAACA
Source organism: Pteromalus puparum (assembly GCA_012977825.3). Classification (NCBI taxonomy): domain Eukaryota; kingdom Metazoa; phylum Arthropoda; class Insecta; order Hymenoptera; family Pteromalidae; genus Pteromalus; species Pteromalus puparum. The sequence continues at coordinate 3,886,876 of CM053168.1, read as the reverse complement.
TTTTACAATTAATATCACCATCGTCAAATATAAATTCAAAAGTCCGTACATTGTTTGACGGATGGATCGTCGTTTCAGTAAAATCGAGAGATAGGAGAGAAGGAAAGCGATAGAGGAAGAGACCGCTCGAACGATCTCTACTTATAATAGTCCAGTCTGTAATTGTATGTAGGTATCACCAAGTAGGTAGATAGCCACCTAGCGGAACATTGAAGAAGCTATGAGGAAAGTCGCATAATTGCGCGCGCATTTACTGTTCTGATCATTATAATAGGAGAAAAATAAACTGAGTTTTTTAATAAAACATGCAAATTTTTATATTCTTTCGAAACCTCTGTGAATAAGTAAGTACAAGTAACTCATTTATATTACCTTATTTTTCTTTGACTTATTAAACATATAATGCAGGAGAGAGAGAGAGAGAGAGAGAGAGAGAGAGAGAGAGAGAGATTGAGGAGGTCAACGAATCCTGAAAAGCGTCTATATGTTTATATACCCATAATATAGTACACACATCCATCGCAGAGAGTAGCTGAAAACTCGTGTGCCTTGACTCTGATAACTGCAAGCTCTCTCGCGCCACGTGATCAAATTCCACTATGATAGTGCAATGCGCTAATATTACGTAAGTATCCTCAGCTCTGCTCTAGCACACACGTCTATAATACGTGTGTAATAAACGCATTCCCCGTCTGAGTAATCCCTCTTTGTGCCGAACACTCGTCCATGATCTTCGAAGCTCGCGCGACGAGACAAGGAAAACGGATTAAATGTGTAGTAGTTGAACCGCAAATAGGAGGGACTTGTGCCGGCGTAAGTGCGCGCGTCGATACAGTGTCAATTAACGCGATTATATCGTATACGTATATACCGATTCTTCGTGAGCATTAATAACTCCGATCCTCGGTAATTACTACTGCGACGATTTATCGCGGGTAATGGCGAGTAATGAGCCTCGACGACGCATCCC
>CM053168.1:3814541-3885893 GCA_012977825.3 Pteromalus puparum | reverse complement strand
TCTCTCTCTCTCTCTCTCTCTCTCTCTCTCTCTCTCTCTCTCTCTCTCTCTCTCTCTCTCTCTCTCTCTCTCTCTCTCTCTCTCTCTGAAGGAATATATATACGTATATGTTCCGCACCAGCTGGCCTTGCGATGCTGTCTTGAATAAACAGAGAGAGAGAGAGAGAGAGAGAGAGAGAGAGAGAGAGAGAGAGAGAGAGAGAGAGAGAGAGGGGGAGACGCTTTTATCGTACGCCCACGCGCGGATATGCAAGTGTTGAGAAGTATATGCATGACGGAGGTGTGAGAGCGTGTGCGTCGATCCGCTACTGCGTTAGGGCAGGCGACCTCGTGCGCGATGAGATTGAGAAAAGCGAGAGAGAGAAAGATAACGTTTTTTTTCGTTGAAAATTCTCGGCTATCAAGGACGAGCTACTACTCGGCTTCTGGATCGGAAAACTACTTTCTGCGCTAACTGCGTTGCGACACGATGTAGACTCTGGCGTTTCGGGATATTTATACGCGGAGAATATAATATGTCGATTTGTACAGTTACAACGGCAATTATGGATGTTGGCTTTGTTTCACTCCGATGTGTGCAATAAATCTCTCAAGAGTTTTCCTCCTCTCGTTTTCTCGAACGTCGTAATTGTGTAACATTTATCTAACGTTGATTGCTCCGTAATCTTCTAATCTCGACAACAAAAACTCTTTCCTGATTCTCGCATATATATACGTCGCTGTTTCATACACTATACCCGCATAGAATTTTTACTCCCTTACGTTAAAACGTTCCAAGAGAGATCTCGCGATCGAATCGAAATTGCAGTGACACAGTTGGCGATTAATAGGCAATAAATCCTTTCCATAATCGCATGCGCGTAAAAGCAGGTACCCATTACCATTCCTAATTAGCCGCTCACAATCACACAAATATCTCAACACGAAAGTACGCACACCTCGCAATCGATCACTCGTACACACAGTCGATCGAATGGAAAAAATCCCTGTGCGTGGTATATCGACTTATTAATGCGATCGACTCTTGTATCCTATACGTATCCTTGACTTTGGCTCGAGGGCACGACGACTATAGAGAAAGCGTACTCGCGTCTAGAAAAAAAGCTTATAAAAATCGACTCACGCTCGCGCAGATGGGATTATATTTAACGCGGAAGAAAGACGAGAGAGACGAGGCCCGTAGGCGTATATAGAGGAGCCGATCATTGCGGTGTACGCACGCCGCGTGCGCGCGGCTCACCCCAATTTTAATCAGAAGCGATCCTAGAAGCTTCTTCCGAAACGGAACGTTACGATGCATGTAATTTATTTTTATTGCCGGCAATTTTTTTCTCTCTCCATACCGACCCTCGAGAGCTCGAACGATCGGCTCTGCTAATTTCGCGAGGGCGTATAAAAGTACTTTTCAAATGCCAAGTGTACGGTGATTCGAACGATTGCACTATTTGACGTAATTAATTTTTAAGAGCTATGGAATTAAACGTTGTATATTCATAATTCTCGAAAAACAAAATAATACCCCTTATCTTCAGATCTGACACACCTATAACCGCACGATTGTCTCTCTTTATATCCGTCCCTTATATTCTCGCGAAAGAATATAACACACACGACGGGCAAATTAAAGGGCGGATTCTCGGGGAAATAAAATTTTTCCCGGCACCGCAGAGACACACACACACACACACACACACGTATAAATAACCCGAGCTAAAAGTGTATATAACTCCTAATAAAAGCTCGCGGCCAGAACCGCAAGGAATATAAGCCGCGGCGCTAACTCGCCTCGTTTTTTCGGGAGCAGATTCCATCTAACCACGGGTACATATACGTATACGTATACACATCCTCTCCTCTTATGTGGCGCTTCGCGGTTTATGCGCTTTCTCTCCTACGCTGTATTTTAAAGGCGCGGAAGATTTATCACGAGAGCAGAGAGAAAGAGATAAGTGTGCGTGTATGTGCGTGCGCGCCTCTTTTTTTCGGGGGCTATTATACGCGAGCGCGCGCTCGGAGGTTATTGCAGTAAGCCTTCTCTGTGGGGCCGTCAGAATATTACGGGAGAGAGAGAGCGGGGCAGAAAGCCTTTTCCCCCCCCCCCCCCCCTGTACACAGGATCGGGCTCTATCCCTTGAGTTCGGATAGAGGAGCTGCTGCTGCTGCTTACTGCCTTGGGCTGTGTGTTGGAGTATTCCACTGCCGCTTTTTTTTGTCTCGCTCTGATTCTTTATCGCTCGCACTTTATTCTCCCTAAATTTCGCGGAGTCAAAGCCAAGGCACTATACTGAAGATAGGTGATCGGGACTCGAGTGGAGGCACTTATTTCAGGAGGGTAATCAAATTGGATCGGGAAATTTAGGTGATCGTTTTTATTAAATGAATTTTAGGTGTATGGAAAAAAGATCCGCTGTACACTTGTGGTAAGCTAAAGAGACTTAGTTGCCGCATAAACACAAAGCAGGACTTAAACTAGCCTGTGACTTTCCCCCCACTACTGAGGCTTTCTGCGGTGTTTGACTGACGACGATAGGTGGCGTATAGCCACTTTTCCATTTCCCTCGTCATATTTTCGCACCGAGTGTATATATATGTATAAGAGTGTGCTACTTATGCCAAAAACTACCTGGTTGGGCCTGCTGCTTGAGCCGCTTATGCTTTATACTGCGCGTTATATCAATGTTAGGTATACAACTGCTTATCATTAAATCATCGAGATCATCGATTTATTTCTCATCAAAGCTCTCTACAAGCATCGATTATTCTCACCTGCAGCAGATCTAATTCCGCCACGCACGATTCGTCGTCCTCGCATTTATCGCTCTTTCTCTCTCTCTCTCTCTCTCTCTCTCTCTCTCTCTCTCTCACGCCTACGTCGCCTCGTCCTCGACGTCTCGCGCTTCTCTCGAATCCCCTGCGTCGCGCGGGAGAGGCGGTCTTTTTAAAGGCGCCCCACTTAAAAGAACACGCTTTACGTTTATAGCCACTCATTCGCCAGTACGTGAGCTGCCGGCAATTCCGTGCGGGGCGCACGCGAGCGAGAGAGAGAGAAGCTACTCCGGAGTGTGATAAGCAATAACGACGGCGACGAGGTAGAAAGAGAGAGAGGAGCGTATGCTCCGGATCGTTTCGACCAATTGGGACCTGCGAGCGAGTTTTCTCCTCGGAGGGTGGCTTTTTTCGACGCGAGCAATTGACGTTCATATCCGGGCTCGGGGATTGTGTGAGCGAGCGAATTTTGTCCCTCTTGTAATTTCATTCGCCGATCGTATGGATAATTTTAATAATTCCTTGAAGGTAAACAATCCGGAGGTCTATTAAAGAAAAGAAAAATCACCCCGACATTCCTTTCCCCGTGCCCAAGTTTTATTCCGAGCGCTCGAACGCTGCGTTCTTGGAAATTAAGCTCTCGTCTCTCAATTTTCTGATTGGGTGGCGTCGGCGCTCGAGTTAGTTAAAAAATGAATTAAAAGTGTGATCCGGCAGTTGATCGAGAGAACGAGAGAGAAAGACGGACGCCGCACAGCCGAGAAAAAGACTGGATCTGTTACGGCTCGTGATTCTCTCTCTTTCTCCGTCTGGCAAGTCTCGATGCTACTAGCATCTCTCCCTGGAGGATGAGAGAGAAAGAGATAGAGACGAGTCGCTACCGAGAAAGAAACGGTCTAATTAAAGAAGAAGTCGAAGCGACAGAGTCCGACTCGATCTTTTTCTTCCTAGTAAGAACAACCTTACCCCTCATTTACCTACGAACGGGAGGAGAAAGAGAGATTCTCCTTCTTCTTCTTCTCATCAGTGCGAGATCGCTTTTATTTTTTTTAATCGCCCGCCGCCGACGTAACTTTCCCGCGACAAATTGCACCCTTCGAACGATTTTGTCGGAAAAGCGAACGTCGATCTTTCAGTAAAATCGCGTAACTAAAAAATTATCATACCAGATTCTGGTATATCCGACAATAAACAATAAAAAAACAATCGCACCGAAACCCCAAACTACGAGGGGAGAGATCTTATACACTGAGCCTATATCCTCATCCAGTGCACGTGGCTCGTGGGTACAATTAAGCCACGCGGAGCGTCGCGAGTCAATCTTCTGCTGGCGCTTAGCCTCGCTTTATTTAACGCGCGTTTAAAACTAATAAAAGCCGGGGGAGTCGTGCCCAAACTCGCTGTCTTAGCAGCGAATCTGCGTAATCAAAGTTGAAACTCGTAGGACAAGCGCATTAGCCGCACACTGGGCTCCTTTTCGGATATTTCCCGGATGCGATGCCGGAAAGAACGTCGGGGCTGGATAATACCGCGATTAGCGTTGTCTCGCTTCGAGTTTTCGAGAGGGGTGTTTGATAATACAGTCGGGTTTATTTTTAGAAGCTCAGAGTTGAAATTTAGCTAGAAAATGACAAGAGTTATAGTAGAGAAATTTCGCACACCGCCGAAAAACACACTCTCGACGCTGTGAGCAGTTTTTGCAGAATCATCATTTCGCACTCGAGCGCACTCCAGAGAGACGCCGTGGCTGAAAATCGTTCCTGCGCAAACACCGAGGCTTGCGAAATTTTACGATATACCCTCGTCGCTGCACTTTCGAAAATCCTCAGAGCCTATACACTTGAGAAAATGCGTGCGCTGCTGCTACAGCACATCAAACAGACGTCTGCTGCACTTTGCTGCAGGTAGTTTAAGTATGACCTGCTGCTACGGCTGGTGGTCGTATTGACACGAGTCAGCGGGTGGTAGTATAGGACCTACCCCGCCTCTATAGCTATATAACGGCTGTTTGACGAGAGAGAGAGAGAGAATTTGCGCTTATGGGCGGTGGAGACGTAGTCTCGTTAGGTGTGCATTGTTTTTCCTTGTTTATTCTGCTGGTGGTGGGTGGCGCGATCGGAAATGAACGTGCTGATCGCTCTAATGCGATTTTCGAGGAGACAACAACTTGTTCCCATGGATTTGAAGACTGCTTCCGAGGATGCGAAGGGTTGCGGAAGCGTGCGAATGTAATTATAGAATTAGAACTAAAATTTGCATAAATATTTTGTTGTTGGGTCGGTTTTATTATTTTTGAAAACCAACCAATACAAATACCGTTATCAAAAATTCCAGAAGTATATACCCAGTAGTACTAAAACTACAGCTCCGTCAACATTTTTTACACCGTCTTAGCTCTGATCCGCAGCGCAAACCATAACTTGCACACACCTCTATAAACCAACAGAGAGAGAGAGAGAGAAAGAGCGCACTTATATTTACCTTTAGCTCCAAACTCTCACTCTCCCGAAATCCGTCTTCCCGACGCGTTGAAAACGGCCCACACCCAAGATAAACAGCAGCGGCAGCAGCACAGTGTATTAGGTGCGAAAAACCTGCCGTCGTTCGCTGTCAATAAAACAATTAAACCTTCAGGTGCCGGGAAACGTCGTCGCGCGCTATGCTCTCTTCCTTTAACGATTCCCACGTTTCGCGCTGCGTTTATAATACAGACCATAGAATAGCGCGTCCGAGGCCGCGCTAATACCAAACACATGTTGGACTACGAGCACCTGAGAGATGACCATCGTACCTTTCTCTCTCTCTTTCTCTCTCTCTCTCTCTCTCTCTCTCTTTACGGGGGTGGACTGCTGCGTCGCCACGTGTTGACCAGATGTGCGCGCTCTCGCACTTGCGCCTGTGAAAGCGTACGACAGGTACCATATAATATACCTGCTCGACGTGCCCCGGAAGGTGCAGCGCACACCGAAGGGAGATAAACCGAAATTTTGGAAGCTTCTGGGAAGTGGACGCGCGATGACGATAGCATCGGATTTATGGTCGGGAGAATGACAGTTTTTTTCGGGGGAAGAGAGAGAGAGAGTGAGAAAGCTGCGAGAGCGGTACTACACAGTTGTGTTTACAAGGGAGATTTAGTTTTTTTTTTTCTTCTTATGGTTCGAGCGTTTTGCTCGGTTATTATCGCGGAACGATCTTCCAGAGCGTGTTTCTCGTATTTGTTTATTGATATTGGTGTGTACATCCCGTGTAAAACCAGGTTATTTCACTTACGCGCGAGGACGCGGTAAATGATTTTCTCTTCTTCTCTTATACGTAACTCGAAATTACACTCGATTAAGTGCTCTCCCACGCATTAATTCTCAAAGGGGATGTACAACGCATACGGGCGAATTTCTCTAATTTTATTTTCCCCGCTCCCTTTTTATTTAATAAAACGGCCGCCGCTGTGTACACCGATAGGGAAAAACAAAGAATAAGTCCGTTACACAAGACTGCTCGAAAGCCGAGAAAAAGCTCGAGGAGCAAAAGGTATATACATACGCAGCTATCCGACAAAAAAGGAAGACGAAAGCCGAGGCAGAGGAAGGAAAGGGCGATAACGAGAAAGAGAGAGAAAGGGAGAGGAGGGAATCGACGATCGCAAAAAGAGGAGAACGAGTACCCCGAGAGGAGGAGTATCCGGTCGTGTGCGCGCCGCGTGTGTTCTCCCTTAAAAGCAATCGGCTGTTCCTCCTAGTTTGAACGTTTCGTCGCCCCGCGGATCTCGATGCTGCTTTGCTTTACACCGGGGATGTGTATACCGCCTACGATGAAATTATTGCGGTCTGTAGTCCGCCGCCGTCGCCGCGGTAGGCTTTTGCGGTTCGTTCGTGAATTATACGCTCTGCAATAAGTCGGTGCATGAGCGCTAAATACCCTCACATCTCTCGTGTTTAGTCGATTTGTCTCCAGTTAGTAAATAGTTTTGCTAATATTTACACAATAAAAGCGTCAGTAGACTGATTAATCGATCGCAGCTATTAGCAGCCGACAATTTACAATTATGCAAAAGTCTTTTATGTTTATTCAATAGCTCGCAATGAGACAATTTTTTCTTGGTATATAATGTAGCACTTAGTCCGAATTTTTTCAATCACCGCTATCTCGAACGCTACTCGTAATAATATAAATCGATCGAGCAGCGGCGGCACGTGTCAGCGACGCGCGCGAAATAACGATTCGAACGAGCGCGCGGGGCAGCTATTATACGTGACAGTGTGCAAGGTGCAGGCATAAATTAAATCAATAATAACGCTGCGCGATGTGTATAATGTATTCAGCGTCGATCTATAGCTGACGCTATATATATATATATATGTTGGCCTCTAATCCGTCGTCGTCTTTGCGCGAGCCAAACCTTTCAAACCAGTCCTTCTCGTTTCTTCGCGCTCGGATGTGTAACTCAGAGCTATAGACGTACTAGCACGCAACGTTGTGACATAGCTCGCGCTCGTTTTTACGCAATACATAGTGTACGACGTGTGTATATATGTATATACCGCACGCGCACGGCGAGTTTGAGTTTGCAAGCGCGGATCGGATCAATTTTTCTTTATTTTTTTCATGTATCACTCAGAGCTGCGCTGTCATGGTTACTTGCGTTTGGGATATATCGGTTACCGTGTGCGTATATTTTTGTGCTCGACGAGTCGACTAATTGAATGCTCATTGATACCTTATCGAATTTACTTATATGAATTTCTACGTTACAGCTTTTTACACTACTCCATATATATACATCTCAAAATGTAAAACTCGCATCTATCTCGACGTTCGGCTTACATCTGCGTGAAATTCAAATTCCGAAAGTTGACTAATCCAGCGTCCAAAAACTCATACATCACAGCTCTCGTGGCCGAAACAAAGCACCCGTCACGCGTGTCCAGCGCCAAAACTTCATACAACAATTTCAAAATTCGGCTATATTACACACGCGCCTCGGATTACCCCATCAGCCTCGCGCCGATCTCTGGACACACGCACACAGATACATCCACGCCGTCGAGGACGACACACGACCAAAAGCGTGCAGCACACGTATACATATACGCGGAGCGTTTTAAAAGCCCAAGGAAATTGTGACACAGGCGCGTCGGCTATTACGAAAGATCGTATCTCGTCGGTCTCTCGCGCGCGCGGTGGGCGTATTGCATCGGCATCGCTCTCTCTCTCTCTCTCTCTCTCTCTCTCTCTCTCTCTCTCTCTCACTCTATCCACCTCCGCGCGCTCTCGCATCCCTCTCCCGACCGAAATAACGCGAGGAGAAAAAAAAGGCGAGCAGAGGAGGATCAACTTCCGGTATACGTAGGATTGCGTACCGCCGAAAATTCATTTTGTTGTTGTTTCGCTTGATCTATACATAACGCATGCACACAGTGTACCGATACGCTCGGTAGATATATAGTTGTATGTATAGGAACGTATGTGCCTACAAGAACTTTTTTTTAAACGCACAATACGCGCGAGAAGAAGAAGAAGAAGAAGACTTTTCAGGAGCGTAGGTGTAAAGACAGGGAGAAAAATGAAAAGAGCGAAAGAAAGGATTGAGCAGTCGAGACGTTAGCAACAAAAGGGGTGTCGCGCGCGCAAGAGAGAGAGAGAGAGAGAGAGAGGAAGATGGCCCTTACAATGCGCCTCTGATAAACGAGCCGAGATTGTCTGTCTGACTGACTTGGCTCTTCTGAAGCTTCTTCTTCTTCTTTCCTCTATGGCCTTTCTCTCTATGGCTCCTTTTTTTTCACTCTCTGGACTCGCGCTCGCGCCTAAGGTTATTTTACGAGAAAACGAGATCATCGCGTCGATAGATTTTTCGAGAGTTTCTGTGCGTGCAGGAAGATGGGCTATTGAATCGTCGTCGCATCTTTCCAATAATGATCCATGTATATTTAGACGACGAGCAGAAACAATGCAGTAGCCGTGCGATTAAGAATCTCATACTCCTTCGCGCCACAAATCACGTTTTAACAGTTACACATTCGCGCGCCGAGAGAGATTATCGGAGAGTAAAAAGCGCACAATCAATCACCCAAGACTTGAGCAAACAAAGGATCTATCAATAGACGCCGTAAATTTTCCGTAATCGCGGCGAAAGAAAAAAAAAATTGAAGAAAAACCCACGAAAACTCGGCATATGCCAAGTTTCAAAAAGCACTTATCGCGTATACGACGATATTAGCATGCGAGCTCAAAACGCATTGTCCGGTTTTTCTCGCATACTTTTTTTCATCGCGGTGACACGTGTACACGCTGCATCTTTACGTAACCCGAATTCGCTGTAAAATGTAAAATCCGTATACTCTTATATGCGTCCGGAGATGAACTTACTCGGAATAGTCCACGTGCGTAGGCTTTCCGCAAGACAATTACGCAAGCTCTCTCGCTCGTGCATGCGATATCGAATCTTTAATAAGCGACGCGCGCACTTTATTCGCGATCTTTATCGCCGGCGTATAGACTATGATTTACAATGCAGATCTCTCTCGTGGCGTTATTTTTTTTTTCTCGCTCTCAACAGGTGAATTGCCATCAGCGCTGATTACATCGGGATCGATATTTCGCGCGGATTCGTGTCTTTGTTCGACTGTTTTTTTTTCTCTCTCTCTCTTCTAAATCGAGTGTCACTATAGGGAGATAATTAATGGCAGTTTTCATCGAGTTTTGTGTCGCTCGCAAAAAGAGGAAATAATTAAAAGCGCAATAGCGCTATCGAGAAAAGATATTAATCGTTTGTAGTTTAGAGTTTCGGACTAAAAATTTTTAATAAAGGAGCCGCCGAGCTGCCAAGTATAATTATACCCCGATAAAATTCTCCGGCATTACAAAACAGCATAGTTTTTCGCAGACCAGACTCGCCCACACGGGGGGTTGGACACCTGCGAGTCTCAATCGCAAAAAGAGTTATATAATCCATAATCTCGGCGAGTATACGTACGTATATATACAACACGCCGCGGACAGGATGTTACCGCTCGTTCTTACGCTTCTCGTCCAGCGCTGTGGCGCTGGTATATACAGCATTGTGTCGTTGGAATTCTCGTAAAATAATTAAGAGGCTTCTCCTGCTGTCCGGTAGCCGGTGTGCGGCTCACGGTATTTTAAAGGCTCGTAAAAGGGACATTAAAATCTCGCCGTCGCGGAAGATGCTCGAACTCGCTTACTCGCGCGCGAAAGTCGCTTCTTTCTTAGGAGGAATTAATTGACGCTGGTAAGAAACTCCTGTGGATCGTTGCGCCATGCCGCCGCCGGCTTGTGTGTATCGCTTTATAATTTCGGGCCCGGGATTTTCAGTTAACCTTTTTGCCGGGGGTAATAAATCCCCGAGGGGTGCGAGAGAGAGTGTGTAGCTCTTCGTTAAGTCTATATCGGTTCGTTGTAAATTTTCTCTTCTTTTTGTTCTTTGATTGAACGTCGTACTTTGCGACAAATTCGTACGCGACGCGAGTTTGGTGTGATACATTGCAGACAGAGGAATCGAGGAGATTATAAGTCGATCAATGATAGACGCAGTATAATATTCGAATCACGAAAAACTTTAAAATTAAAGCATGAGCGGCTAAAGCAGCAGGCCAAACAAGGCAGTTTTAGCATTGATAGCACACTACTATATCTAGACTTGGAGCGCACATTGTTATGAGGGAAGTGGAAAAGTGCCGATGCGCCACCTATAATCACCTGCCAGAGACACGAAGAGTTTGGGCGGTGACGAAAGAGCCAATCCAAAACTGCTTTATTTTTATAATTGATAAAATATATCGCTCTAGCAGTTTACGCGTATGATATTTTGCGGTAAAGCCATTCGGATGATGAATAGAATGATTATCATGTATTTTTTTGGAGTATGATAAGAACTCCAAAAACGCAAAAAGTTTATAGCTTGATTACGGATTTCATTACTCGCGCGATTTTCAGAGACTTACGCAAGTACACGCAGAAACAAATACACTCGTTTTAATCAATTCAATTTCTTCTGCTCCTCGAGATTTCTTCTAGTTCTCATCGCGCGCGAGTTATATCCATTAATCCAGACCCGAGTGGCAGAATTTATGATTGACAAAAAGTGATTAAGAAATGCCGGTGACAAAAAGACGTGTAATAAAAAGCGACGGATAGAGTGGATTCGAAGCTCGCCGCAAAAAAAAAAAACCGAGCGTCAACGTATACATAATGAACCGGCGCTAGTCGTCCGTTAATTATTCCGAAGCGTAAATTTCAGCGATATTATATAGTTGGACGCTTTCCTGGTTATAGCCATCATCGGATAGTTCATTACGTGCGATAATTATTGGACATGTGTGTATGTGTGTGTTGGTAATTGGATCGCTGCGCATCGATATTCGGTGAAACACATAAGAATCGCCGTTATTGGGTACTTTTGTGTCATCGGGTTCTAATCAGGTTGAATATTTCAGGAGGATAATGAAGTAATTTAGACCGAAACGTACCTACAAATTAGAGCTGTATCGGTGTCCATAAATCGTCGGTAGCACGTGATATTTCACGTATATGAATTACGATCTCACGAAAAAACTGTCTGTATTATACTCTCTCGAAATCCCATTATACCAATAATCCTCGAAAAAACCATAACCCATTCCTCTCCCGCGGTGCTTATAAAATACGACCACATATTCTCGCGTAGTTTTCAAAATCCAGCGGTCTCGTCGCGCGGAAGCAATAAAGCAGAGCGGATAGACAGGTAGTTCTCCTGGATATAATTAAAAATTAAAGTACCGCTACACACACACATATTATACACACAGTCGCTTTCCCCGGGCCGGACGAAGATCGTCCGATTTTTTTCTTCGAGAAAAGCGACTGAGATGTAGAAATTCGAGGTCGGATGCACGCCGCAGGGGCTATGACCGTCGATCCGATCGTGTGTGTGTGTATATATATATATATATATATATAAAGTGGGCTGATCGGCTGGCCTCACCCAAAAACCAGTGTGGGGGACTGTATAGGTGTACCTTTCGGCGCTGCAGAGAGGAGACGAAACTAGTTTGGTGACAACCGAGAGGGCCTCCTTTCGAGAGCTCGCTCTTTTTTAATAGACTCTCCCGTGTATAGTATACCTCGAGAAATCTCGCGGGAGAGAAAGTACGCGAGCGATGAAAAAAAAATAGTGCCGCCGCTCGCTTTTTCGATAATTCGATCTATACGCTTCTCTTCTCTCTTCTCCTCTGAGAGATACGACGATCGCCGTGAGAAAAAAATCCCGTCATATGGTAGAGAGAGAGAGAGAGAGAGCTGCACGACGAGTTTCTTTATCGACGTATACACTTCCTTCGATCTCGGTAATTGAAAGATAAGCTAAATCTCATATATTGAAGGAAGTGCCACGAGGAGCTATTTTATTAACAACGACCGATTCCATATTTATCGACGACAGAGAGGAACGCCTTTGAATCTTGCTTAATTTATAAGCACACACCGAGAACCGGCAGCAGCAAAAACCTCAAAAGAGGGCCCGCGCTTGAAACAAAGGGACGAAACAAAACGGCGCGTGGAGAGATACACACATAATACGATGGCAAAAAGTCCTCCGCTCTCTCATTCTCGAAACACCTGAAAAAAAGGCGCAGATAAAGGAGGCTACTCGCGCGCGCGAGCCAAGAGTGTATCCGTATATATATATAGAGAGAGAAAGAGAGAGAGAAGAGACACGATTCGCGCTCTCTGCAGCAGCAGCCCTCGCTTATCTTGCATCGAGCATTGTCGCTCGCGCCGGCTGACAGTACCAGAATTGCCGCGAGTAGCTGCTGCTGCGCACGAAGGAGTAGAGGAAGAGGAGATCGGAGAGATGCTGCTGCTGCTGCAAGGAACAACCGCAGGGGGACGACGACGAGCTTCGTGTGTATACGTATATATACAGCTACTGCTGCTGTGCTGGAGAGATCGAAACAGCGGCGACGCGACGCCCGTCAGGGACGTTGCGCCGAGAGACAAGTTGCCGCAGATTCTACAATTACTCACGGGCTTTCTGCAAACTTACTCTCGCGCGGTGGCTACTCTCCCGCTACTGCAATGAGCTCCGATACTTTTGGCGTTTCAATGAGAGATTTCGTGCGAGCAGAGAACTGAGCGATTGTGTTTTCAGAGTCGCTTCGTGAAATCTTGATATCGTGGCTTGTGAAGATCGAAAGTCGTTGTTGCGCAAAGGTGGACCAGTTTTAATAAGCTTCGTTGATAGATGGTAGGATTACGCTCGATAAGCTTTTTAATTTGGAAATTCTACACGGAGGATTGTATGATTTTTCTAAAGCGTAGACTACTCCGCAACTGATCGACGCAACGTTGCGGAATATTAGCATAGTCTCTGTTACGTAAGTGTCGAGAGAAAAAAAGCACGCGTTCCCTTATCTGCAGCATCCCGTACACGCGAGAGAAGTCACGTTCCTTTTGCTTCGTATACAATGATCGTATTGCAAATTTAGTGTCGCGCGCGAGAAACTCTCTTGAAACGATCGGTTAGAGACTATATAATACTCTCTCGCCGCACCTCTGCTTATGCGCTATATATACCCAAGGATCCCGAATCTCTCTTGTATTTCCTCTATACACACATATATAGCCTCTGAACATTCCATCCCGCTTGTTTTTATCGGCGCGCGAATGGGACTTTACGATGTCTCGTCACTCCGAGTTATCCTTTCCTCGCTTTTACGTCCCTTTTCACCTATACATATACACGGAGCAGTTCTCACCCTTCGTAGCTATAGTGTCAACCCCGTTTTTCTTTTCGCAGAGTAGAGCACTCGTATACGAGCTTTTTCTTCTCCCACGACGTAACGACTTGTCACTAATACATCTGTTATGGAGACGACTATACCGCCGTCGGGTTATTCCGAATGTCTGTGTCTTCGAAGCGTTAAATATTTCAGTCATACACACATGTATGCTCAGTTTTCCCTCAGCTATGCATTGAAGCCCTAATAATGTATAAGTGTATACTGATTAAAATTTAGAGAGAACGAGTTACGCGTGAAATGGAGTTTGAGTTTTATGACACCTCTCGATCCAGCGCGGAAAATTATGTGCCATATATATATACAAGAAGCTTGTTTTTGCGTCGAGGAATTTTTTTTCAGAGGATCGGGTTACGTAGGTTGCGAGAATGCAGGAAGATAGAGCGGGACTCGTAAATCCATCGGCGGCCGCAATCTGCCTGCGATCGAAAAGAGTATTATTGATTGGAGCTGCGGATAGATCGAAGCGTGTGCGTATATCTGCCTAAATTCTGAAGTGTCTGAGAGATATGCAAATTAGGACACCTTGAAGGGAACCAATTCGTTTTTCTAGAAAACAAGCTATTGTATTAACAAAAAATATTAACGGCCAATCGATGACTCCTTATATTGAGTTTGTAGGTTTACGGCCGAGAGGCGTTTACATAAAAGCGCGCGGAAACTCGAATATCATCGTCCCCTTGCGCGTATATACACTGTCTTCTAGCTCTCTCTCTCTCTCTCTATCCCGCCAAAAGCAAGTTTTACTAGTGCTTGCAGCTATATTCACTTTTACTGCGATGCATCAGATTTTAGTGCTTTTACACTCAGCTCTCGTCCATATATCCAAGCGCGAGCTTTCTCGCTGCTGAAGAAAGTCAAGCATAAACCAAGCGCGCGTATGTGTGTCTGTATAACTCTTGTGTCTCTCCAGCAGCAGCAGTGCAAAAAGAGACTACAACAACCCAGAATTTTCGCGGCTTCCGGCTACCGGAGCGGTGGAGCACACACGCGACGATTTTTCCCCGCGGAGAGCATAAGATCGGGAACAGCGGGTGGTGTCTTCGGTGCTGACAGATTTACGGCGGTCGGCTTCTTTTTTAATCCTTCGTCTTCTCGTATCTGGCTGCAACTCTCTCGTTGCGTAAGCGAGATATCGGCAGAAACCGGTAATCTAGAAACACGCTCTCGTGCATGATGTATATGGACGCCCTCGCGGCTTCTGATAATAAATAGCCCTAAGGGACATTGTATACCACTTTTTCACTGGCGGCGCCGCTGCTGTGTATATATAGCATTATAGTCTTTGATACGATTCGTGTATAGGAATCGCGAAGCGGTTTAACTCCTCTCTCTCTCTCTCTCTCTCTCTCTCTCTCTCTCTCTCTCTCTCTCTCTCTCTCTCTCTGTAACAGTGATCGATCAGACCGAAATTAAATTTGTAATTCCGGCATATCAAAATGCAGAGCGGCACGCGCGAAATTATCGCATTATATGCAGATGCCCGTGCAATTTCGTGCTCGCACGTAACGACTTAGAAACGAGCTGGCAAATATATCATTTATCCGACGAATCCGGAGAGGAAGAAAAAAAAAAACAAGCGTGTACGTATATAATGAACGAACCAACGCACATACGAGATATCCAGTCTCTGTCGTATAATTACCACTTTCGTAACGCGACATTAATCATGGACAGAGTCTCTCGCCTCGACCTTTCGAGCGCCCGAGCCGACAACGATCGATTTACGATCTGATCTTATAAATATTTTTCTCGATATTGAAAAAGAAACTGCACTATACTTGGAGTCGACAAACAACTCTTTTCGCTTATTGAAAATATGCGCTCGCTTGTGAGCAAGGACTCGACGAGAGAGCAGAACTACGTCGTAAAACGATATAGACGAGAAAAGTTTATTCCTCGTCGCGAGTATGTGTTAACACAGATTTCTCGGTATTTTATGCTCGCGAAATGCCGAGAGCGCCTGTCGTAAAGTGAAGCTTTATAAACGAGAACGATAAGTTGTAGCCTTATTTCCTGTGCGTAATGTAAAGTATACTCACGTATAAGAAGTTAATAAACCTATACTACGAGAGTAGCATCCGTATTTATAAGAAATTTGTCAGCCAGCGCTTAGGTAAGAAACGGCAACATTAAATAACGCCGTCATAGAGGAATTCGCACACCTATGTATACCGTATTTTTCTACGAACCCTATACTGGCTGACTCATATAATCCGCGAGCTAGCGCTGCAGAGATTCCCGTCAGTCCAGAGCGCATATTTGGTCAGCTCCATTCATCTCTTGCCCGAGAAAGAGAGAAAGAGAGAGAGAGAGAGAGAGAGAAGCTCTATAGCGTATAAAAATCTAAGAGACGTGAAATGTTTATACCGCGTGCCGGCCAGCCGTCGTCCTCGGAAACAATATTCGCGGATACGGCGCTCGTAAAGTGGCCACCAGGGTGATCTATCAATCGGCATCAGCTCTGGAATTATCGCGATGTGTCTCTAGATCGATGTGCCCGCTGTCGTTAGAGGGGAACCGGTATCCCAAGCCGTACGTTATAACCCAACCGGACCGTGCACCGCTTCGTATATCCATCTCTCCGAGTGAGAGAGAAAGACCAGCTGAAGGAACTCCACCGTATAGTTCTATATAGAGGCTGTGTGCGCGAGCTCGGCGATAATTGGACGATGACGCCACGCGTTCCAGGTGAAAAAATTCTGAAAAATCGAGCGGTATCGATCGGTAGCAGCAGCAGCAGCAGCGACACAGTTACCTTAGGCGACTAGCGTTCGATTTCAGTGATAAACCGAGCTGGCTTGAATGATGGATGATGTTGACGCGCTTGTAACTAACGCACGTGTACTGGAGTGAGTGAGAGAGAGGCGTTACGCAGAAGCGGGAAAATATTTTTGTCTCCGAGAGCGAATCGGAATTGCTGATCGGTAAGCGATGCGTGTGTGTGCGCGCGCGAAATTCATCCCGGTTTTTCTTCGTTGAGATTTCGTCGAGAGATAAGCAAGCGGGACAGACTGTACTGTGATTTTATTCCGAAATCGGAATTTTCAATTCTCTTATCGACCGCACGAGAGTGATGGATCGTTGTCAGTCGACGTGTATTGTCTCTTGCGAAAAATATATATTACCGATGAGCTATATACGTAACGCGATCGGCATAGTGAAAACTCTTCGTTAAAGAACTACCCGGGGAGTAATTGATTCCTGACAATTAAGGACCTAAAAAATAATCTCTCCTTTAATTCGCTGACGGAAAGAAATCGATGACACGTCGGATCGGAAGATCTCTCGACTCTACTGCTGCCACTGCTGCGAGGAAGAATCGAGCCCCAGAAGTGCCCGATTAGCTTTCACGGCACGATCTGACCTAAAACCGTACGGAGCTAGCGCGGATCGGTTGGACTCTTCTCTCTTTCTCTCTCTCTCTCTCCCTCGGTCATCTCTCCTTTTCCTTATAACACTACCATCTCTCTTGCAACGATCGAACAAATTCTGGGATCGCTCGAGCTAAAAGAGCGAAGCGGCTCGAGTTCTTGAAGAAAAAAATACGTTTTATAGCAGTGGCTATAACAATGGATGAACAGGACTTGTGACTTTGAGTTTTACGCCTCTTGAGAGCGAGCCGATGGAGTTTTATCGTAAGTGCATTTCCAAATCGAATATAGAGCGTAACAGTTCTCGCTCCAAAGGCAGAATCTCGGATGTATATATGTTCGGCGAATGAAGTATTCAAGCGCGAATCAGCCGCATCGGCGTGGAACAACAACAGCTCGTTTTTCCACGAATAACCGAGTCCGTCTACTCTGGTATATCACCGCCGCAGAATCGCGAAAAACCACCGGAATGATATGCAGAACGCTCGGACAGATTAGGTAAGAAGAAACGTTTTCGCTCCGAAACCGGACAACCATACGCTCGCTACTATACCCATCTTTCCGGTAGAGCACACCGATCGACTTTTTTTTTTTTTACTCCTGGTTCGCGTGTATACACGCGGGGCAAAAAGCCGCGGCTCGAGCATTATATTCAAAGTCTCCTCGAAATAATTCTACATATATGAATATAATCGGCTGCGGGCGATGCACGCCGCGAGTCTCTCTCTCTCTCTCTCTCTTATTTCTGTTGCGCTCGCAAGCGGGGTATCAAAAAGAAGACGACCTTGCCGAGTTTCGTGTGTGTCTCTCTGTGATCGTTTCTTTTTTTTTATCGTGGCTTCTTTATTTCGTCATTTTAATGCCTATTAGTGCCACCTTAGGCGCGGGATCAATTTTATGGTAATATAGGGGCTTGATTGATACTTTTAACTATTTGACGTGTTCTCGGATCACGTCGAGAACTGACTGTAGTTGCGGTACGAGAGAGATAATTTCGTTTGCATTCATTTTTATAAGCATCTCTCCCGTGTGTAATTTGCAGATCAGTTTTTTGTCGAAAGATCTGATAGTTCCTATAAATGCAGTGCTGTATTATGCCATACAGATTAATTAAGGTGACAAGTTAGCATGAGTGGCCCAAACAGCAGGCCCATCAAGGCAGTTTTGGCATATATGGCACACCCCTTATATATATACATTCCGAGCGCGAATAGCGCTAAGGGAAATAGAAAATCTCCTGTGCGCCATCTATCGTCACTAGCATGAGCTTGACGCTACTATATACGACTGATTCCGTATGCCCGAGCAGACCGCTATATAGCGCTGTGGATCTCTTTTCTCATCCACGTGTATAACAACAAAGCAATTCAACGACTCCGGCATCAGAGAGCGACTTATCGATAGCCTCACGGCGAGCTACTCTAGCGCCGAGAGATAGATAACGAAGACAAGCGAAGCAGGAGAGATGCACGAGCAGTGGAAAAAGAGAAAGAAAAGCTCCTGCAGCAGCAACAGCATCGTCGGGGTGTCCGCTCTCCTTCTCTCTTGTATATACGCGGGCGCGCGCGCGCGCGCATCGAGAATGCGGTTATGATAATGCACCGGCCACCGCACTACGCAGAGATCCGATCCGCACAGGTCGGTAGGTGTATGTGTATACAGTTGGGAGATATACTCGAAATGCTTGCTTTCTTTTCCCTCTGCTCCTTCTCCTTCTTCTTCTTCTTCTTCATCTGCTCGTTATCTGCTGGACCGGAGAGTTTCTGTCTTTGTGCGGTCGTTGGGGGTTTCTCTCGATTTCGCGATTTTCCACCAATGGGAGCAGCTTATACGTGTACGTATAGGTATACGAACGAAATAAAAGTAGCGTATATAACGCTCGCAATTAATCGACGATTCCCAATCGAATCTCGTTGGTTCCAACTTGGATCCAATTCCCCATCCGGTCGCGGAGAAATCGGCGGAAATCAAGCGTTTGTATCCTCTCGAAAAGGGCGGGAATAAGTGTCGCGCGACATTAGAGCTAACGCATCGTCGCCTTTACTTCGGTATCAAGCTCGAGTCCGAGCCATAACCGCCGAGAGTATACGTGTATAAGGTGTATGTATATAGTATAGGAAAACTCTTAGGCGAAAGCGAAGAGAGTCTCTGCTGGTTCTCTGGTTAAATTGTTTCCAGTCCATTAGCCATTAACTACCGGCACACCGCCTCAGGGATTCGGATTCGAGGTTTTCTTTCGTGCTCCGATTCGCAACGAGTATAAGCGAAATCCATGGGAGAACTGCTTCGATTCCTTCGCCGGAGTAGAGAAAAGAAGATGCGCACGGGTAAGTGAGTAAGCTTTAGCCTGTATACACATACATATACATAGGTAAGAAGAAAGGTATACACACAGAAAAGACGCTGCTAGTCTCTTCGGAGAATACGAGAAGAGGAGAAAGAAGCGTTTAAATAATTCCACTATTTCCATGCATATTGCAGGAAACAATTACAACTATAATTGCTAATAGAAGATTCCAGACGAGACCAGCTTTATCTCGCGCGGGCGGACTTCAAACTCGCTCTCGCTTTGCTTTTCGTGCGCGCTCTTGGCGGACTTGCCTTTTTGCCGAGAGCACAAGACACCGCGAGAGAGAGAAGAGAGTTTATCAGCTTTTCCAGCCGTTTCAGTGTTATTTCAGAGGAAAAAAATTTCTCCGTTTGATAAATCTCACAAGCGCGAGTTATACACGCCGCGAGATAGCAGCGTAATGAGTTATTATCTCGACACGGTGTGAATAACGCGGCAAAAAGTGCGATTTATCGCCGCTACGCGGCGCTGTCCCAGCTATCTCTTTCCCGCATTGAACTATAGTTTAATTAATTTTCGACGAGGACGAACAAGTATATATATATAACGAAATTTATCACTCTCGTTCAATTTACCGTGCGCGGAGATAAACGCATTATACTTTTGTTTTTATATATCGAAAACACTCTGCTGCCCCGCGCGAGCTTTCTCTGCGTATAAAGAGAAAGAGAGGAAGTCGGGCACACGGGATGAAAGAGAAGAAGAGGGAAAAAATCAAGAAAATTGGTATGCAGCACACAACAAGCGCCGGGAAGAGAGAGAGAGAGAGAGAGAGAGAGAGAGAGAGAGAGAGAGCGAGGTAAGGAGAGGACGGGCGGGTTTAGGCCAGCTGGGGGTTGCTCGGAGGGTGGGATCAATACTCTCTCTCTCTCAGAGCCCGGCTGCTGCTGCTGCTGCTGCTGCTGCTATACGCACGAGCTTCCTTTTCTTCCGTCTCTCGTACAGTCTTTTCTCTCTCGCTTGCTCTCGCGGAGGGATAGATACTACTAGTACTGCTGCTGTCCCCGAGCTTCATCCAGAGATTACCTAATGCGCAGTCATTTTCTTGAGCTTCGAAACCGGATAGCTCGCTGCTGTTGCTTTCCGCCTCTGCTATTAGCCGTTCTGGTGTCTTTTTTGCTCTCCACTGTGTTGGGGTACTTTTCGTCATTAAATTCGTATCGTTTTATCAGGTTTAATGCCGTTTTAAAGTGCGCTATATACGTATACATAGCTTGGAAATCTATTTGCTCTGCTTTCAAGGCACTTATGTAGAACGCGCGCGAATTTACATAGTTTCGCCGACACTTGTTTTTGAATCTCGAATCCTTCTACTTTTTTTCCCCTCGAAACTCGATATAGCGTACACGAATCCGGAGTGTCTTATACACGCCCTCTTGGATTACTATAACGAAACAAAATTTCAAACTTCTTCTCTTTCAGCGTGTAGAGCGCAGGCAAAGATTACGTCAAAAGCAGGTCAAAGACTCGCGTCGCGCTTGACGTCAGTGGAAGTTACACACGTGTAAGTATATAGGTATACAAGTAACAGCTGCACATCCGCGATTCTCTGCTTTGCATCGAAGAGTTGCGCTTCGCGCTCTCTATACCAATAGGGGAAAACAATTGCTTGTCGCGCACTATGGAATTAGCCTGGCCGGCAAAGGGGGCGGACTCGCGCGCGTAAAACCTTCTTGGTATTTCTTTGCATACAAAGAAAGAGATAGTATGTGACAAAGGCTGCGCGCGCGCGCGCGAGAGGGAGAGAACGAGAGAGGGACAAAGAAAGATATATAGCGCCGACGCCGACGCCGCCGCAGCCGACGCCGCCACCGCGAGACTGCGAAAAAAACTGTATTGTGCTCCGGCGAAATTCGAGAGACAATGAAAGTGAAAAAAGATATTTGCGGCGAGCACCGTGCGCACGCGGCTGAGTTAACTTCGATGATTATTCGAGTTATTATTTATGCGTTCTTGCGTTGAATCTTAACCCTCTTCAAAAAGTCATCTGTGAAAAGTGAATTAGCCAACTAAATCGGCAACCGATTGGTAACTTAACGAAATTCGTTATTGCTTATAATGATTTATTGTTGGGAGAGTTGATGTTGTTTAAAGAAATTCAAATCTCCCGCTACTCTTAAGTAGGTCAGGTTTCATGTAAAAGCGCCTTAAAGATCAAGAACTGGTGCTGCCCTCACTTTGACGAGAATCAGCTGTTCTTGTGAAAGTGGAAGCAGCACCATCGCATTCCTAGCTGGTCAAGGCCGAAGATCACTTGAGAGAAATCACCAGTCTCAGTTTAAGTGTTGGACAGTGCTGACGTAAGTGTATCTTGGAGTTTCGTTTTAGTGAAATCGGCTACATCACACACAGATCAAAATGTCTTACATGCTATGTCATCTGAAGAATGGGTGGCAGGTGGACCAGGCGATATTGTCTGAAGAAGACCGTGTTGTGGTAAGTTAACCTCAAAATTGATTTTTATGTTCTTGATTCCACATGGCAGCGTCTGTACTCAATGCGCATGCGCGGCGTCTATAATACGTGCACAGTGACGCTCATGTCGGTAAACATTTCAGTCGATGCGTTTACATTGGTGAATCGTTGTACAAAATGAATAATTATTCGCAAAAGTTAAATTATTATTCATTCGATTTGCAGGTAGTCAGATTTGGTCACGATTGGGACCCCATGTGTATGAAGATGGACGAAGTTCTGTATAGCATTGTAGAGAAAGTCAAGAATTTTGCTGTTGTGTATCTGGTGGATACAACAGAAGTTCCGGATTTTAACAAAATGTACGAATTGTACGATCCGTGTACAGTGATGTTCTTCTTCAGGAACAAGCACATCATGATTGATTTGGGTACTGGCAACAACAACAAAATTAACTGGATTATTGAAGACAAACAAGAGATGATAGACATTCTTGAGACGGTGTACCGAGGAGCCAGGAAGGGTAGAGGTTTGGTGGTATCGCCAAAGGATTATTCAACAAAATACCGTTATTAATTCATTTACATATAATGCATACGTGACTCACGCTTATTTTATATTAAAATTTTAATCAGACAATCATTGATAAAGTATGTGGTCTACTATGCTTTTGTGTATAATCATTTGGTTTTTTGAATGATATTAAAAATTGAATTTTATAATGAAAAACTACAGCCTTTTTAAATTTTCTCCCTGTTACTAAAGATATTTAAAAGTCGCGGTGTAATAATAAGCACATCACTCTGCACGTAACTGGTCTCGTATTGTATAAAAATACGAATATCTTGGATTAAAAAAAGGAGCTTTAGCTCGTTTCTAAGTTCGTAGAATTCCACGGAAAAAATATGACGTCATCGCTTAAAACAAATGGCTTGGAACAAAATCGGTGATAAATCACGGAAAAATAAACTTGAGCAGCAGTTTTGCGCGCAGAGTGTTAATATATAATGACGATATTCGAGTTCGCGCGCGCAGCCTGTTACGGATTAACGAAGCGCACAGGCCTCGTCGAGGCATCCTCGCAAAGGGTTGAAATTCCCCCTGTATACAGTCGTTCTTTTTCCTCGACTATTAAACTCCTTAAGCTGTACTGTCTTTATTGTATCTCTCTCTCCACTGCGGATTGGCGTCACTTCTCCTGTGAGCTAACTACACTCCCTTATTCCGCATCTGTAAGAAACGAGAATTTACTTTAAGACTTGGCGTTTAGAAGAGCTTTGAACTATTCTTTCGATGGGATTATTTTTTTCATTGGTATTTCGCGATTGCTTGTTTTTAGTTGATAAATTCTTACGACAGTTTTTCGAGCGACAAAGTCGGTGATTAGGGACGATTACGATAAGCGCAAACGCAAATTTAACCACACCGCACTATAAAATTCGTTTCTATAAAGGGGAAACTCCGTGGTCGGAATTTAATCATGGAACTTTGTCATCTGTTCACTAACGACTAGTGCGAGACAGAGAGCAGGGTGAACCCGAGAAGAGCCAGTATTTTGTAGCCTGGACCATCTGGGCTCTTTTTTACAATCCTAAGTATATAATTTATATTATACTTGGAGCCTTTGATGTGCGCTAATAAAAAAAGTCTAGATTTTAATAAAAACAGGATTAAGTGTAAATCGACGAATTCTTTTACACCTGCCCACAGCCGGTGTATTAAAATAATTCTAGAAACGCCGCGATTATTCATCCTCGAAAATCCTTCGACAAGCCATTAAACCGATATAAAAGCAGCAAAACTCGTCGCGTCTCTCGGCAAGAGAGAGAGAGAGCTCAGATACAACAAAAATCCGCGCGCACCATAAATTACACTTAATTCAACTTAATCGCCTCAATTTGTTACATACGAAAGCCTCCGAACTCGCCGTTCTTTCCGCCAATTTCGCCGATAATGCATAATTTTTCAATCTCGAGCCTCATCGCGCGCAGACTCCAGAGATACGCATCTCTCCGGCTCTTCGAAAAACGGTGAAAAAAAAGATCAAATAAAATATTCGCGAGATCGGCTACCTGAAAAAAGAAAAGAAGGCCAGCCTCGTCGGCGATTACGAAAATCTTCTTCTTGCAGCACACACGCGCGCGCGCGCGCGTAGCTCATTAGCATAGGGACAATCAGCTCGAGCAAGAGTGTGAGACATAACATTCGGGTGGCGATTTCCTGCCGAGTGACCCCGCGAACGCGTTGAGCCGACGGAAGTCGTTTTATAAGGAAAAGGCGATCGGCCGTCGATCGAAACAATGAGTCGATGTGCTGTAGAGTTCACGGCTGAGGGCTTAGTTCAGGGGTTAGGATTTCCGGCTCCGATGATGATGATTCGTCGCTGATCTTTTTGTAGCTTTTCGTGTGTCATCAAGGTCACCTATACCTTTTGGACTCGCGGAAATCGGTTGAGCGATGGGCTTTTCTTCGGAGCTCGATTATAAATGTAGCTCGAGACGACAAAGCATCTGAGTGTCGTACAGTATGGCAAGGTATCCGCTTGTATTTAAATTGCTGATTGTGGTAATGTAGTTTATTAAAAGAAAACGGAACAAAGGAACGGTAAATTCGGCGTTGGAAAGCGAAGCGTCATCGAGGCGTCGTTGAGGATGAATTTTCTAAGAGTGACTATAAGCCTTTACGTAAAACCGATGAAAATGTATCGTTATGTAGCAGCAGATACGTATCGGTAAAACGTTTCGATTCGCCGAAGGTGCGTACATCGAGATTCGCTCAGTACGACTTTGATTTCGGATCATGAGTCATGCGCGCGACTCCGTAGCGCGAATCCATGTGACTCACGTTAATGATGCGCGGCTATTGTGAAGGTATGTCACGTGCCGGTGACACGATTTCTTTTTAGTTCCTTCGATCTCGCGGAGTCGATACGCGATGCGTTGTGGACTGACGCGCGATTCTGAAGAAGTCTCTGTTATATAGTGCGTACGTGATTTTATATTAATTTTTTACGTCAATGTAAAAAAGGGGTACGTGAAATTTTTCCTATACAATACACGCAGGTAAAGCAACACGACAGTTGGTCGATGTAGTGGGGATGAAAGATAAGCGAGAGAGAGAGAGAGAGAAAGAGGCGGCGGTTACGGCTAAAATGTGCAATAAATAATAATGATTGCCTCTACGTGTTCGCACAATGCGGCTCGGCGCTTAGTGGCTACCGCATTGCCGGTGCGTGTACTATATATACTAAGGGAGAGATGCAGCAGCAGTATAAGGTTATACCTGATGCACCGCCCTTTACGGAGATTTGGCTTCACGGTCTTTTCAAACGCTCTGATGTTTCCGGTTGTGTTCTCCCTGTGTGTCCGCCGCGTCATTAATAATTTCCAACGGACAAAAAACCATCGTCATCCAATATCACAACATTTATAGCCAGCTAGGAATTTTTCCACGGCATTATTGCGAAATTTCCATCATTTTTATACCTGCCCGCTTGCTCGCGCGCGACGCTATATATACGCGTAATAATTTTGCGATATCTGGCCACAAGGGTCTCTCCGTATACGACAAGCAGCGCGCGCACACGTATGTATGCGAGCGAGCGTATAAAGTAGTTGAAAGTTTAGAACGGTATGCGAATGGATATTATAAGCCGGGGCCTTTGTACTCGCGGCGATATGAATTCTTCCTTGGTTCCATGGCTCCAGCTCGATGAGGTTAAATATTGGAGTGGGCTAGTAGCTCGTTTAACCACACCCTCATAAATAAGATTTCACTGTGTAATACGTAATATCGCGTGCGGAGACCTTTCCATTGCAGTAGCACAGCGACTCGGTAGCCTTATCTTTATACTCTGCTTTTTATACGCCGCTTACGGCGACCGCTGCTGTGTATACAGAACACAGAGAGCGTATATATACACATTCTTCTGTGTGTGACCTCATACCCCTTTGATCCTGTAGCGGAGATTTCACTCTGTAATCACAGCCGATTTCCAAGCCAGATTAAACAAACTATTGCTTATTTGACGATCGCCATCGTTTCCTCCTCCTGTGTGCGCTAAACACCGTCATTATAATCTCCCCGCAAAATGACAGACTCTGTGCGCCGTTTAAAAACGACGAAAATTTATTTTTCCGAATACAAACTTTTCACACCGAGTATAAATCACGTTTGGGAAAAAAAAAAAAAAACGCGAAGAAAGAGCTGCAGCACTCGGTGCGCGTAAGAGATCCCAAATTTTCAAAAGCAACAGTCGCTCGACTAACGAGGCTTCATTGAAACTTCACTCTCTTGTACGCGTAGTACACACGCACTCGCACGAAAGGCGGCGTTTCAAAGCGGCGCGTATTCCCCGGACGGATCCACCCTCGCCACCTGCGCATGTCTCTCTCGCGTCGCAAAAATCCTGGGTTGAAATATGCAAACTACCAGTCGCTGGGGGTCCTTGCCGAAACGAGCGAATTAAGAAGCGGGGAAAAGCGCTGCCGCAGCTTCGTCAGCGCCATCGGCAAAGAAAAGATTGCTGAGCGTCAGGCCCGAACAAAGAGTTTTGATAATGATATCAATGCACGAGGAGGGAGAGAGGATGGGCTTTTGATTGTGGTTGGTTGGCGCGAAGAAAAAAAAAAGAACATTTTTTTTAACTTACTTCGTATTATTATTATGTATACCTATAGTGCAATATCGAAGGTTGGAGCAACGCAATCGATAATTCAAGTCTCGCGCGCGCGGTAGCGCCTAAAAGCCAGCGCGCAATTTTTATAACGATCTTATACGTCGCGTCGCGGTCGGGGAGAGCATTGAAACGTCATTTGTCGCAGTGGCCCGCAAGATGTCGAGCGTATAACAATTTCGCGCAGCATTATATACAGTGGAGAGCGCCGCGCAGAAAGCTCGAATTAGCCAGGTGTGCGTGCCGGCGCATAACTTTCCTCTTCTCGTCTCCGTCGTCGTCGTCGTCGGCTTTATCGGCTTATACCTGTCCCACTTACACCTTATTATCGACGTCCTTATCTCTCTCTCTCTCTCTCTCTCTCTCTCTCTCTCTCTCTCTCTCTCTCTCTTCCTAGAATCATCTCTTTCGAGAGCCAGCCGCAAAACAAAATTGACGCGCGGCGCGGTATAAGCGACACTTTTAAGTAGCCGCGCTTCGCATAAATAACCGGCCTGATTGAAGCTATTTTCGACGCGAGAGAGTTGCGCGAGCTATGTAGGATGTAAACAAGGATACACACGTATAAGCGACAAGCTTCTCTTTTGAAAAAGTATCGAAAGGCTTAATCAGAAAAGTATTTGCAGGGAAAAACGTGACGTTTGGACAGAGTCGAGGCTGTATGCAGCCTTTAGAATTCAACGGAGCATTGATCTTGCTCCGACGTTACGCACACGTGTCTCTTCTCTATATACGGCGTCCTGGCGTTCCTAAACATAATCGCCACATGCCGAGCATAGCGGAGAAGAGAGAGAGAAGGACGAGCTCGGAGGAGTTGTTGTGTATAGCCAATATCGCCGCGAGAGGTATATCATTTCCAAAATTTGAACTGATTTCAACGTGTGATTTTCTCTGTGATTTACGAGACGGCTTGTTTTTTTCTCAGAATTTTTAGGATTCGGCTTCCGAGACGAGCTGAATTTTTTTACTGCAAAAAAAGTTAATATTTATACGCTTATCAATCTGGAGCAGCGACTGAAAAGCAGTTGATCGTAGGCGTTATCTTCGTCAAAACAAAAAAGAAGAAAAAAAAGTTTGAACCGCGACGACATCCTATAATCGCTGCGGTGAAATCATATTAAAAAGAGTGACAAATGAAGCTCTGCCCGCGGCTCGGAAGATTCTGCAGGGCGAGCAATTAGTTATCGTCAAGCGCAGAGACTCGACGCGTCGCTATATCCTCTCGAAAAATCGACGCCCCGCGTGCGACATCCGCAAACACTCCTCTCTCTCTCTCTCTCGATGTAACGTCAAGATTTGACGCTGTCAGAGCTTTCCCCTCCGGAAAAAAGCACACGCCGCATCGCGTCGCGAAAAACATCGCCGCAGAGGGGGATCGTTGCGGCATGTCGTCTATACACAGATACGTATATATAGAGGGAGAGAGCTGGCACGAGAGAGAAGCAAAGGGTGTGTAACTCGCGCTCGCGAACGACGCTCACTTATTGGCGACGTGTCTGCCGGTATGGCGCTCTCTGGCTGTGTTCGGAGAGACACACGCCACCGCCGCCCGCCGCAAATGAAAGCGAGAGAGAGAGAGAGAGAGAGAGAGAGAGGGTATACAGGAGAGGAAAAAATTTGGAGCGCCTCGTTCCATTGCGTTTTCACCTTGTACTGCTTTATAACTATCTATCTCTCTCTCCTCTCTCGGACCTATATATCTATATCTATACACATCGCCAACGAGGTATATAGGGTAAATCCTCGCCGTGTGCTGGCTGCGAAACAGTGGCGCCGAAAGCACGGCGTGCTGTTCAAATATTGGCGGTTGCTTTAAAAATCGATCGCTCGATTCTTTCTCCCCCCCCCCACCCCCACCCAGGCACCCTTGGTTGCGGATATATACGTCGCTGCTGCAGCAGTGGTCGACCCCAGCAGCAGCCCGCGGGGTAAACGTACGTGCTTCTGCATAGGCCTGCCTGCTTTCGTATTAGGCGGAATGAAGCAGCCGTTTCTTCTCTGTGTTCTCGTTTTTTTTCTCTCTCTCTCTTTCGCTTCTTTATAGGATAGAGGTTTTCTTTTTTAGAGCGAAATCGGGGAGGGAAATCCCTCCATCCGCGCTTTCAAACTGTTGTACGAGAGGCAGCCGGATGATGAATGGTCAGAAAGGTGGGATACGTGATAGGATGATTTTTTGGGACGCGCGGCTGTTTCGAGGATTTCCTGAGGTTTCTGAAGATTTGCTCGTTTGATTTATATGCGCGCGTTATGCCTTTGAAATGTCGTGATTGTGGTGTAGCGCTATACGGGTATATCATAAGGGAAGTGAATGTAATGAGCAAAAAATCGAGGCGGTGTGCTTACGCGCGTTATGCGTTCAGACATGATTTTACGAGAAGACTAAATGGTCCAATTACTTAGTCCGAGAGCTGCCGTTGAAACCACAGCTCGTATATTTTCTGCTCTCGCTAGCACTTGCCGCGCGATTATCGAGAGAGGCTTGCGATATTGAAATGCAGTTGAGGATATTTTCGCATAATAGGTCTGCACCCAAGCGTTTTTTTTTTTTTTTCACGTAGCTCTATACTCCGAAGACATGAGTTCTGAAAACTACTTTTTCACTTCAAAATCGTGAGAGCACCGAAAATATAGGCAAATACTCCCCAGGCGTAAAGAAGGCGATCCTAGATACACATCTCTCGGCAATTATTGGTACCTCCAAGCAAAAAACGAAGATCCAACGTATTTCACTCGAGGGAAGGTTTACCTTTCCTGAAAATCCAGAGATTCAGCCTTGGACCGCATATATGCGCCTTCGGTCACTCATTAGACAATTTAAGACACGTTATATCCCAATTCGCCTCGGCTTGGCTCTTCTCGGAAGACTCCCCCCCCCCCCCTAGCGGAGCCTCTTATACACACACTTATACACATCGAATATAATACACATATAATGAAGGATCATCTCTCTCGCGCTGAAACTCATCCCTGTCGCACTTTCTCATAAGGCTCCGGTCAATTTGTACTTTGAATTACGCGCCACGTCGTCTCGGTCCCTGGAAATTAATTTCCGCCGCGTGCGACGAGCGGTAAAAAGGTATACACATACGTGTATTATATACGCACATAGTTACGATTTCCGTCTTGTCCGGTTCTCCTCTTCTTCCTCCTCCGCTTCGCCAGACGCATAATAACACGTTGCCGGCGCTGCTGCCGCTCTGCTCCAGGGCTCAAAAACATCGAAAGTAAAACGACGACGGCCCACACGAAACTGCATGTAACAGCGTGCGCAGGGACAACCCCGGAGTCGTATCTAATGACCCCTAATCTCGACGAAATACCCATAACGCCAGGGCTAACTAAAAGTTGCTCTATGTATAGCGCAGCTCGTGAATTTTCGTTGGATTCCTAGGGAATTTACCTAATATTCGTGTTATTATTGATGCGCTGACTGCTGGGTTGTGCTGCGCGCGAGTCGGCGAGAAATTTGTTTATCCCTTATTTTACGGTTTTTCGAGCGAATCGCGTTTGAAATGTATAATTCCGAGTTAGAAACGCGGCTAATTGTGGCTCTGATTTTATGCACGGATTTTTCGATTCTTTTAACGATCGTGAAGGATTTGAAAAAATTTGAAAAATCCAAACTACTATAACCCTACTCGTAGACGCTCGTTAAACAAAAATCGAAACGGCAGAGCTAATCCCTGTCATCACACTTGACCAAAACCACAATCCAGTGGTAGCCAGCAGCAGGTGAATATTCCACTCAATAAATCGCGCGCATAAGTATAAAGCCCAAGCTATTTGTCTCGTCGCGGAAAAATAAAGAACGAGCCGGAGAAGCAGATTTACGAGAAGAATTCATGCAAGAAATGGAAAAGGATCGACGAAAGAGAAAGAGAGAGAATACGCGGAGCGAAGCTGGCGGCCCGGAAATGATGTATGTCCACAGAGATGACCCCGTATGTGTATGTGCGTGCAGAGAAGAGAAGAGAGAGAGAGAGAGAGACTCTGGATGTATATCGAGGACGCGCGAGCGGCGCGATACGATATGCACGGTGCACCGCGAACAGACGTTGATTTATATTTCTCGGGTGTCAAGAGCGAGTATAGTGAAGCTGCTGCAGGGAAGAGTGTATAGCTGGACTTTCCGGGTGTGTAACAAAGACGAGAGCTTTCTCAAGAGAGGTAAAAATATTTTTTCCACTAGTATAAATATAAATCTGTGATATACAGAGACCGATCAATTAGCGAACTTATCGCTAACTCTCGGTGTGCGCGAAAAGCTCGATCTATCAAACATCCCCGATGCGCGAAACGCTAACGCTCACGTCTCCTGGGCAATATAACCTTCAGATCCACTCGGACGCAATATAGTATAGTGGTGGTAGTAGTTGCATTCTGGTAGTCGCTCGCGAGCGCGAGGCGTCACGTATCCCCATATCGGCTCGGTGTCGATGTGGAAGCCGATATATTGGCATACCTCGAGACGCCAAAAAGAATTTCCCTTCGAGCTACTTTCCTCCGGTTCGTTTCTCCGTAGCAGCCAGCGTGACGGTCAGGAGCAAGCGAGAGAAGGGCTGATAGATGTCCCCGGAATGCTACGTCTGTCCGCCTTTCTTTCTTCTTCTCTGCTGCTGCTGCTGCCAGCCCTCGAGGAGAGAAGAGAGTCATCGATTGATTTACCTCGATGATTTACGGTTGGACAGCCGAGCGCATTTTTCTTCCACGGAGCTTTTTTCAATTACTAGCTTCGAGTGTCTTCGCGCGTGTGAAAAGTCGTCACGAGACTAATAAAGTTTCGGCCGGTTTTGTTGGTGTTCGAAGGTATATCGAGAATTAATTTTTCAGAGGTCATGCAAATCACACGCGGTGTATACACAGAAACGCCATTACGAAGGCCTGTCGATGCAGCAGAGTGAAGTATATCAAAGTTTCACGTTTGAAAATAATGATTTTCCGATTTGAATATGAACGGAATGTATACTGTTCGTTTGCTACGACCTAGAAACTATCTCGGATTTTTATCGACTCTGTACGTTGATTGCCCAAGTCGCTCGCTCTCTCTCTCTCTCACTCGCATTGTTTATTTATGGAATTTCAATAATAAATAACTCGCTAAGCGCGACTGCATCTAAATAACGCGGTAATCCCAGCGCTCGCCGGCGACCATTAAAAGCCAATGAATCACTCGCGCGTACGGCGAGCGAATTAAAAAGCGCGCGCTCGTAATATTTCTTTGTATGCTAATACCAAAAAGCAGAGTAATAATAACAGAAACGTAAAAAAAAACAGATCCGAAAAGTTTTAAATCTTGACGCGTATATAAAAGTGCCAGTATAGAACGCACAGCTGATCCACTTTTTGCCCGCTGGCACGAGCAGAGTGTATATACACGAGCATTAAAAATATCTCATCTATATACTCGTATCTTATTTTCTCTAATAATTCTCGTCGACTGCCACCGCCGCTGCCAACGACAGATGAAAAAGTGCGCAAGCGCAGGGTGTAGAGCCACCGACGCCGTTGCACATAAAGCGGCGTTCATCACACACAATAGACAGCCATGAAACAAAACGGCGGCCCGCTGCGGCCGTAAACTGGAAATATGTCAAAGATAATAAAACAATTAGCCATAAAACATAACGACCCTCGTACGTATCATATAGACGGTGGGCGCGAGAGAGAAGGAAGCTGCGCATATAGGCTGACGCATTCACGAATACAGAGGTGAAATGAGCGCGCGAGAGTTGTTGTGTGTTAGTTGTATGCGTGACGCGCGTGACTGTCAGGGGGATGAGTTGGAAAGAGTGAATAGGTATGTTTGTGTCTATACAGGAAAATGTACGTGGGTCTCTTTGAAAGAGATTAATCATCGATCGATCGATGTGCTGCTGCTTCTTTCAAGGCGCAAAAGAATTAGAATACGATTTTCCGGTGAATAATGACGTGTTAACCTTTTGAAAAGTGTACGTCAAACAACGAGATGAAAAATGAATGGAAAAAAGAGTCCGATTGAATGTTTCTGTATGAACCTATTTTAAAATCACTCTATCCACAATATAATATATACACGAGGCGTAATGGAAAAAGTTTTCGCCTCAGACAATCAAGCCAGACTCTACAGATATAAATTGCGCGAAAATTACCGGAACAAGAGACGCGTCATTAAAGTAAGCTTGCGCGCGCGCCTCGCGATAAATCACCGGTACGCAAGACGTTCCTCCACTGCCATTCAAATGAAACAATCTCCACAGCTAACGAGGGCGACTTTTAATAAGAAGCATCTGTCGATCGCCTCGCGATCGACACGAAAACATCCCCCGCCGCGACGCTATACGTACACTCCAGAGTAGAGAAGAAAAATTCCCTTCTCTCCCTAGCACGCGCGGGCCGTTTAAAATCGTCCGCACGGGGATGAGAGAGAAAAAAAGCGTGTGGGGGAGCCAATAGTGCCATGCGCGAGTAAGAGAGAAAAAAAAGGGGAGAAGCGAGATGGAAAAACGCTACTTTAAGGTTCTATTCTCAGCGAGCGATCTAGGGTCGAAATCGTGAAAAAGAGGGTCGCCGCGGCATCGATCGGGTTGTAATGAATTCGGAGATTAATGGCTATAGGACGAGAAGCAATACGCGCGAGGATTGCGTGAACCCCTTAGATTCATAGGCGGTTTGTTTAACTTTTCTCATTGACTTTTATTTGGACAAGCCGAGAGTTATCTCTTTTTGATTTTTTTTCCACACTGTGCGTCCAATTAAAATATATCCTATTCTCTAGACGACAAATTAGCCACCCAAACAGCAGCATAACCCACATACCTCACGACTCTATACAGAGCGGACATTCCAAGAAGGAACTGGGTCCATTCAGCTCTCGGCTCAAAAGCGTCTACGATTTTCCGCTAAATGGAAGGAGCTCGCGCGCGACAAACCTGCCGTTCTTCTCTCACTCTCTGCGATTGCGCAAGTTTCTCTCACATAATGCAGCAAAGGCGCCTGCTGAAATAATAGCCGCGCGTACAACGCATATACGACACGCCGCATTCTCGGTATAACGTCTTAACAGAGACGAGTTGCACGCAGGGAAATAACGTCTCGCTGTATAGCTAGAGACCGACGAAAAAAAGTCAGCAGGCTTTCTAGCGGCTGTAGCGTATAGGTGTACGTATTCGTTTCCGGGGTCATGCCTCTCGAAATAGAAGTTGCAAACCACACGAGAGAGAGAGAGAGAGAGAGAGAGAGAGAGAGAGAGGCCGTATCGTCAGCGAGTAGTTTTACGAGCCGGTACGAGCTACCTACGCGCGCCTATATATACGTGTGTGTGTGTGTGCGTGCGTCTGTCTACTCGTGGCCACAAATCTCTTCTGTTGGTCTCTTTTTCGCGCGCTAGCTGCAGCAGAGCGAGAGAGCTTCTTTACGATTCATCATCGGACGAGACGACGGCGAGCTTTTAAACGCTGGGCATTTGAATATTTACAGCCGCGAGAGCGCGACCGGATAATGGACAATCTCTGTGTCTTTGTTGTGAATGATCTCTCGCTGCCGCTGCTTCTGTGTGTTGGCGCGAAATTACCGGGAGAGAACGGCCGTTTCGTTTTGTAAGAGAGACGCTGTCTCTTATCGGTCGACGAGTGCGTTACTTGTAATGATCAATTTTCCGAGAAGTGCTTGCGCGCTTTTTTTTTTCTCTCTATACCTCTTTCAAACAACTAAACGGCCAGGGGAATTTTATTGCCGTTGATGTGCGCGACACGATACTTCGGTGTGGTTATGTTTTTAACAGTTTTCTCACCGCGCGTTAATCGCAAGTAATAAGCCCATCATCACGAGAGAAAAAAAAAGAATCGGAGAAAGAAGCACAGTCTCCTATATCGAATCGTTCACGCTTTGCGAAGCCACTCATCGAATCTTTCTGCCTGGGCGAGAAAGAGCGACGACGACGACGACGGTATTTTTTTTCCATTTCCACCCCCTCGACGTCGCGCGCGCGATGTGACCTCAGGCCGTTCTACAATGGCAGAAAAAGGGAGCGAGTCGGCGAAATGATTCTATTAATTTTTCCATCGAGAGCGTCACTCGTGCATGCCGCCCCCTTTTTTTCCTCTATACCCGTGGTAAATGAAGGCACGAGTCCACAGGATTCCTCTCCCCAGACGTTATTTTTTTTTCTCTCCGTTCGACGGGGTGCTGCAACGCGTGACTTCGATGCTGCTGTGGGTGGCACAGGGTCGACAGTTTTTTTCCTCTCTGTGGCTGAGTTTTAAAGTTTCTGCGGTGGATTGGGGGATGTTTTGGGATTTGCGAGGAATGGTTTTATGGGCTGAAAGAGGTGAATTATTACGGCACACGCGATTCAATTAGCGACTACGAACCACGGCGATCAATTAAAACCGAAGCAAAAAGCAACAATGAAGCTGCAATACGAACTCGTAACTCTCTTGCGTGTAGCCGTATAATTAGAAATCATCCCAAGAAAATACATAATTCTCGGTCTTGTATTATCAATAGCGTGCGGGTCGCGATGAACGAAGAGCGAGAAGATGAAAAAAAAAAAGAACGTCGAAGGTGAAATTATAAGAGAGTATATAACGCGGACCTAACGCAGAGGTTAACGTCTGTCTGGTCCGCCCACGCACCTCCTCGCATTCGGACGACTCTATTGTCTTTGAAGTCGCGAGGAGAATCGTGCGAGAGAGCGAATAACCGCGTGTGCACATGCAAGAGAGGAGAGTGAGTCGTACAATTCAGTCCTGCAAGAAGAAATATTGGTACAAAGCATGAATTCACAGTCTACGATTCATCATATGCTGCCGTGTGTGTATACGTTTTAATTAGGATCGTTTTATCGGGCCAAACGGATGAATTTCAGGTTTCATTATATTGGCGCTAATAAATGATTACTTTTTGCCTTTCTCGCGTCAAGTCGAGAGACGAAAGGCCAAACAATGCGAAAAGGGTCCCGGGACGGGCGCGGGTGAGAAAAAAGTCCACTTTAGTTAAGGCTCGCCGTTGATGCGACTGAAAGGCGGACGACGTGGAGAAGAAGAGGAGAGAACCTCGAAAGAAGAGAAGGGACAGACAAGGGATACGTCGTATTCGGCACAGGCGCCACTGTGACCCGACTCGACCTCGAATCATCCGTCACTCCTGCTGATGCGTCGCTGCTGCTGCCGCACACCGCAGAATCAATGTGCCAGAAAACTAAAAGGCCGCCCCGACCGCGAACGAGTTAACCGAATGACTTCTGACCTCCTCCTCTTCTTCTTCTTTTATCTTCGCGCGAGACGTCCACGTTGACGATTTTAGAATCTCGAAAAAAAAAAAGCTTCGCACTCGCTTGCAAAGTCACCCTTTGTGGTATCCCTTCGATTCGCGAGTCAGTGCGCTAGCTCCGACTGAAAGGGGAGGTACCTACTTCGCTCTCGCTCGAACAAGAGCAAAAGAGAAGACGAGAGCGGAACAAAGGCTCTCTCTTTCTGCCAACCAACCTTCTTACGTGGGCGCCAAGACCGATGTAAATAGGTATATAGACACATTTTGATGAGTACCTACCTGCGTCGCAAGAGACAAAGAAAGTGGAGGCGCGTCGGGCGAGGAAAAAAAGGAGACTGCTATACGCGCGCGCGGACGCCCTTTCGCGCGAGCGAGAGAGAGAGAGAGAGAGAGAGAGAGTCGACAATGCTATGGATTACGAGCGCGTGTGTGCGTGCAGCAGTGCTTTTTGCGCTCTTCCTTTATCGTCGTCCTTCGCTCGTCTCTTATCCCTCCTCCTCCTCCTTCTTTCTTCTTCCGTTTGGGGGGCGGTTTTTGTGGCGCAGCTCGTTTTCTCCGCGGGCGTATAACAATAAATAAACGGCCTGTTTGCCTTTCACGTGCGAATATAGTTTAAGAATCCGAAATAGATCTATTATACTCGCCTAAGACAAAATAACCTGAAACCGATTGGGTTCTTCGCCTGAAATCGTTTGGGTCGAATCTGCGAGTCATCCTCGAGGATTAAAAAGAAGGCGAGCCCGCGGCTGTTATCGACGACGGACGGATGGAGGTCAAAGGAAGAATATTGTGATGTAGTACGCACGTGCGCGCGCCTCTGTACCAACACCTACGAGGCCGTGTTTACAAGTTGTCTAATCGAGCTGGAGAATCTGCTGGTGGATTAGAGGTATGTCTCGAAAATTCGTTTCCGGTCTCTAGGCGGGTTATGAATATTTGTACTGTTAATTCATTGATGCTCGAGCTTCATTCATGCGAGAGATGTGTCGAGTCATTATTTTTTTTCTCACTCGTTATCGATTTGCTTTCGGTGAATGAACGAGGTGTTATACAAACGCGGTAATTCAATTACTTTTCGTTCCTTCGCTTCGAGCAACAAACGTTCCGTTTTGCAACGCACGACACGACGAAGCTCCGCGGAAAAATGTCTGGTCTCATGGTCTAACATTATTATACAGAGTCGCGAGAGAGAGAGAGAGCTGAATGGTTATACACACAGGGCTACATGAATGGATTAATCGGAAAGCAGCTCATGCCGCTGAATGAAAAAGTATCGGCATATATATCCTCTCGTACTACCGGAGTCACGACTGTATAACCCCCCGACCGCACGAGAGGCGCATCATCGCGTCCAAGACCTCGTACGAGCGGCACACGAATGATTCAGCTCGACGAAACCGCAAATTAAATTAGCGAGTCGCGCAGAAGAAAGCATCGCTACCGTCTGCTTAACCCTCGCTCGCGCCGCGCGGCTTAATTACCAATTATCCAATAAAAAGCGCGCTGTATTATGCACCTTCGGGATAGTTATACGACGAAGGGCCCGGTTAGCAAGCTCGCTTATGCCCACAGTTTCTCTCACCGGAGTCTATACGTATAACATATAATACGAGCGCGAAAAACGAGCTTGTGTAATTATAAGTGGCAAAACACAAGCGCTCTCTCTCTCTCTCTCTCTCTCGCGTTACTTTTATTGCTTCTTCCCTTGTCTTCGATTTTCTTCGTTCGCGCACAAGGGGCATTAATTTGCTTTATGGATGCGCGCCCAGAGAGAAAGAACGTAATGAAATAAAGCTGGAATTTCCGAGCAAAAAGCGCGTGTGGCTGGCTGCCCGAGCGCGATAAAACTAGTTCAGAGAAAAATGCGCTCTCGCGCGCGCGCGCAGGTTTTGATTTATAATCATTGCTTGTGGAGTATGCCCTGGCATATCACATGGAAAGCGAAAGGGGATTATGATTTCGAGAGGCTTAAACACATATATACCTGCTAATCTAAGTGTGTAGTATATCGGGATTTTGATGTCTTGTTTCGCGCGCGCGCTCACGAGGGATTTCAGTTATTTCCCAGTTTTTGCGCAATGATTATCGACTACTGAAAGATGCAATTATCACGTCTTATACTGCGGTTATATCATGTTTACACGTTTGCATAGAGCGACGATAAAAAAAAAAAAATAGCCGTAGGGCAATCCTTGTTCTGTCGGAAAACCCAGTTGGCACTTCCGCAATGGTATATATACATTTGTGATGCAAATCGCAGCTCGACAAATAAGAAGCTCAGCAGTATAATCACCTACTTAATCGTAAAGCTCCCATTACTTCCAATACAATATATAATATGACCCACACACCCGTTTGGAAAAAAAGTCCAGCATCATCGTTTGGAGAACACTTCTGTCTCTCTCTTTCTCCACAGGAGTGCGCGAGAGGTGTCAGGCCCCTGGTCCACCCAACTTTTCCCCCTCAAGCGCGTTGTATTCTTGCTTTATCATCCGAAATCCCATTGACAAGGCCCGGTTCGAAAGTTTTCGAGACGCGCCTCTTGCGCGTGTTAGACGCCCACGTCGTTTCCGGTGCGCGCAACCTTTTTCGTGGGTCCTCTCTCGC
Source organism: Pteromalus puparum (assembly GCA_012977825.3). NCBI lineage: Eukaryota > Metazoa > Arthropoda > Insecta > Hymenoptera > Pteromalidae > Pteromalus > Pteromalus puparum. The sequence continues at coordinate 3,847,670 of CM053168.1, read as the reverse complement.
TCTTGCCTATTAGAACAGCGTCGCGCGCATCAGCTTCACAAAGGCGAATTAAGAAACAAAAAGTCAAGAGAGAGAGGAACAAGAGCGCTCGCGCACATCTCTCTCCCTCGGGGGTCCCGCGGCTCGCGATAATTGCGGTGTGCTCGCTCCGCGACTGTTATTATTAAGCCGATATTTTACCAAGGGGACACACGTTCGCGCATATAATTTGCAAAAGCCTCTAATTATAGGTTGGCTCGACTGCGTCTTTCTCTCTCTCTCTGTGCGTACGTGCGTATATGCGTTAGAGAAAAGGGCGAGGCTGTATATAAGCAAGATTTGCCTATCTCTCGCTCTTCTTCGGAGAGCCTCGCCTACGCGTCAAATCAGGTTCGCGCAGTGCACTTATCATTATCATCGTTTCTCGTTTCTCCTTTTCTCTCATCTCGCTCTCGCATGGAGGGATGATATGCGTATACATGCGTAAATTTTCTTATTTACCCACGTGCAAGAGACTTATTCGCCGTTTTATAGAGACATTATTTTAGAAAATTTAATTTACGATGAGCGCCCGAGCAGCCTCGTACACTTAATAGAGATTTATTGTAGGATGTGCTCGCGTGATTATAGCTTTTCGACGTCGAGGAATGCACCGGGACACGCGATTGTCTGAAAAATTATGAATAATTATCGCGTGTACTTTGATTGCTTTTCGCGGTTTTTTTTTTTCGATTTTTCAATCCCACGTTCTTACGAAATTCTATTGTACACTATACATCGTGAAGCAATTAGCCACCTTTTTCCATCGAGCTTCATCCCTCGAAAATGCTTAGTTCATTCACCCGACACACGCACACGCTTCGCAGAGAGACAAGCATCTCCGTTTTATAAATAACATTTTTCCACAATACAGCCTCCGAAAATCGTATGCGCTCAAAGAGAGAGAGAGAGAGAGAGAGAGAGAGAGAGAGAGAGAGAGAGAGAGAGAGAGAGAATAAAATATGCCGCGCGGAGATAAGCTAAAATATGGGAATATAACGTAGCTCTCTCGATCTGACCTCTCCTCTCGGGGTGTTCCTTACGTAACGCCGTGAAAAGGAGTGCATCGGTTTCCTTTTCACCAGCAGAAGAAAGGAGGAAGATTACGCGAGAAAAGAAAGCGAGATAAGACGCTATACTGCGTATATACACACACCCGCGTTATTGTCGCGCTCACGTATTTTGTGTGGTCCCGATGCAACAACGAAGAGAGAGAGAGAGAGAGAGACTCGAAAAGGGGCTATCGCGGATCTGGTCAATCGCAGGAGCCTTTGTGTTGCGTTATATCGGTCTATTGCGGTTATAAATGATGCCTTCGACGTGTCGGACTGCGAGAAAAAAATACGTATATATAAGAGGGAGATCTGTGCGTGTTATAGAGGAAAATATTTGGCGACGGCGGGACACTCGTATTTCACAGGCGCACGAGCTCAGATGGAGATTTTGATTGACGTGGGCATAATGATGAGTTTTCCTTTTTGAGAAAAATTTAGACAGCGGTTGTTGTATTTTAAACCTCGCGTGTCGTTCTGATTTTCTTTTTACATCTCGTGAGAATATAAGTGCACATTCTCTCGCGTAGCTTTAATTAAATTATTAATATAGATAAAAAAAGTCGTATAAATAAAAAAAAAAAAAATCAACTTTATTGACGCGCATAAAATTTCTGCCTCGAGCTTGCTCGCACAAGGCTAAATTACGTGACATATGCAAGGTCCCATTAAGATTTTTCATTTCGTATCGACACCTCCAGTCACTCCTTTAACTCAAGGACAAAGCAGCTCGGCACAGCAGCAGTGAGCTGCACACACAGTAAACGTCAACACCTCAGCAATAAACTTTAACCGCCTCAGTGGTCAACAGATATGATTCCAGCTAAAAATTGCTTCTCCGAGAGCGTTACGTGTATATATATATATACAGCACGCTCTCTATTGTCGTGTGCACACGGACTTATGGGACGCATGGAACAACATTAGATCGGCTCGCGCCGATTGCAGTTTTATTGTTCGCTTCGCTGTATACAGAAGTATAAAAAACATAATCCAGGCCAACTTCTCAGCAGTTCCAGCAGGACGAAAACAAGCTCGAACCAGGACACACACGCAGGCAGTACAGGCAGTCGTCGTAAAAGGAAAGCTCACGCATCTCCGCTTGTATGATGTATATATATATACATGTATACATGTATACATATACTGCATCAACGTTCCGTCAAATCCGACTCTGGCCTCTTTCACCGTAGTTGGTGTCTAGCGCGCACCTGACTGCGCGCTCCGCACTTATAGCGCAAGGTGCCCGGGATTGCGTGGGTTTCCCTTGCTGCAACTGGTGCGTGTCTATCGCGCCGTTTTCCACTCGCTGCTTATCGGCTGCGCTCCAGGAAACACGCGCAAGCAATGACGCAATCCACTGAGAGAGAGAGAGAGAAAACGAGGTTGCAGGACGATTCGCGTTTCTCTCTCCGCGCGAGAGAGAGATGGTGTTTTTTTACTCTACTGAGAGAAGCAGGTGGGAGAGAGAGAGAGAGAGCCTTGGAAAGGTAAAAATCCGGGCAGTGACACGTTTATGGATCTGTATTAAAGCTTGGGTGTGGAAATTACGTTGGAAAATTAAATTCCAACGCGCTTATGTGACAAATTGATTAATCACTGATATACGCACTCTCGTTACTCCGTTTCGCATTTCGTTATATTTGCAGAGGTGTATATAGCGTTTCTCACGATATATACCAAAGCGTCGCGTTTAATCCTCGAGATCGAATCAGAAAAACAAGATCAGGACGGTAAAGAAAGCAAACAGGACCCGCCGGATCCTGAAAAACACACACACACGCGCGCGCGCGCGCGGTAGACACCTCCCTCGCGATTTTGCAAACTCATTTCTCCCAAACACACATATACACCCCACACGAGTCTTCTCATTGTTTCCCTTCCTCTCGAAATCCCGACGTCTCGAGAGTGTAGTCCGCGTATTTTTCGTGCGCGCATATATGTTTGTGTTGACTACGATCGAGCTGTATGCGGAGGGGGGGGGGCATATGTTTGCTCAGCGGTGGGCGGAAACCTGCGCCGCTGCGCTGCAAGTCATGAGCCAACAATAGTACAAATAATACGTCCAAGAGAGAAAGAGAGAGAGAGAGAGCGAGGGCTACCGTGAACTGTATATGCTACCCTTGGACTCGCCGGCGCCAATGAGTTGTTTATGCACGAACTCGAATCATCGGAGTAGCTGGATTCGAGACTTTTCAAGTGCGATTCCTCGGAATCGTAACTTGTCTCCCTCCGATGTGATTGAACTACTTATTGCCGCGCATACACACAGCACACACGGTAGCCAACAATACCCCAGCATGAATCAGCCGAACCATAACCACACAATCAGCCAATATACAACGCGAAGAAAGCGCATCTCTGTATTTGGTGCATATAAGACTCTCTTTCTCCCATGCATATACACGGCTCAGCTCTCGTGGAGTTATGCCCTCGCAAAGGGGTCCTATGCCCCGGGCGCGTACAACACGGCCGCGAGGACGTGGCCCACCCACAATGCACGATCTCCGGGAGGATCTTTCTCTCTCTCTCTCTCTCTCTTGCATCAGAGCTACCGGTATTGAATCCAGCCTGCGCATTGTTTCTCCAAGCGAAAGAGAGAGAGAGAGAGCTTCTGCCGCGGATTATTTGCATCGGTCGTCGAGAATTTCCTCTAGCGACGCCGGCTTCTGCCCTACATGCGCGATACATTTACAAGTAGCCCCGAGTCGTGCCTTACGTTCATTCACGAGTATGTGTGTGTGTGTGTGTGTTCGTTTTGCGGCCGTGAATGATGTGCGCGCACCACATGCTGCTGCTGCGCGTGTTTGATTTATGCCCGATTTGTTATTGGAAACAACTTGTTTGAATTCAGATTGCTTATTCCGATGATGAAAGGCCTCGTCAGCTGTTTCCTTTTCTTTTCTCTCATACTGGTAAGGCTCCCGGTCACGATTCAAGAGTAAAATATCGCGCATCGAGGGAAATATTAAATCGACGAGATGAGGACTGCGTTGATTTTTGTAATTCAATCGATTCGCGCGCGAAAAAGCTTCTCCTCGCGTAAGGGGAAAAAGTCCACACTCAGCCCGTATACAGTCGTATACGTCGGTAATGGCACCTAATACGGGCACGTATATATAGCTCGCTCACTCTCTCCCCGCGCGCAAGAAGGAAGGCATAGTTTATAGTGATTACATGGGGTCAGGTCCCGGCAATAAACCATCTCACGGTGGCCGCCGCCGCCGCTGATCTCCCGTCTCTATACGTATATCTATAGAGCTCTCTCTCTCTCTCTCTCTCTCCTGCACGTATACTCGGACATCGCGACGTTAGACTACTGCGCGCGCCTACGCGCGGGCGGAGCGACCGGTCTCTCCTCTCTCTCGGATGAGCCGAGCAAAGCGAATTCCGAAAGGCAAAACGAGCAAAGTAGCGCCGGCGTAAAAAGGGACGACGATGCATTCGAGTGCTGCTGCTCCTGCTGCTGATGCAGCTCGCCTCGGAATAAAGAGAGAGAGAGAGAGAGAGAGAGAGTATAGTAGGAGCGAGACGGGGGAAAAGAGAGGAAAAAAACGAGGAGGGAAACAGGATGAGCGAGTAGTCGGGCCGCAACACCGGGAGCCATCCTACTGGAATTTAAATAATAATTATAGTGTTTAATATCATACGCGAGCGAGAGAGTAAGGGCGACTCCCATCCTTCTCTCTTTCTCTCGTCTCGACGCGAGCGATTACGATAAAGGCTACTGGTATGTCGAGAGAGAGAGAGAGAGAGAAAGAGCGAAGCTAAAGCGTGACATCCGCAAATATGAGCGAGTGCGCTTAGAAGCCGATAGGGATGCTCGATTACGTCATTTACCGTAAACGCGTATAATTTGTAAAAACATTGTCGACAGTACTAGTTCTGCTGTATATATACGAATCAGGCCTCGTAATTATTTTCTCCGTGGAAGAGTTTAATAACTGATGCTCTCGCGACTGGTTATGCATATGGCTGACACTGATGAGCGGATTTATCTTGTTCTCTTAACACCTCTCCGAGATTCTCAAAAATTGCCGGGATTACCAGCTAGTAAATCTTATAAATATACAGATTCAGTCATCAACGTTTTGTTCTTCTCAACATTGCACGCTACACCGCAGAGGAAAATTTAAGTACAATATCGATTCAAAATTGCCCATTGTTCCAGCCGATTTTTCAACGCGCTCGCGTCTCGACTACTGTTCCACGCAAGCCGCCGCATCCCGGAAGGAAAACTGCGGTCTCAGCCAGAGACGCGTCCATTAAACGGCTCTAGTCGCTTCGTCGCTTTTATAGCTCGCGCGGCGGTGCAGTTCCTCGACCAATTCCACCACAGAAGAGAGAGAGAGAGAGAGAGAGACAGTCGTGTCTCGAAACTTAGCGCGCGCGCGCGGCGTATCGTTATTACCTCTGCCGCTGCTACTGCTATCTGCGGAGATGTATTAATAAAATTTATTAGCCGCGAGCCGACGGTTAATGGATTTTGAGCCATCGGCCGCCCATTGTGCTCGTCGTCCTACAGCAGCAGTAGGCGCCTATATACATCTCTTGCGCGGTTGACGCGGATGTCTCGGTTTAACGCGTAGAGAGATGAGTCTTAGCTTGGCGGCATACTGTATATTGTCCGACCTTTGCTTTTGATTAACTCGCCGCGGCTACCGCGCACACACGTGTAATTAGAGCCGGCGCCGATGAATTCGGTTACGCTGCGGAATTATTCAATTACGATCGCTTAAAATGATAATTCGCCTATAGCGTGCGCTTTTAACGATCGTCTCTTGGATCTGTATTGCTTGCGGATTTTTCAATAACTATATTACACACACTGTACTTTTCGCTCGCAGCTCATTACCAAGGCATTACTGTAACAAGCGCAATACACCGCGGCTCATTAGTCGCTTCGCGAAGTGATAAAGAGAAAAAGAAGACGCGGATAATTTCAGCGTATATAGTAGGCATCGATAATGAAATATCGATCGCGCCTGCTGCCGATATTTACGCCGCAGTGATTCTCGACAAATAACTTACACAACGCGACGCGTAACGAGAAGAAACTAGACGCGATAGGAAAGAGCGACGCGGTTTTATCTCTCCAAGAGCATGTTATATGCTCGCGACTATTAATCAACGCGCGTCTAATCGCTCTCTCGCTAGAGCTCTCGGAGAAACAATCGATAAATCAATAACTCGTCCCGATCTTACATCGCTCGCTTTGTCTTGTACGGCATATCCATTTTTTTTCTCTCTTCGTCGCGCGTCTCCTTCCTCGAAAAGCACACGCGACTCAAGGCCGCGAAGATGAGAGAAAAAAAAACAATGAATCTAAGAAGAACCGTTAGGCGCCGTAATAACGAGCCGCAGCACCTGATGCCACTTCCGCGTCAATCCGCGCGATAAAACGCTCCTATGCGATTCTTCTGTACTTACGGAGTCCGAGGAGGAGAAAAGAATGGGACGAGGGTGGCCTCAAGATAATCCGGCTATTAGAGCTGCTGCTGCTGCTGCTGCTGCTGGTGGTATAGTATAGTGTAGTCTCGGGGGTCGTCGCGCGCTGTGTCCGGCTCCCGCCAATTTGTCCTAACAGGACGATAGACGCTGCTGCTGTTTTTTCTCTCTCGTCGGCCGACAGCGATGTAGACGACGATTCCTCCTAACTGGACAAACTGAATCACATTGATTGACCGTCTGGACCGGGGAATCTGTGCACGATAGCGTTTTTCTTGCGTAGGGATGAAGAAGGGATGGCAGTAGAAGCTGCTGGTCAGTATAGAGGAGACTTTTTTCACAGGGCTTAGGGCTTTTTTTTTAGGATCGAGGATTACGAGATGTACGGGGTTGGATCATTAGAATAATGTATTCTATCCGATTATACTTGCTACTTGTTTTCACTGAAATCTCTTTTAACATTTTTATTGAAAAAAAAGCTCCCTCTATCTACATACTTCAGAGAGTCACACACACGTCCAGCACCGCAACGACAGCCCATACGTCGTCGGTCGGTGAAACGGTGCAACGGCAGCGCCAGTGGAATCGTAATATCGCATTGTACCGGCAAGCTGCCGTCGAAATACCGGCGCACGTGCATAACGGTCGCATTCTTACTCGCGCGATCGGCGACGAACGATTTCTCATCCGGGAGAATCGACGGCCAAGATGCGTCGAGTGATACTTGTTTTTCGGGGATAACTGTAGTTCTCTCTCGTCGCGCGAAATTAAAAGCGCTGCGTGTGCGGTAGCTGGGCTGCGTGCGTAATGATGTAATAACGGACGATTATACGTGCTTTTTTTTTGAGGGAAAAACGATGCACCAAGCGGGAATAAGCGATGGACTTTACGGTTGTTTCGGCGGAAAAAAAGTGGAGTGAAATTTTTCCGCGATTTAAACGTGAATACACTTTCGATTATAAGCCGATCGAAGCTTCGTATACAGTAGCCTTGGATGTTGTGATTTTGGCAAATTTTCGTACAGCGATCTGCCGGCCCTCTCGACATTAAAACGTAACGATGAAGCATTAGCGTAATAATAATAAACGGTACCCCACCGTCCCAAAATAAAGCAGCCCAACGTAGCTCGTGTGCATCGACGAGTCTCCAGCGATCAGCATTCCAAAGAAATTAGCAAATAGTCGGTCGCGCGGCGGCCGTTAGTCGCAGAGAGAGAGAGAGAGAGAGCCGAGCGATATTAAATGGCAGTCTGGTTACGCGACTTCTCTCTCTCCGCGCGTCGCGGCAGCAGCAGCGTATAATCTCGCCGGTTATTAATGGCGGTGGTTTGGGAAACTGCTACCGTGCAAGTCCTCCCGCTGCCACAGACGTGTACACCGGTCTATGTCCTCCCCCCTTCCCTTTAGCCTCGTTTCTCTCTCGAGTGTCTCTTCTTTTTTTTTTCTTCCCTCTTCTTTTTCTTCTTCTTTTCTTGCGGTTATATGCGCGCACGTTCGATCGCACCGCTGCAGGTTATCTCTCTCTCTCTCTCTCTCTTGCTCGCTCCCTTCTCGCTCAGGCTCTATCTTCGTCGATATATCTTTTTTTAATATCATGCCTTAATTTTCTCGTCTCCTCGAAAAAATGTAACAGGAGCAAAAAGTGCGGCGGCAGGCAATAAGTGCGCGCGGGTATGTGACTTCTTTTTTTTTTCTTGTACATTGACTCTGTATTTTGTTTGCGGGATAAATTTTGAGAGTATAAAGTGTGTGCGGTTTGATTAAAATAGGGGAACAGGTGTGGGATTTACGGCGCCGTCTATATACTGCTCTCTCGATTAACGTTACGTCTCTTCGTAAGTAGTAACAGACAGGTTTGATGAGTCGTTACAGATAGTGGAAATATTTCAGACGTATATGCTCTTTTATTTCGAAACGAAACGGACTCGAATCGTCTGACATCTATTTCGAAAACTCGAATCATTAATTAAACGCTTTCGCCTCGTCGCTCTATACTCTTGTTTTTCTTCGAACCGGCAATTCGAGCAGTAGTGCGTAAATTATCACGAATGAAGATCGTATACAGAGTAATCGTTTCTCGCGTGTACAACTAAAAGCGAAAAATAAACAAATCGGACGACGAAAGCAAGATTCATTTGGGCGTTCGCCGAATCGATCTCGCATGCGATTTTTTACGGGTTATCAATCATCGGTCCGCACTTAAAGCGAATCTCAAGGTAAATAATCAGAGAGATCGGTAGCTCAGCCACGTGCAAATAAGTCTATCCGGTGCAGCAGCAGCAGCAGCGGAGAATAAGAAGAAGAACGACACGCTTCATTCTGGCGCGAATATCGCATGGGTCGCTCGTAAATCGAGCCCGGGTGAGATTTGCCCTGATGACCCTCCTGGGCGATAAAAGAGCGGGAAGTTCATTTAACGGGCCATAAAGGCGAGTTGGCCGCCGCCGCCGCCGCCGCTGGCAGTAGCTTCGTTTTCTGGCGCGGCGCCTTTAGGTGTGTCTTTAAGTCCCTCTTTCTTTCGTCTCGGCAGCAGCAGTTTCGCTTCGACCGATGCTATAGGAGGGAGGCGCCGAATTTGCGAGAGATCAAGTGACTTTTCGTGAGCCTTACGCTTCGATGGAGCCGTCGTGAGAGGATGTACGCTATCGACGAGATCGCTGGCTTATCTCGGCCTGGGAGATCCCTGATGGCGCCCTTTGAACGAAAAGGAAGCCACTTACGTCACGTAATAGCCCGAGATCGTTAGAGGCTGCGCTTGTTTTTCCTCGGAACTAATAAACGCACGCGTACTATTTTTTTCAAAGATTAAAACGTTTTGCTTGGGATATAATCGACGATTTCTCGTGCGCTCTTGAATATTCCGATCTCTCTCCGCTTCTCCGAAGAAATCGTCGATAAAGTCGATCCATTCTCGATACAAGGAAACCGACATCGCGAGCGATGTATACATTATTGCAGCTATCAAATTCAGATATCCCAAGAGCTCCGGAATTCTCCTTTGTTCTACGTCTAGACCCGATTCCCAAGCGATTTTACCATCGAGACTTGCGCATCATCGGCATCATCCTTTTTCACCAGTGGTGCATAACATCCCCCGAAACGGCGCGAAACTTTCCTCCGCCTACTCGAGCGCATCGAGGGGTGACGAGTAGACTAGTATATATACACTGCCTGGGAATCCGTTCACAGCTTATACTCGCGATTAAGGAAGTGCCTATGGTCAGGCATCGGCTGTCCGGAAAATCGGCAGCAGTTCCGATCCCCGTGTCCACGCAGCGGAAAATCGAGAAGCGTTTATAGACTGACCCCTTCCTTCTTCTTCGATTTTTCTCTCGTTCTCTCCTTGTGCTCTTTCTCGAGACAGAGAGAAGATACAGCCCGAGATGCCTGGAGGTCCTCGAGCGTAACGGAGAATGGCATTTGCAAATGGAAGCCTCTTCGCTCCTTCGGTACAGCAGATCGGAAAGACTGCTACTTGGGATTTTACGAGCGACAAATCGACGAGAGCTCCGACACTTGCAAAGCAGCTGCAGCAGCATGTATACGTTATACACATAGGCTTGGGAGTTGAGTTTGGAGAAGCTTCACGGTTCCGATGACTGCTCGACTCCAATGCGGAAGCGCATATCTAATGCGCGGGAGATGACCTATAGCAGCTCTCATTTCCAGACTAAATACTGCTGTGTATATATACAGCTCGGTTTTGACTTTCAGATGCTGCGCTAGGATTTTTACAGGAAGACCATGGGAATCGTGCTCTTGGCTCTCTGATCATTACGCAGGAATACACGCTACGGGAGAGAGTAACGCAGGAGGCTAGTTTGCAAATTTATAAATATTTATCGAAGACACCTGTCTGCACATAGCCTCTGACGACTTTTCTCGCACGCCACGTGCGCCCTGATGCTTTCCGGAAGCGTCTTTAACATACCTCGCGTCCTTCCTCATTTTCAAAACTATATCCAGTAAATTCATGCTTCTCTCTCTCTCTCTCTCTCTCTTGCCATAAAGTTTTACAGTGGCGAACGAGTGCACGAAATATATACCTCGGTGTTTATATTTTCACTGACGTAACGCGCACACTACTGCAGTGTTTGCGGTGGCGAACCGTAGCTTCCATCGCGTGTCCAGCCCGACACTGATTGCCAATCAATATGACCATCTCGCTTGGGAGTCTAATTCGCCGACAGTGTTGATCAATCGAAACACCCGCGCGGTACTCTCTGCAGCCAGCTGCGTCGACGCCATTCAGTTCCGAAGATGTACTAACCACTGCGTCAAATTTGCCGAGAGGAGAAGCTGGTGATTTTATCACTCGACCAACTCCAGGATATAAACGTATTATCAGAGACGTAACGAGAGCAGCGATCGCTCGTAATTCAAAAATCCGTGAGTACAGCTCGTCATCGAGGCTGTCATTTTTGATGAGCAAATATTTGCGGCTCCGCGACGCATCACGCGCACGGCTGGCTGAAAGGGCCGAAATTAAGCGTCGTCCTCCACACTCTCTCTCTCTCGCCCAGTGATATTCAAATAAAACGATTGCTCGCAAGCGCGGCTCTCTTCACACACAGTCGCGTGGTGATTACCCATATATACGCTCGCGAATCTATATATCTATATAGAGAGTACCAGGCACTATATACGCGGGCACGAACGTCGAGCCATTCGACAGACGCGACGCTGATTGCCCCGGAGCGTGTTTGCACGCTGTGCTGCAGCTTACCCTCGTTTCGGCTACTGCTGCTGCGTATATATTTTCACGCGAGTGCAGTACATGTGCAGCCCCGGCGTTCGCCAAAAATCCGACGAGTCTATGCTAAACTGGATTTGCTCATCACTGAGCTGCTGCTGGTAGTAGTGCTGCTGCTGCTGCTGGCAAGCGAAAAGGTACACGTTGGTAGCTCGAGAGAGGGACCATCGAACGGGTGAAAACGTTGCACTTCTCTGCAGCGGGTGTACATATTCGTGTCCTGCTTTCGAGCTGCTGTCTGTATACTATGATCAAATTTGTATGGAGGGTATATTCGCGGAGATGAAATAATTCCCGCGAGTGAAAATGCGATAACAATAAAGCGAGCGAACGAACGACGAAGAAAAATGGTAATCCGCTCGTATAGAGGAAGCTATTTAGATTGAGATAAAGCCACTTTTTTTTCTTCTCCGCGTATGACTGTGCAGCGAATAGTATAAGGATCGCGCGAGGGTGTGAGGGAGAGAGAGAGAGAGATAGAGAGAGAGGTTAGCGCGACGCAGACAAATGTAATGTTTCCGCTACGAAGGGTCACTCTCGGTGTGTCTAATGTAATATAAGCGTGTGGGAATATATATCTATAGAATGGGGTGGACTTGCCCGGTCCAGAGAAGACGAATATCGACCGGAAGAGCGTAGCTCACAGCCGGAAACCCTTACGGCACCGTGTCCCTCTAATTTCTTTACAATCGCGGCGCCGTTGGTCAAGCGCTTACCGACTCGCAAATTGTATTCGATATATTAGCGACTTTCGTCGCGCTCTGGTGAGGTTTACATAACAACATTAATATTTGTTTACTGCTTAAACATTGAATTTCATGAAAACATACTTAAAAGAGAATTGTATGCTAGACAATTGATATAGCATGAGTGGCCCAAGCAGTAGGCCCAACAAGATAGTTTTGTCAACGAATATAGACCTGGTATAGAAGGACGGGCATTATTATACCCAGGATTACACAGAAGTAACGTATAACGCACTATACATGTTACCCAAGTTTTCGTCCCTCCAATTTAACCCGTGATTGTTCTTCTATAACAAGTCATATTCGTTGGTTTTGTCATAGGTAAGATACCGCTATATATACACTGGGCTTGCAGATTATAACTGAAGGAACCAGAAAAACACCTATGCGCCACCTATCGCCGCTGGCTAGAGACATGGCATGTTTAAGTGCTAAAAGAAGGGCCAGTCTAAAACAACTTCATTTTCAGATCTATAATTTTCTTCCTCATTATTCATTGAAATCATTTGTCCAATTCAGGTAATCTTTAAATTGACCTACGCGGTCGAACTGTCACGATAAAAAAGAAACAAAGAAAAACTACACACAAAAGTCAGAAGCACTTCGAGGTGGTGGTTGTGCCAGATAGCAGAGCTTGACTATATATACATACGTACACACACATACAGCAAGAGAGTAGTGGCTCGGGGCACAATGAGCCTATCAGATTATAATTCTATTTTCGACACGCGGCCTATCACGGAATCCCATCTCCTCGGCTACCGCGACGCGACGCTTCACCCACACGTAGTAAAACTTTTCTCCGAGCTCTCTCTCTCTCTCTCTCTCTCTCTCTCTTCTTCTTCTGCATCACAAACAACCACGGCTCTTTCTCTCCGTCTGTATATGTATACGTATACGAAAGATCGAATCTCAATACGCATATCGACGACGCGGACGACTTTTCTTTATCCGCCAAAGCTCGCGTCAAATCAAAGTTTTAAAATTCCCAAGTGCAATTATAACGCGCAAGTCCTCTATATACCTCATTACTTACAACGTAACAAGAGCAGAACGACTCGACAAAGAATAATTTCCGATCGCGAGAGGCACCGCGAAGAAAAGAAAGAAGAGTTTCACTCTCCCTATAACGAACGAAATGACTCTTCGGCCGTTCGCGCAAGCTTGCTCCCGGGCATCACGAACAACTGGTTGCCCTCGTCGACGTTTCGATGTTCTCTCTCTCTCTCTCTCTCTCAGCGCTGTTTTTCTTTCTCTTTGCCGCTGCTGCTGCTGGATTCTTTCCGTCGCGCAGATTGCGAGTCTCCGCGTGTGTGTGTATATATATATATATATATATATACACACGCATGACGGTAGACGAGGACGGCCGGAGAATTAAACGACGAGAGAGAGAGAGAGAGAAAGAGAGCTGCGATATATACCTTCGGGCGGTGCAGCTTCTCTCCCGCGCGACGACGAGTACTCTCTCTCGGAGTAGTCTTATTTTCGAGTGCGAGCTCCTGCTGCAGTTTGCGCCGAGGTCTAATCTGCGTGTGTGTGTGTGTGTATACCTGTGAGAGAAGCTTGTGCGACTGTCTATTATTAGATCGAAGGGCGCGAGATTTAAAACACTTAGGGGCATTAGACGCGCCGAATCGATGTGAGCTTTTGTTCGAGCTGCGATATTTTGCTCTCTTTCGTCGAAGAACGATTAATTACACTAAAACAGGACGATCGGAAAATAAGTAATCCGTTACATACATAGGTCTACGCACGCGCAAGCCGTCAGTGCATCTCTCGCGCGCCGGACACGAAATCAAGATCCCGCGCTTGATCCTCGTCTTCTTTTTCTCCCTCTCTCAGAGCTTTGACTGGCGGAAGATCTCTCGGTATGATCGTTTTTCTAATTGATGCGTCTCGGAATGCCACTAGACATCTCTCTTTCGCTGCTGCGACGGCAATGCATTTTTTTTTTCTTTGCCTCCCTAGTAGACGGGAGAGACACGCAGCTGTCAAAGGACGAGAGAGCGCAGTTATCACGACACTTGTTCGTCCGGGCGACGAGCTGCGCGCGCACGACACTGTAAAATTACTACGTCAGAAACAATCACGACACGGGCCAGCGCTCTTTAAACCGCGGAACAAACCGATATATGCTGTGTGTATACCGCTCGCTGCTCTCTTTTTCTCGATCTCGCGCACACGACACTTGGCGCCTGGTCGGCTCTCCGTAGACGCGAAGAAAAAGCGCGAGTGCAGGTCCGTCTGTTCGGCTCTAAGAGGAAATCAATTTTCCTGGCATATTTCTCCAGACAGCGCGTAAATCCTGGTGCAATACGAGCAAGTGCGAGAGAGAAAAAGGGACGTGTATAGGAGGAAAGAGGTCTCTGCCGCCGCCGCGCGAAAAGCACAAGAAAGCCTGAATCGAAAATGCAAAGCCCCGGTATACATATCGCTTTCAGGAATATACCAAGCACACTCGTACAGTGCCAGAGAGAGAGAGAGAGAGAGAGAGAGAGAGAGAGAAGCTATCGTCTTAAAATCTACCTTTTTCGCGAGAGAGACTCGCGGCTTTTTTGCTCTTTGCATTGTTCTTATTCCGCCATTACCAAGGTACAAAGTGAATGTAAACATATCTTGATCTTGCCCGCGGAAACCTGTGAAATTCGCGGTCTCTCTCCCTCTCTCTCTCTCGCGTAAACTCGCGCGACTTCTACCCATACACACATACACATTCACACAGAGAGCAGTCGCGTCGGTGGTGCGACAACAATGGAACGCTTGATAATATCGCAACGAGGTTTGCTCCGACCAAGAGAGAGAAGAGAGAAGAGAGAGAGAGAGAGAGGGTAGTAGGTAGCTGCAGCAGCTTTGTGCCGGGGGTAAAGGGGTCCAATCAATCAGCCGCAAATCAGTATGCACGGCACGTTCTCCTAATGCCGCCACTCTTTCATCATATTCATTTGATCGCGCGCGGTAGCTGCTGCCGCTGCCGCTACTGCTACGACCCCCTCGCCCCCCTCTCTCTCTCTCTCTCTCTCTCTCTCTCTCTCTCCTCTGCACGCAATCGCTAATGGCAGCGTTTAAAGATCGGAGAGAGAGAGAGAGGGCGCGTGCGGCTATATCGATCTGTGTGCTCGCGCATATATAATGCGACGAGAGAGAGAGAGAGAGAAGCACATGCCGATGCGTTATATTTTCGAGTTTCAGAAAATGGATTATTTTGAATAGCTGGATTTTACTGTTATAGTATAGGTAATGGAATCGGGAGAGTTGTGTGTATACGTCGGGTAAATTAGAGGAGTAGACTACTGGGCGCGAATCCGGGAATTTATACACGCGACGCTAGTGCACCGAACTGCGAACGGAAAGGACACACCTGCGCCGGCGCTAAGTACCTTCGATGGATTTAAATGGCGGATTTTATCGGCTCTGGCGCGCGTCAATCTCGCCCGACACTTTTTTATCCCTCGGATTCGACGCACTGTATATTCCCAGTCGGGTGAGTAACGAAAATTTTGTTTATAAAAAATTTGAGGTATATCGATTTTCGTATATAAATAAATGTATTTTTAGTTCGCGAGAGCGTAGCGTCGTTAAACCGGGAGTCGATGTTTGTCGACGAGAGCAAATGCGTCTTCGGGTCTCTCTCTCTCCCACTGTGTATATAGCTCGAGAGATCGAGATGGCAGGGCAAATACGTAATCCGGATTATCGAGGATCCGCTTAGCTTAACGGACACTTGCGCCGATATACCGACGACGACGACGCCAGCAGCCGCGTCTTTTCTCTTTTTTTACTCTCTCGTCCTATCTCTGCGACTGTATGGATATTGCCGAACCCTTTTGTTGTTTGCTTTTCGCCCGTCACTCGATTATTGCGTTGGACGTTCTCTCCTTTTTTCTGGGCGCGTTGCTTTTCAATCGATACATCGAGAGATCCGATCTAATGACGAAACGAAGATTTTTGCGCGCTGAGGAAATTAATTGAGTTGAAAGTTTGGTATTGTGGATGATGGAAAAACTAACCGCGGTGCAGTTATAGGAAAAAAGTAGACCGATCGTTAATTAAGCAAAATCCAATAGCGGTCGTTTTAATTGGCAGACACATAGTTCGCTAAATTGAGAGCTCACGATGGAATAGCTGAACTTGCTTCGCAGAGAGACGAACGCTCGTCGTCGTGCGCGGAAGATTTTATGGAGTAATTAAACGTGACGAAATCTGGCTCGAACGTTACATACGTCCTCTATCTCTCTCTCTCCCCATCGCAACTTTCGGAACAACAATAAAGCGTCCCAGCTTTAATCAAGCCTCATCAAAAAGAGAACAGCTAGCTGAAATTCAGAAAATATTTCTCGCGTCGCGCAACTTTTCCTCCCGCGCAAATATCAAAGAGGAGAAAAAAAAAGATTAAAAAATTAATAAAGCCGGCGCTTCTGCGGAAAATTTGCATAAACGCCGTGCGCTCGGAAACTTTCCTTTTTTTCCACCGAAGCAATCGATACTTACACCACCGCAGTGGCGACTACGTCGAATATATACACACCACCAAGGGGCTGCGAGAGAGAGGGTGAGAGAGAATGAGAAAAAAAGAGTTCCAGCAAGCCTATCTACATACGTATAGTTAAAACGCAATTACCCAGAAGCGAGAGAGAGAGAGAGAGAGAGAAGCACCGGACGACAGACCGCGCGGGCGTACCGCGCTGTCAAAATAGATAACGCTTTGGGGCGCGGCTGCGCACAGTCAAGTCGCGGCAAAGTTAAAACCTACCCCCCCTCGTATATATACGTATAGCCTGTGGTCCATTCACTTCGGGTTAACGTCGTTGACTAAGGGCGAAAAGAAGAGGGGGACTACTATGCGATGCCGCCGCGCGCGTCTGACATCAAACGTCACGTTGGGGTGCGCTGGAAAATTGCTTCGCACAATGCTGCGAGGAGTGGAAAATTTTATTCGCCTTTGAGGGACACGCTACAGAAATTTTGATGACGCGCGGATTAAAAAAGTACGACGATTTTGCAATTACCCGGTAGTAGTAGTCTCACGAGAACGCTTCGTTCTCAACCCTTCTCGTGTGTAATGAAATCGAATGTACGCGTGCAACCGTATGTACGATATAGCGGCTGGTCACGTGGTAACATTAGCAGAACCTGTTCGCTTTCTATATTGTTATTGCTCCTCGTAATGGCAAGACGGCGACCCATTAAAACAATTAATCCGGCACGTCTGGTATGTGCATATTTCAATCGCGCCTGGCGCGCGCGCTCGGGGAGTATATATACGCTTGCTCTACACGCTTACGCACTCGGGAATTATTTCATTAGTCGCGCTGCGGTTTTACGATTTTATTAGGACTCATTTTGCTTGATTTATGAATTTTATTTCTATTGGGTTACTGTTTCATTGTTTATTGAGATTTGAAGATGAACCTTATTGACACGATATGCTTAGTTGTATATACCGAGACGAACTCGGACGAACTTTAGCCGAAAAAGCAGTTTTGGACTATGCAGGTCTTTCTCCCACGACTCTCACCGCATGAACTCTCTAGTTTCTGACTAGCGAAGATAGGTGGCGCATAGACGCTTTTTCATTTCCCTCATCACCACTTGCGTATGAAATATTCATATATAGGAGTGTGCCATCTGTGCCAAAACAGTCTTATTCGGCTTGCTGCTTAGGTCACTTATGCTATAACTGTAACTGAATACTGTAACTCGTATGATTATTCTTTCATTCTCAAATTGCGTTTGAATAGAGAATTTGAATATTAAAAACTCCACGCTTTCGTAAACCTTACCGCATAAAATATCACAGAGCCTGCTCTAGCTCTAGTTCCGTGCGAAAACGATAAAATCTCTCTCCCAAACGCACCAACACCGCACACGAAGATGATATTTCCTTATAAACTTAGCACCGCTAATAACGTGTGTTTATTGTCCTTGTATACACACACACACACACACACACACACACACACCGTATGCGCAACTTTGCGCATAAACAGGCTGAAAATCTGGCCGTATAGCCACACAAGCCGTCTTTTGAAATATTATATTCCGCGAATCGGTTTTTCACGTGCCCTATAAGTGGCCGGCATTAAACGGCGCGATAGCCGATGCCGATAGTGCCTTAACGGGCAGCTCTGCTGCTCTCTTTTCTCTCTCTCTCTCTCTCTCTCGCCACACGGCGTATGTGTAGCTTGCGTTAGATGCTACGCGCTGATACATCCCGAGCAAAGTGTGCGCGGTATATAGTGTGTGGGTATTACACACAGCCGTGACTTGCACTCGTGCCTTGGAGCTGCCTATAGGATCGCTTAGGCCAGCGACTGATGTCGTGTCCTTTATGAGCGATCAATCGCCTTTCGGCAGAATCTCTATAACAGGACAGCTCTCTGTCGGTTGTGTTATTATATTGTACAGCACCTGTAGCGATATAGCGTATCATTTTGGTCGATTGTCTATGGAGCTATTTATCCTGATTCGTATACGTGCGTGTAATTTGAGTTTTATGTGGTCATGGGTATGTAATAAATATACTACTGGTCTTTGAAGGTGTCGTTAAATTTAATTGTGATGAGAAATATGATTGTGTCGGTCTTTCTCACCGCCGAATCAATCATTGTATGCATATTACGGAGTCGTAAAAAACAAGCGACTGACCACCCAGAACCAATCTCTCTTAGGATCGAAAAAATCACCCCGCTCAACAAAGCCAACAGCTTGACTAATTTTTCGCGCACTTAATATTCGAAGAATCCGAGATAGGCGTCGGAACATCGATTAACCACCAGCAGAGAGAGAGAGAGAGAGAGAGAGAGAGAGCCAAGCGCGCCAAGATTCGAGAATCGTGTTAGAAGGAACACGTGTACCGGCGTCGCCGTATCAAGGCATCGCCGGCTTCCCCTGCATTCCGCGATTGTGCATTACAATTGCTAATAAGCATCTCCTCCTTCTCCCTACCTTCGCTCCTCTCTCTCTCTCTCCCTCTCTCTCCTTAGCACCGTTGTCTCCTCCGCCGCCGGAATAATGAGGATATCGAGCTGCTGCTGCTACAGCTTCGAGTCTCCGTATATACGCCGAAAAAAAGAGCACAGAGAGAGAGGACTGCCGCGTGATTTTATATACAATGACCGCAGGAGGATGTGTACACGGGAAAGAGAGAGAGAGAGTGGAAACAAAGAGGCGGATTGTGCGCGGGGCAACAAAAATCGGGCGTTCATTCATGATTTTTCCTTTGTTTACACCGGCGGAATGTTTATTCTTCGGCTGCGAGTTTTTATTGAAGAGCGAGGGAGTATATAGCTTCGGTGCATGTAAATCTTCGGGGTATTTATAGCGTAGCGGGGAGATTTAAACTTTCGCGCTACGCTGCGAGGACAACGTATAATGCTTTGTAATAAACTATTGCTGCGAAGGAATAATGTAATGAAAAACCGGTGTGGAGAATTCTGATGTTTCAATTCAAGCTTACGTATCTCATAACGCGTTTTTGATAGAAAGACACAGCTGAGCGCGTGTAAATAAAGCAGAAACTCGTGAATAATTCAGCGATTGCAGAGAGAAGATAGAGATCAGACTAATTATGAGAGAGATCGATCCCCTGAAATTTCCACGAAGGATTAATATAAAGAGGCGATGATAGATCCTTCTTCCTCTCTATCTGCCTACTCTCTGCGGTAATGTATTCAAACGTGGAAGGCAAGAATGCAAAAGAGACGCGTCGCGCCATTATAATAGGTTACACGCGCGCGCGCGCGCGATCCGAGCGAGCCGTCTTCTTCCTCTCCCTCTTCTTCTTTCGCTCTCTCGTGTCCGTGTGTTTTGATTGAGGCACGTGTCTCACATCACGAGATCCCGGAGCGGCTAATCGTCACGCTAGCCTCTGTATATTCTCTCTTTCTGTCCGTCCGACTGTATTAATCAGTCGAAAAAAAGTCGGAAGTCGATGTCTGCACGACTGATTATTGTAATCATCGTGCACGCCCTTTCCATATAAGTGGCGTTGGAAACACACTCATCTCGTCGCTCTGGATTTGCATAAGCGAACGAATCAATTTCATCGATGCTTGCGTCTCGAGTATTATGTGTATACGCTTAAATGGGTACATACAATTTTCTCTCTTTCTCGCGTTGCCAAACTTTTCCCATTTTTTTTTTCGTTTCAATTCGCGCCAAACAAGCGACTCTCTCAGCGCGCCGCAATCATCCTTATAATTCCAACGTGTTTCCATCAGCGGCGAGAAAACTCAAACGTTCGTCTGGTGGATCCAGGCCCTAATCTACTTATCCCTCTCTCTCTCTCTCTCTTCTCTTCTCGGCGGCGCAAATAAGTAGAAAATATATACGTATACATCCAGCTCGAAGAATAAGACCGCAACCCTCTCTGACTTACAGCTCCGGCGACTCGGCAATATTTAATACCGAGTAGAAGCTTATACCCCCTCTTACGCTACGCCATTCAATTCCCAAAAACAGCTCGCAGCAAATTCAACGGCAGCGTGCGCACTACTCTCATTATACCCGAGTAGCTCCGTCGCGTCGCCAGTCGCGCAGTAGATAAAGGAAATAAACTCTTCCCTCTTTCTCTTTCTCTGGTCAAGCCTCGCGCTAATCCCGGGCCAAAGCACATAAAAGTAATTCACGAGAGTAGATACGTGCTCTCGCGCGCGCGCGGAAAGAAAGGAAGCCGAAGTGGAGAGTCGCGCGACGACGACGAGAGAGAGAGGGGCGGCAAAGTACCAACGACGACGGGGAGGAGGAGGGGGGGGGGAGCGTACCGGCTGCAGGGGTGTAGCTACTTAGCATACTCCGGCCGGTTCTCTCTGACTCTCGTTTGGCCGGCGTTGCACGCAGATAGCACTTGGCTAGAGCACGCGAGCCAGCCACTACCGTCGGCTGCACGAGAGAGAGTCGCGCGTGCGGGTGTAGTTGACAGTGTGCGCATGCGCAAGATAATCGTGCGGTTAGAGGGCGCTCTCGGGATCATGAGAGATCAGCTGATTGACTTGTTTATAGTTATTCTGGTTGTACTTACACCTTTTTGTTGAGCTTGATGGACGAAGATGCGGTTTCAGCGACTGATTTAAAGGTTAGTGTTTGTAATTTTAGAAAAAAACGACGATTAGTGAGCTAAATGTAATTTTCATCCACCTACGAATAAATAATCCACATCGCCGTTCCTGGCAATTATTCATAACTTTTTCTCTCTCCGTCTCTTCGAAGACAGCAGCATAAGAGCCCCGGCGGTAGAACCTGACGAATGCGAAAAAGAAGCGATGGCACCCGACTCTCTTCTCTCTCTTTCCACTACACTCGCTCGCTCGGCTGTTCGCCGCGCGCGGACATACAACATTGCCGGAAGCGCATATTTCACGTTGTGGCAGGTTATCGTAAGTCACGCTCGGCGAAAATATTTCAGCGCGTACTAACACCCCGTGAATCCAGAGCCAAGAATCTGAGTTATGTACGCGCTCTCCAGGCTTTTTTTTGCGCCTCTCTGCTCTTCTCTCTCGTCGGCTTAAAACGTCGTTTGGGACCGTTCCTCCGATCGCAGAAACGTTACTTGGCACACGGGCTAATTGGTCTCTCGCGTATCTGCCCGCCGTGTGCGTCGTGCTTTATCGCGCCATCCATAACCAGTTGAATAGCAACAACATATATCCAAATAGACGATCTCTCTTTCGCCACCTGTTTTTCTTTCTCAACGACACGCGCGTATACACTTTATCGTTTCGTCGATTTATGGACCGTCGGCCAATTGATAACTCACTCATCTCGCGATACGATGATAACGACGTTTAGAAACGCAGCTATACGTGTAATCAAAGAGCGACGGTGTGTTCGGGGAGAAAAAAAGCTCGCGTATCTGTAAAAGTAAAAAAAAAAGAGAGGAGAATAGCCGAAAAAAAAGCCGGACTCACAACATGACGCGCGAAAAATTGAATCTGCCGCATGAATGACGGCTAACAAACCGCAGTTATATCGTAAAAAGCAATACAGCGGGACGCGAATTAATTTTGATTGGCAGCGTCCCTACTCACACGCGCGGACTTTTTTTTTCTCTTTCTCTCTCTCTCTTCGTCGCTCCTCCGAGCTGTTCTTTATAGGTATATATCGTCCCGAGCCCTCGAACGGTCCCAAAATTCAATAAAGCCGAACGAGCGCGTGGGTGGATGTCTGCTCGTCGTGTGGGTATAGGAGAGTCATCGCCAAGCGAGAGAAACTCGGTGCATACATTAACGCGCGGATAGTCCGACACAAAAGGGAACTCCCTGCCGGTTCTATATATCTTCTTCCGCTCGCCCTCTTCTTCTTCTTTCTCGACGCTTTTCTCCCGACAAAAGACACTTGCCAAGTCCCGATGGTTCTTTCCGTATAGAGTAGTACACCTATGGATTGAAAAACGGAAGGCTCGACCATCATCCCCAATTATCACACGTTCGCATATAGATATACAGGAGAGACGAGTCGAGAAA
Organism: Pteromalus puparum; assembly: GCA_012977825.3. NCBI lineage: Eukaryota > Metazoa > Arthropoda > Insecta > Hymenoptera > Pteromalidae > Pteromalus > Pteromalus puparum. The sequence goes on along the minus strand of CM053168.1, from coordinate 3,825,191 downwards.
TAGAAAATATTCCAAGTCTCGCAATCACGGCGACTCTATATTTGGTCGTATTAGCTTGTGACAGCGGGATTAAACCGGGCGTGGCACGTTACACAATCCCGCAAACTTGACGCGCGCGCTCTCTCGACCACCGCCGCGCTCAGCGGACAGACGGCCTGACAGAACACAATATTGCAATAACTTCAATTACGGCGACACGACGTGCCGCAAAGGGTGGTTCACCCCGTGCCATATATAGAGAGAGTCGGCCCGGGCGTTTCATCCATTTATATTTCCAGCTTCGTGGTCGACGAAGAGAGAGAGAGAGAGAGAGAGAGAGAGAGAGGTATTGGCTCGAGGCGTTCGTTCTCCGATGAGGGCGCCTTTAAACAAGTGCTTCTTAATAAGCCATTGACGCGCGAAATCCACCCCAGTGAAAATTTTCTGCCGACGACGCCGCCCCGAGCCACAAAAGGGGGAATACATATACTGTGCTCTATGCGTGTATACGCATGGGCTACTCTCGCGTGCAGCACGCGCTGAAAGGGATGTGTCGCGCGTGAAAAATTAAGATGACGAACAAGCGCGTTTTGACTTAAAAAGTGGAATCTGGGGAAACGAGCAGATGGCGAGGCTCGACATAGGCTGGTAATTTATTTCACATCGAGAGATATCACGACGAGCTTGTATTTATATGCTCTGTGTGTGTGTGTGTGTGTGTGTGGACAGGGAGGTCGGATTGAATTAAAAATTTTACACCCATTAGCTTTGTAATTTAAAGCTCATCGCGTTTAAACTCCGAGCCAAACACTTCATCGGCAGCAACAAACGCGCGCTGAGGTATAGAGAGAAATAGACTCTCTCGCGCGTATAAAATCGAGAGATATTTACTTTAGAGGCGTCAGCTCGCTTTGTTCTGGCGCTGATGGGGCGTCAGCGAAATTCGTTCCGGCGAACCGTCAGCGCGATGACTTATCGATCGTCCCCACACACACAAACACACACGTATACACGTATAAAACACACATACATACTGCGTATAAACGAACAGGATGAGGCTCGAGAACTCGAAACTCTGGAAAATCGGACGCGCTCTCACCAACTCTCTGCCCAGAGGCGGCTCCCGGGATATTCCGCTTCGCGAGGGGCGACCCCCGTTCACTGTACACTCGAAATTCGCTCGGCTAGCGATTTTTTTATTTCCAACATTTATTTGACAGCTGTCGTCTGCACCGCGACGACGTACACGCGCTGTGTTTTGTAAGACGTGTGTTGTAGTAGTAGTAGTAGTAGTGGGAACGATTAAAATGTTAATCCGCGATAATGCATAACTTCTAGGCAATTCCGCGACGTGTGTTATACTCGAATCTCTCGCACACAATGAAAGAAAATACTCGCGCGCGATTCCTGCCACTGACAATTACTCGAGAGAGAGAGAGAGAGAGAGCGCGTTGCATGCCCATTTGCATTTCTATCGCGTGCGCGCCGCGGCAAAACCCGGCGCCTATTGTATACCGCCTAATTGAGATATTTGCAGATGTTCATTTCTTTTCCGACTATGCGCGAGATAAGCATCGGGAATTATTCCTAGATTTGTCGTATCAATGCTTCGCTACTCGCTCTATACTCGTATATGCACCTACAAAAACCTACGAAATACGAGTATACGTATTTCGCATGCACTTATATGTGTATCGAAGCATTTCTCGGAAGCCCGGCGAGAACAACAACGCTACACGCCGCGTTAATTACTTTGTGTCATTAAGTACGTTTTAGCGAAGAATGCTGCCGGATTTTTCTTCAGGAGTCCCCCCTCTCTCTCTCTCTCTCTGGTCGCTCAATTTATATACGGGAGCAGTAGAGGAAAAAAAACTTATCCCGGAGGACTTAATACTAGTTATCTTATAAAGCTCGAGAGGGAGAGAGCCTGTGAGAACTTTGTCAATTAGAGACAACAATTAGTCCTTGTACCTGCGCGATCGGCGAGCGAGTGCCGCCGTAGATTGGCCGAGTGATAGGTAATATAAGTAATACAACCCGACGATCTACCCGAGAGACCGGTAGCTCGCGTGCTTTCTCGCTCACTCGCGTGAACGTCTTTATGCTGCTGTGTATAACGTCCGGCTGATCAGCTATTAAAAACTGAGATCTCAAAAAAATTGCTTTAATCGAGTTATATGTATTGAAAGAATAAACTATTCCACTACCAAAAGCGCCGGAAAATATGACGCCAACGAGTAACGAATGCAGCTCGTCGAATAAGGCGAAACAATACACCGGAACAATGGGCTTCTGCGCGAACAATAATCCATCCTGCGTCACTCGCTGTATATTATATACTCTCGCGCGTCATGCGATAAAAATCGGGCCATAAGAATGCGCGCATCTCTCGAGACAGTTTTATACTTATAACACAAATACGCTGGAGACACGTGTGCGCCTACTTTCCCGACAGGTCGCGCGAGCTGATCAGTCCAACGTCGAAGGATTCTTCTCTTTCTTGCGCCGCGCTGACACACAGCCCAGAAAAACTCGGCTGTCTCGAGCTACGTGAGTTACGTGATGCCGGATCGATAGCCGATCTATATATCGATCGACCGGATGTTCACCGTGGACATTGTTGTTATTATCAAGTTATATAGACAGGCAGTTCAGTTTTCTCTTAACGCCGAGAGTTTCGTTCACACGCGATTACCCCCGTCAAGTACGAATCGATTATTTGAGTCTGCGAACGCTTCCGAGAACGCGTATACGGCTAATCTCTTCTGAGCTACGCTCGATATATCAAAAATCCGTCAGGCATTTTCGCGGAAACGAAAGAGCGGCGGACTGCAATTTTCGGGTGGGTCGTCGAGGGAATAATGACGATCTTTATCCCTAATGAAATTAAGTCGCCTGCACGCGTCCTGAAATTACGTATAATGACTCAACCGTGTGTTGGTGTATATGCCTACCTGCCCACGCAAATCTACGATTTTTTCCTCATTTTTCGTCCTAGTAGAAACTTTTTGAGATATAACGAGAGAAAGAGAGGGGCTGAGGGCACGAGCCTAAATATACCTCGCGTTTTTGCGGTGGATTTTGAAATTACGGTCGTAAAACAGCCCGGGCCAAATTAGCCGGGACGATTCGAGCCTCGAGGGGTGTCTTTAGCGCAAACGCCGCCGCTGTTGCTCTCTGCCTACGCTTTTATGGATAAATTCGGGGCTTTTTCCTTGCGCGCGTTTCGGCTTTTAATCTTCGCTGTATGTGTGTGCGTGTGTACCCTTTTGAATCCTCGAACGTCCTGTTCTCGTTCGTTTATTATCGGTTATTTCGATGCTCGATCGAAAGACAATATTTCCTGTTTACCAACGAAACACTGCGCAGTGACGGATAATCAGGCGAAATTTTTCAATCAAACAGCACAAAGAATCCGGAATCGAGTGATATAACCGTAAAAACGATAACAAAAGCGTAATGCACACACACGAGGTACTACACACAGGGCAGGCTGACCGTCGCGCGGCGCCGCCTGCAGCAGCCTCTCCACACTGGGTCGTTCTAGTGGAAACAATTGCTGCCGCGGGGCATCATTTACATCATAAGCAATCATAATGATCGAATTTTCGTCGAACGCGCGGCGATGATCCAACGAGTGGAACGAGAGAAGCGGGGGGTAGGGAGAACAGCCAATTCACAAGTGGGTACCCACTTATATAGTAGGTACGCGTTATATCCTGACCCCGGTTGCTGCTGCTTCTGCATCTTTCCTTCATTCTTTCCTCCTCTTCAGCGAGAGAGAGAGAGAGAGAGAGAGAGAATCGCTTCGGGCGTTTATTCCAACTGGCGCGTAGGTACCGGCAGTTTTGAAGGAAGGTAATTGTCCGGAGTGTAATATAGAGTAGTGTGCAGCTCTCGAGTTTTCGTAGGAGGTCTTCGTCGTTTCTCCGGGGAGATGAAATTTTAGATAAAAGAATGTAATGAAACGGTTACGCGAAGAAAAAAGATACACGTGTAGCACTCTAGTATAGGTAGGTGTGCGAGTATGTGGAATCGCAGTGGTGGTAGCGACAAGTCTGATTAGCTGTAGGAAAAAACGGTTTTGGACTGGTCTTGTCTCCCCACTACGTCAACTCCCCGGATCTCTGACCAGCGGCGATAGGTGGCGTATAGGCACTTTTACACTTCCCTCATCAAGATCTGCGTGTCGAGTGCAGATATAGTGGTGTGCCAGCTATTCCAAAACAGTCACTCATGCTATAACTGCCTGGATATTATAATTAATAATTTTGTTAATTAAATAGTGCGCCTTTTGCTCAAATAAATAGAGACAAGCGTCTCCTGACGACCAAAGCTCAGAAACTGTAGACAGTCGTGGTCTTTTTATAGGGGATACATTATATATCTCTTTTGATTCCGGGCAGGATATTTTGCTAGAGAGAAAACTTTTGATTTCACCGAAACGCATATAAAAAAGCGCAGGCAATTTTCGTCTCTCGCTCTTGTTGTTCATCTGCTCTTTTACTTCTCTCCCCTCTCCCTCTCTCTCTCTTCCTTTATCGGAGAAATTCGCTGTAAGGCGAAAGCGACAAAGTTTGTACGGGAGAGAGGGAGACCGTCAGATCCCTTTCGATAGTGTGTGTGTATACATATAGCGAAAGAGAGAGAGAGAGAGAGAGAGAGAGAGAGAGACGCAAAGTCGGAGAGGCCAATCAGTATGCGAGCCACGAAAGGCAGTCCGTCCTGCACGTTTCCTCTCAGTCACCCGTCGTTGGCTCTCTCTCTCTTTCTCTCTCTCTCTCTCTCTCTCTTTCTCTGTCCCTGTTCTTAGGCTAAGGCCGGAGAGCGAACGAACTAAAACGCAGTCCGTTTCGGGGAGACTGTTTCTCTCCTTAATGACGAGGCACTATTGATTGTCTTCTACTTTCGAAGACGAGCATCGGAATGTATTTTCTGCTGAGAGAGGAGCGACTTTTGTTGTACATACCGCTACCGATCGAGCAAGGAATTTTCGTTGACGGCGTGTCGTATAATCACTCCTTTTTTCAAGAAGATCGACTGCAAAATCCAATTACTCGCAACGCAATTCGAAAGAAGAATCGGCCAAGAAACTAGAGTTGCTGCAATTATTCCTTTACTAAGTCTATCAAGTCGAGCTAGTCGCAGTATCTCCGGTGTAAAGGGTGGTAACGACGTTACAATGACCTTCGGACGGGGGTACGGCTCGCGCGAGCGCGAATAATTCGAAGGACGAAGAGAGCGAGAGGGACCCTATACAGACGCCTACAGAGCAGCAGTTTCCATTCCAAGAGGAGGATTGGGTCCCGCCAGATAATTAGACGGGTAATCGAGACGCGATGAGGGGGAGTGAGTAGAGTATTACGAAGGGCTTTTCCTCGACGCCGTCGAAAATGCCGATTCTCTCCTTTTTTCGGGACACCAAGAGAGGGGGGGGGGGGTTAATGATTCCTGCTTGGTCACCCTTTTGTGCGCGACCGAGCGAGAGAGAAAGGATCTTATCGGGGAGAGCCTTACGAGCGGAGGATTTGCTTGTTTCGGGTATAATCGATGTTCAACCTGATCCTATAGTGGACCATTTGGGACGTGATTTGACGCTGTGGGTGATGAATAAAGTGAGCTTTGTGTCGTGTAGCCAAAAATAACAGTTTTTTCGCTTGCACAAAGTCTCTGCCCTAAACACCATTATTTCTCACAATTTTGTCGAATAATAGGCAAAAAGAAGCTGAAGACGCTTTCACCTTGATACTCTAGAGCATCCACTTATTCGCACCCGCAAAATCGGCCTCCTATCAAATTGGATAATGGCAGGTGCAGCGCCGTAAAACGGCTCTCACCCACTAACCGCAGGAATAATAACCGAAGATTGGCTAGAATCAACCCAAAATCATCTCTCTCTCTCTCTCTCTCTCTCCTGTGCAAACAACAGGTCTCTTCCAGAAAAATACTCGCTCTCTCAATTAAAACGAAAGAGCGAAAGAGAGAGGGAACCTTGTAATATTAACTACGACGCATTCCTTCCGCGATTTCCCATGAATAAACCCGAAAAAAAAGAGAGAAACGCTATCGTGTGACTGTTTCGGCCAAGTAACGAGCCAGATCGACTGCGCATTAGCATGACAATGAGCTACCACCCTGTGCGCAGCCAGCAATAACACAATTGATAGACGGAGTTTCGCGAGAAGCGGGAAAAAGCATATCGCAGTGCTGCTGTATACGGTGTATATAACAGCAGCAGGGGGAGCCCGAGAGACTAGGAAGAGAGAAGAGAGAGAAAAAAAGGGAGGAAAAGTATAACGCACGCGCCAACGTCGACGGTCAGGCAACGGAGGCTTATTAGCCACGGCAATGTGATCTATTTGCCCTTCCACGACGATATTGTGCCACTATGTTACGAAGAAGGGCGTTATTGCCCAACAGGGAGTACAGCCGCTTGTTCCTCGCTCGTTTCTACGACTTATGGCCTATATAGTTATGGCGGAGGCTGGTTGGGCTGCTGCTATATATATATATATACACACGATATGGTGACCTTCGTCATATTCGCCGTGTACGTGCAGGAGACTTCCTTCCTCGTAATTATTTTATTCCCATCCGACGCGCGCTGTATTATATACGACTTCATTGACGTTGTATACGTACTGCTCGTATACTCTTGCAGATTCGATTCTGCATTATTAATTCGTGTTATAAATATAATTATATCGATACTACGTCTATACATTCTCCCTTTCTTAGCACTCAGAGCACCAGCGAAGCAAATCCGCTCGCGCTGAGTCAAAAGTGCGCCGGCCGTAAAGAAAAAAGCTCGGCGCGAGGCAACGTTCCGCTTTTAGAAAATCCATATAGCTCTGGAAGAAACGCACAATAGCGCACGCAGAGACCTGTGTATATAGGTGTACACACCTACACACGCGGATAGACGCTATGTACAGTATATACAGGGAAAAGCAAAGAGAGCGAGAGCAAGATAGAGGAGCGACGGGCAGGAGCTTGCGGCGGTCCTTGCCCCGCGTACGTGCTCCGCGTGTCAAAGCTCTCTCTCTCTCTCTCTGTCTCGCTTTAGTTGTGTGTATATGTATATACCGGGACCCGTTCGTTTGTTCGCGGCGGTGCTGACTCTCTCTCTCTCTCTCTCACTCGCGCACAGAGCAACACACAAGGTCCTTCGATCGATATAGGTATGTGCGTGTGTAGGCGAGAGAAACAGTAGTGCTGCGGAGTGTTGAGTTATTTTCACTTTATTAAAGGGCTCTTTGATATTCCGTCCGACGATGATGCAGTTTTGCGTGATACCTACTCCTTCGGATATGTGTGTGTGTGTGTGGAGTGCAGTGATGGCGCGAATGAGGTATGCGCATTCTCTCACGTCGGGCGATCATCTATTGTCTCGTTTATATTAGGAGCGCCGGTATGTGCGAACTTTTACTTAAATGGGACCCGGCGGATGTTGAGTCGTCATGGCGTTTAAGACTCGTTTGTTTTTACGTTTCAATCGCAGTAGGTGTGATCGTCGTAAATATTTACTCAAAAACACGCATAATTATACTAAGAGCTTCCCCAAAATCCATGCATAATTTTATTACTCACGGGGCCGGTCCGTATACTATAGTATTATGTGTTTTATGCGGACCTCTTTCCGCGTTACATTGTATTCCAGCGAAAAGCACAGAACCGATCCCAACAAACATATGCGTGTTCACCCAATTCCTCGGTCGAATCCTCCCTCTCTCGTCCAGTATTTAAGCTTCGTATGAATACAAAACGAATGGCAAATAACGCAACGCATCCAGCGACGATATCCACAATTAGCATACATCCTGCGCTACACACTTCTATATACCTATCGTGGGGAGTGGATGTAATAACATCCAAAAGAGCTGGCGACGCATTAGGCGGTCGTATCTCGCGCGGATCTGGCACAGCACACAGTGTGTGTATACGAAGAGAGAAAGAGCCTCAGCGTGAAATAAAATTTGACAGATCAGAGGCGCGAACTCCGCACAAGGGGGTGCACGCACTGCCCCACGGGCATCAGCCCCTATCTCCATCTCGCTCGCGGCGTCGGCCCATTTTATACAATTCTCTTTTATCTGTTGCAGCCTCTCTCCCTCCAGTACCAGCCCAGTCCCTCGGGGCATTCTCTCTCTCTTTCTCTCTCCTTAGTTCCAACCCGACACCTTTTTACAAATACATCACACGCCCTTCTGGAGCCGCTCGCACTTCGTTTCTTCTTTTTTTTTCCTCTCTCTCTCGGTGACGTATACGCTGCTGCTGTGTGTAGCGGGTGCCGGCGTGTAGCATAGTCGCATTAGCCTAAGTACGTCGAGGGGCCACTTGCCGCCGCATTGACGGCTTCTTCTGGACACGTTGCTGCCGCGACGCTGATGTCGAATGAATTCGAAGTGTCGACTCGCGTTCTTACATCGTGTTCACCCTTCTGTGAGATCATTCGAGGAAGCGTGGGACACTGTGAAATTGTCCCGTGTGTCTATACGTGTGTTTTTACGAGGGCCAGTGAATTATTCAGCCCATGGCGGGTGCATTCTTGATTCTCGTGTGTGTATGTTTTTTTTTCGACGTTTTTCAGGTTTGCGCGTATGGTTTTTCTAGCATGTAGTCACCTCGTTGATTATTCAGCGACTTATCGAGCGTTTTCCAGGAGACTCGAATTGGTCTGGAATTATTCAGCTCGATACGTTTTTAATATAACGAGCGATAAACGCACATCGACAGCTCAATAATATCCACGTCACGTATGCTGTCTCTGCAAAGAAATCCCCGATAATTTCGCAGAACAAACGCTCACGAAAAAAGCGGAAAAATTCGTCAAGATGACAAATATGCATGTTTGACAGCTGCCCGGTGAAACGAGAATTATCGCGTCACCCTCTAATCTGTCAGGCGTCGGAGCGAGAATATGTGCTCTCGGCGCTCGATCTCTCAACGCGTATTCCGCAACGAGTTTTTTTTTCCACACGCAATAACATACACACATACACACACCCCTGATCCAACGAAACTTATCTATACGATCAAAGTGTGTGTACGTACGTGCCGGCTCGGACGTCATCATCGGACGTCATCTATTCCGCGTGTGGGGTGGTGTGTACAAGGATGCGACAGCTGTCCCGGTGAGCAGCGAAAAGCAAATTATACGCTCAGAGGAACGCTGATCTGTATTAAGATTCTTATCGGTGTCGCACAGAGAGAGAGAGTTCGGGTCCCGCAGTTGTGCAAGAGCCGAAAAAGACAGGCCGACAATGAGAATGCAAGCCGCTAAGTTATCCGCACGCGACACTCGATCTCTCGGTTTGTATGTTGGGGGTATTGCGCGAGTGAACTCGTTCGAAGAGCGCGCGATGCCTTTTAAGTAGAATCTCATTATTCCGACCTACTTTTGTCTTGTGTTCTTTCTTTTTTTTTTTTTTTTTTTTGTGTGAGAGATGAGGTTGTCGTCTGCTGTGGATGCGAGATTCCGATTGTAAAGTCGATCTGAAATTAAAATGAAAATATCGTGATTGCGATCGTGACGAATTTGAAACATAAGCTTGAGAAGTCATTCAGTTATTGCAAAAATATTGAGTTTATGTTAAAGGAGATTTTATAGAAGCTCATACAATTCAGATTTTTAAACATATGCTACTAAAATCTTTATTAAAAACTGTTCTGTTAGTCCAATTTGAACTTGATTTCGATTATGACAAAGCAGTTTTGGAGCTTCTTCCGCGGGTTAAACTGGACACGTATGCTGCTCGCGGACGCTGAGTGTTGGAATGAATTACGATCTCTAGTTGTGGACTTCGCGGTTTTTACATCGTGTTCACTTCTATGAGGTATTCGTCAAACCGTGGGCACTTCGAATTTTCCCGGTTTCTATTAGTGTTTGTTTTTACGTGGGCGATGGAATTATTTCAGCCATGCGGGTGGCATCTTGTATTTCTTCGTGTGTGTGTATGTTTTTTTTTGACACCTGTTTTTTCAGTCGTTTTAGCGCGTTCTGTCTTTTTATCTGCCTTACCTCGACTCGTTGATCTGTGTTCCGTCGGACTTATTCGAGCGTTTTCCAGGGACTCAATTGGCTCTGGAATTCTTCAGTCGATCGGTATGTTTACCCATAACGAAGTGATATATACGACGTATCGACGCTCTCTAATGTATTCCCACGTCACGTATTTGCTCTTGGCAAGAATCCCCTGTAATTTCGCATGAAACACGTCGGCACGCTCTCACGAAATAACAGCGCGAAACATTCATCAAGTCGTCACAATATGAGTGTTACTGACCGCTTAGTGTCCCGGTGAAACGGATTCTATCGCGTCACCTCTATCTGTCAGGCTGCGGAGCCGGGAAATTGTTGCTCTCGGCGCTCGATTTCCTCTCGCAACGGTTATTCCGCGCCATACGAGTTTTTTTTTCACCGCAATAACTACCATCACACACACCCTGTATCCACGAACTTTATCTATTAGATTCAAAGTGTTTGTGTAGTACGTGCCCGCGTCGGACGTTCCCTTCGGAGTATCTATTCGGCGTGTTGGCCGCTCGATGAGTCCTGGTACACGTGTGGTTGTTGCTAAGGAGCGAAGCTGTCCCTGGTGTCAGCAGCGCAAGGAACTTATTTGTCGTAGAACGCTCATCACCGTATTAAGATTCTTATATCGGCTGTCC
>CM053168.1:3797671-3814516 GCA_012977825.3 Pteromalus puparum | reverse complement strand
CTGGTTGAGTTTCTGACCAGCTTAGATAGGTGGCGCACAGGCGATTTTCTATTTCCTCATCTAAATCTGCGAGGTGAGTGTACACATATAGAGGTATGTCGCCTATGCTAAAACTGTCTTTGTATGGTCTACTGCTTGGGCCACTATACTGCCAACAACGCTTAGTTTGTTGAAGTTATTTTCAACATTTGGACCTTCTCATATAGAAATATCTTATAGAAGTATAAATCTAATCTTCTCCAAGCGAACTCTCGCCAACGAGAATCAAAAATCCAATAGCATTATTCGCCTAATACACCCAACGTCCTCCTACAAATCTGTTTCTCCATAAGAAATCGGCGTCGGCTGAATCCTATCACATAAAAACCCCAGCGAATCAAATTCGAACCAACATTTCGCGCGCGCGCTCTCTTCTCTCTCTGCTATTCCGTAATACCTCAGCTTTATCGAGTCCGGATGTTAGCCTCATCTCTCGGCGAAGAAAAAAAAAGCCCCTCGGCAGCCGCAACCGCATATATAAGAGCAAGCGCTGCAAAGGCCGAAGAAAAAAAAACATGATGCAGCTCAGCGCGCAGGACTAGTAGATAGCATGCTTATACGGCCAACGGTAGAATGAAAATGTGGACGATAGCCAAAGTTTATGGGAGTTTGTAGAACGCAGTAAAGTGCGGCCGTATTTCCTCGTTCCAGTGGATCGTTATATTTATTTTTCTTCCGACTTGGCGGGCTTTTCGCGGTTTAAGTTTTTGTCCTCCTCCTCTCTCGCTCTTGTCTCTCACTCCAAGTGTTCTGTCGCTCGGCTCGCAGATGAAACTTTACGACGCGCGCGCGCGCTCCTTTCGTCTATCTCGCGGCTCGTGCATTATCCTCGCGCGCGCGTCTTCCTCTCTCTTTTCTCCACGCTTTCAGAGCGATATTGTGCAGCGGATTACAGAGGTATATATAAAAGAAGCTCGCCGCCGGCTACCGGTAGAGATATCCTTAATTATTGACAGTGAAAGGCTATAAAAGCACCTGCAATAGCTGTACGAGAGGATACGATAAAGGATAAGGTATATAGCTCCCAAATATGCGCATTCCTATCGCCTGCACGCTGAAAGTGTTAATCGCGGGCTGTGCTTCGGAATTTTTGCTCCAAAAGGGTTAGCCGCGTCGCCGCCACGATAAGTCGGTAATGAAGCGCCGAGTCTCTCCCTCTCTCTCTCTCCTCGCTTATGAATATTTATATCGCGTCGAGGATAGCAGTCCCGCTGCCTTTATTGCAACTTCCCTCGCGACCCCTGGATGTTCAACGAGGCCGTGGCGTAGCACTCTTCGCCATATCGCACAAATGCAACCGCGCCATTACGCAGTTGCCAAGAGAGAGAGAGAGAGAGTAGAGAGAGAGAGTAAGAGGAGAATTGACGATTGTTCGGATGAGAGATGGACGGGCGGGTTAACGAGTGTTTTCCGCGCGCGCGCGCTGCTTTTTCTCGGCGCATGCGGACCAGTTCGACGCCAGGGATTTTCTCCAGCGAGATGACCCCGCGATCACAGCGTCGTTGACGCGTGTAGTTTGTTTTGATTTTTTTTTTTTTGTTCTTTCCTTTTCTTCATCAAAGCATCAGCAGCGGTATTGATTCCAATTACTTGTGTCACTTTTCGCCCTATTACAGCCGAAATTATCGCGTAACGAGGAGAAGTCCATAACAACACGTGGACAGTTTCCTTTTCTGTCGCACGAGAGAGAGAGTTCGGCGCCCGCAGTTGTGCAAGAGCCGAAAAAGACAGGCCGACAATGAGAATGCAAGCCGCTAAGTTATTCGCACGCGACACTCGATCTCTCGGTTTGTATGTTGGGGGTATTGCGCGAGTGAACTCGTTCGAAGAGCGCGCGATGCCTTTTAAGTAGCTAGAATCTCATTATTCGACCACCTACTTTGTCTTGTGTTCTTCTTTGTTTTTTTTTTTTTTTTTTTTTTTTTTTTTGTGTGAGAGATGAGGTTGTCGTCTGCTGTGGATGCGAGATTCCGATTGTAAAGTCGATCTGAAATTAAAATGAAAATATCGTGATTGCGATCGTGACGAATTTGAAACATAAGCTTGAGAAGTCATTCAGTTATTGCAAAAATATTGAGTTTATGTTAAAGGAGATTTTATAGAAGCTCATACAATTCAGATTTTTAAACATATGCTACTAAAATCTTTATTAAAAACTGTTCTGTTAGTCCAATTTGAACTTGATTTCGATTATGACAAAGCAGTTTTGGAGCTTCTTCCGCCGGTTAAACTCTGTGAGTTTCTGACCAGCTTAGATAGGTGGCGCACAGGCGATTTTCTATTTCCCTCATCTAAATCTGCGAGGTGAGTGTACACATATAGAGGTATGTCGCCTATGCTAAAACTGTCTTTTGTTAGGTCTACTGCTTGGGCCACTCATACTGCACAAACGCTAGTTTGTTGAAGTTATTTTCAACATTTGGACCTTCTTCATTAGAATATCTTATAAGAAGTATAAATCTAATCTTCCTCAAGCGAACTCTCGCAACGAGAATCAAAAATCCAATAGCATTATTCGCCTAATACACCCAACGTCCTCCTACAAATCTGTTCTCCATAAGAAATCGGCGTCGCATGAAATCCTATCACATAAAAACCCCAGCGAATCAAATTCGAACCAACCATTCGCGCGCGCGCTCTCTTTCTCTCTCTGCTATTCCGTAATACCTCAGCTTTTATCGAGTCCCGGATGTTAGCCTCACTCTCTCGAGCGAAAGAAAAAAAAGCCCCGCCGGCAGCCGCAACCGCATATATAAGAGCAAGCGCTGCAAAGGCCGAAGAAAAAAAAAACATGATGCAGCTCGCGCGCAGGGAGCTAGTAGACTAGCATGTTATACGGGCAAACGGTAGAATTGAAAAGTTTGACGTAGCCAAGGTTTATGGGAGTTTTAGAACGCAGTAAAGTCGCGCGTTATTCCTCGTTCCGTGGATCGTTATATTTTTCTTCCGCACTTGGCGGGCTTTTCGCGGTAAGTTTTTGTCTCTCTCTCTCTCTCTCTCTTGCTCTCCTCCAAGTGTTTGTCGCTCGCTCGCAGTGAAACTTTACGACGCGCGCCGCGCGCTCTTTCGTCTATCTCGCGCTCGTGCACTTATCGCTCGCGCCGCGCGTCTTCCTCTCTCTTTTTCTCCACCGCTGTTCAGAGCGATATTGTGCAGCGCATATACACGAGGTATATATAAAAGAAAGCTCGCCGCCGCTACCGTAGAGATATCCTTAATTATTGACAGTGAAAGGCTATTAAAAGCACTCTGCGAATGAAGCTGTATCGAGAGGATACGATAAAGGAGTATAGGTATATAGCTCCCAATTATGCGCGCATTCCTATCTCCTGCACCGCTGAAGTGTTAATCGCGTGGCTGTGGCTTCGGAATTTTTGCTCCCCAAAGGGTTAGCCGCCGTCGCCGCCACGATGAAGTCGGTAATGAAGCGCCGAGTCTCTCTCTCTCTCTCTCTGCTTAGGATATATTTTATCGCGTCGAGTAGTAGCAGTCCCGCTGCTTTATTGCAACCCTTCCCTCGGCGACCCCTGGATGTTCAACGAGCCGTGGCGTTAGCACCCTCTTCGCCATTCGCAAAATCAACGCGCATTACGCAGTTGCCAAGAGAGAGAGAGAGAGAGAGAGAGAGAGAGAAAGAGGAGAATTGACGATTGGTCGGATGAAGAATGGACGGGGCGGGTTAACGAGCTGCCGCGCGCGCGCGCTGCTTTTTCTCGCGCATGCGGACCAGTTGACGCCAGGGATTTTCTCCGCGAGATGAGCCCCGCGATCACCGCGTCGTTACGTGTAGTTAGTTTTGATTTTTTTTTTTTTTTGTTCTTTCCTTTTCTTCATCAAAAGCATCAGCAGCGGCTATTATTTTCAATTACTTGGTGTCACTTTCCTCGCCCTATTACAGCCGAAATTATCGCGTAACGAGGGAGAAGTCCATAACAACACCGTGCGAGGCAGTTTCCTTTTGGGACTTTCACTCGAGCGGTCGTACTTATGCACTTCTTGCAAAATTTGTCCGAAAGCGTAATAGAAAACGACGTAGAGAACAGCGAGAAAGTCGCTTATATATCGTGCTCTCGGAAAAATGCCAAAGCTTTTTGTCAATCAAAGGAAGGCCGTGTCGTAAAGCATAGAACGCTTGTGTTTTTATCGCTCATCTCGTATGTGGTTGCGAGTGTGGCGTTATACGACCGACAACGGCCTGTAAAAGCCGGGCGTAACCGAAGGAGTGCTGTGTATACCGCCTCGCGAGACGAGCTTAAAACTGTGTGATGCGATACGCCGTCTTCAAGGGATTCTGACTGTTTAGTGAATCATATAAATGATGTGCAAGCATTAGGGATCAAAGTAATCCAGTGTACTTACACACACACACACAAAAAAAGAGGTGAACAAAAATCTCGGCAGTTTTCAAAGTTCGAGACTGCAGCGGCGCTAAGAATTAGCATAAACCAGAACTTTCCCGAAAGCTCGATTTGAAAAGAAAACTTTTCCGAAAAAGACGATCCGAAAGTGAAAATATCACTTCCGCTACTACGCGTCTGGCAAACTCCTCCACCTCAGACGAAGACGCAGAGAGAGAGATCTGCTACGGTTTATCGGCGATGCACGCCGCGAGAGCAATAACCAGCGTGTAAGCTCGTCGTTGTCTCCGGTAGGCATCGGCACCTGTTCGCGAAGGAATTACGAGGTAACTTTGTCTCTCTCGGTGTAAGATAACGACGCTGTCCTCGATCCATCCACCCACACAGCCTTCGCCCTTTTCCTTCTCTGTTACACATATATCTATATACACAGCGGGCGTATAGCAGCAGCGTAGTCGGAGCGAGAAGATAGAGGAGAGTGTGTATGATGGCTGAGGCTCGAGTTTCCATCGGGCTGGTGTTCTTGCGCGAGCGATATAACCCCCGCAGCCCTGCAGCAGAGAGTTTCTCCCGGCGCCTTTGGGAGACGCTCTCCTCTCTCTCTCTCTCTACTCTGTGTCTGCTCCGTATAGATATATACTACGGAGAAGGAGCCCTGTGAGACATAGAGCATAGCCACTATCAGCCGCAGATAGTGGTTCGGTCTCTCGGCAGTAGTAGTAGTGGTGGTAGTAGTGTGCCGGGGTGTCGCGCGGCGGCGGCGGCGGCGGCGGCGGGCCTCATACATATTCAGCGGGATGCATCAGCCTCGACCTACGCTCTTCGCCGCTAGACGACGTCGGCCCGGTCATCTATTGACCCGTCTTCCCGTAGGAATTTGCTCGAGGATTCGAGGACTAAACTTAGCCGGCTATATGCGCGAGCTCTATATATAGATGCGGCTAAACTCAAATTACAGCCCAGTTTTCGAGTCCGATTGATGTTTAGGCATTCTATCAAAACCCTCTGATGTGCCGCTGCTTCTGCTTTGCTGGGGAGTTTGCAAAGTTCTTTGATTCATCCTTCTTTCTTTAAGCGAGAGTATGATCACAGTCGACGGATCGAGTTTGTAGCGAAGCTAATTCGATCTCGATAAAGAATCAGCTCTCAGGCAGTCGTCTCGCGTTTCCTCGGCCGCACATTAGCGGTAATATACACTACGCGCAAGTGCCTACTCTGAGCGCATCCTCCGGCTGTTATACGGCAATTGCCGCGATAGTGCCAAGGATTTAGCATGTCTGACGTCATAATTGGTTCAGAGAGCCTCGTCGCCGTCTCCGTCGTCATCGTCGTCGGTGCCAATAGCCTCTGCTATCCTATCGGGTATTTACATAATAATTCGAGAGAGGCGACACCGCGTATAATTGATATAAATATCCCGTTGGCCAGCCTATCCGAGTATAGTGTATAATAAATGCACGAAAAAGCAGCGCGATAATGAAGTCGCAAAGTAGTAGCGGCGCATAGAAGAGAGTATACACATGTTCATCAGCTTCGTGACGTACAAGTGTAAGCAGTCATTTAGCTTGCTAAACGACGCGCTCTCTCTCGCCAACACATTCCAACGAAAGAGAATTCGCCGTGTGTCTCATCTTGCGCATTTTGATGCGCCGGCGGATATGCAAATGCTGCAGTGTGCCGTGTTATAGTCTAGCGGCGCTACTATATACTCCCGGCTCTGTTTTATATAATAGTCGTGGGTATAGAGCGTGCGAATAGGCTACTGTTCTGGAGTGATGAGATAAAGGATCAATCGCTGCTGCTGCTGCTGTGGAGAATCGTATTAATGGACGTGCGCGCGCAGCTGGATTGATCGCGGCTAACGAGTTTGATAATCTCTCTTTCTCTACTCGTACGCGCGACGCTGAGTTTTAATTGGGCCTGTTATGTCGGCATATTTATCTCTGCAAGCTCGATGATCGAAAGTTACGGCTTTTGTAATTCGAATGTTCGATTATGAATAAAAATCGCTCCTAAAATTCAACCTCAGCGCACTGCAGCGATCGCAAGCTATAAATTTTATAGACTCCTCGCGTGATAACGAGCATCGCAGCATCGAAGCCGCCGGGATACACGTATACTGTAACGCGCAGGACAGTAGCTCGCATCTTTCCTTTCGCGTGTGTGTGTACTCAAGCAGCCAAATAGCGATGCTAATCTCTCACTGGCGAATACCTGCGTGTCCTGCAACCATCCGAGTTCCAGATCCAATTCCAAGGATCCCATATGCTCCTAATACGTTTTATCGGGAATTAAGATGTTGTCGCGAGGACGCGCGCTCGGCGAAAACTACGCTCGGACACGTAACGCCTTCCTTGGAACTGCTACTGGCCGAAGCACAGCTGATCGATACCAGAGTTGCACTCGTACATCGCTGATATTATCAGACGACCCTTGCGTGGGCGATTTTTCAACCTTGTTTTTTATTCGCAGAATCGAGCTCGATAATCGATAAATAACAGAGAGCTATATGTACGGCAATTTTCGAAATATAAATGCAAGCAGCGGTAATTCTTCCCTGCCTATAAGCCACTTTCCTCTCCTATCTCCCAAACACATCTATCCAGCCATTCGGCTGCAGTTCGCATGGTCCATTAGAACGCCAAGCCGTATACGACGCCGTAAATAAACCAACGCGTTCACGAGTCGCGACAGCATAAACTTTCAATAAAGCTCTCCCTCACGAATCCGTTTACGAAAACCTGTCCTCTCACGCAATTCGAAGCTCTCTCTCTCTCTCTCTCTGTCGGCGCGAAAACGACACACAGAAGAGCTGCACACGCGGGGGGTGACTTTAGCACCCGCACTTACTTATATACGCCGCAAAGGATTCCGCCAAGTTTCTAGTTCGTAACTTAGGATAATGGCGTGTCGCGCTGGGCACTTTTTGGCGCCGTATCGCAACGTTACTACGGCAGCGTAAGTTTCTTAGGACCAACCACCCCGTCCTCGAAGGAATATTTTTCGAGAGGGTTTTTATTTGCATAATCTTGGGTAATTACAAGGAATGGGGCGAGAGTCGCCACTGCGCCAGCTATTCCGCTGCCGCATTAATTCTACTTGCGGAATTTTTACGCTTTTTTTCCCGTTGCAATGTAATAGTTGTATTATATATGGTTTACATTTATTTGAAATTAATCCGTATAGCACCGTACGGCTTAATTCAATCTCACGCGCACCACGTGTGCGTAATAGCTCTATAAAGCAATTAAAGGAGCGATCTCTCTCGCGCGCGAGTATTTATGTTTATTGATTTACACGAAAGCTCGTCGTAGCGATAAAAAGCCGAGTATCATAACATGTGCGCGCATACAAGCTTGGGAGTCATAAAAATTCATAAGGCTTCGGCATTCTTGAAGCGAGTTAAAAAGAGTCGCGACGATACGCGCGTGACTTGTTAAAGTTCTCTCGCCATTAAAATCCGCTTCCGCATCTCTCCGAGCAATTATCTCTCTCTGTCTCGATGCGAGGGTAGAAAGTAAAGAGAAAAAGAAACAGCAATAATCGAAAGACACGCAAATAAAATTAGTTAGTACTGCTCGATCCCCAGCGTTATCTATCTGTTTTAGCGATTTCAGGCCTTTGCGTTAAAATATGCCGCGCGCCTTGTGAGTTAGTTTAATATGCAAATCGCGCGAGATAAAGCGGCCCGACGACGAAGACGACGATCCTTAAAAAGCCCGCGGAGTCGTGATATTCCAGTAGCCGTGCGCGAGTCTTTTGCTGCACTTTCTATCTGCTTCTTGCTTCTTCTTCCTTCGAGGGGCCCAGTTTCGCGTGCAAGCCAAGAGAGAGAACGAATTGAGAGATAAGGGGGGGGGGGGGTCCGCGTGCACTGGACCCTCTTAAATAATTAAGACTTTCTGGGGAATCTGACTGATCTTCCGATGCTAATCCATTGACACGTTTCTGATAAAAGCATGGGCAGTCGTGAGCCTGCTACTGGTTGCTGCGAAACGTTTGCGGGAGGTTTTTTAGGCTTTCCCACGCCCTGGCGCCGTCGACGGATAAGGTTCGTTATTTCTCGAAAGGGCTTTGTAGAATTTTACCGAAGATTTTTTTTTTTTTTTTATTGGAATCGATAACTGATGATGGTGGAAGAAACAATTACTTGGAGTACAAGGAAAGACCAAGGAGATTTTGACTGACTTTTTCCCTACCTCTTGATCTTTTCAGGTCTCTAGTTTCTAGCCAGCGTCGATAGGTGGCGCACAGGAATTTTTGTGTAGCCCTCATAACAATCTTCGAGCCGAATGTAGTTATAGCGGTGTGCTATCTGCGTCAAAATTGCCTTGTTTGGGCCTGCTTGAACCGCTCATGCTATAACTGCCTTAGTCTATACCTACTGTTAAACTATGTCAAACATTAGGTTTATGTCTCCACATCAGTACTATACACTTTTCTCCGTCAAAAAAAGAAAAAAAACAAACCAGCATAAAGTCTCTTCTCGAGAATAAAAGCACGATCAGTGAGCCAAAGGAAGAAAAAAAAGCAAAAAAAAAAAAAAAAATCCTCAGCAAAGTGGCTGCTGCATCCGTGGAAGGTTAATTCCGTAATGGGTCCCGGCCGCTCACACAGCTCGCGCGGCGTGTCGTGCGGAGGTGTATCTTCTCTCCTCGGTGTCGCCGGCGCGACGGGGCCCACTCACATCTCCAGACCCGATCCCCTTTTCTCTCTCTCTCTCTCTCTCTCGCGTCCGTAAGCGTGATCGGCGAGGAAAGAAGCCTCATATACACGTATACCCGCACACACACACGGGAGTCTCGGAGGGCTCGGGTTAGCATCATGGCCCGTGGGGCTCTCCCTCCGTGTAGAGGTAGGTAAGCGCTTCATTAGGCCGCGAGAGCTCCCTAATTACACACGGCCTCATTAGCGGCTTCTATTTCCCCCCCTCGGTGTATGTGTGTGTGTGTGTATGTGTAGCGTCGGGCTGTCCCTCTTTCGAGCGAATGAGCGAGCTAGCGCAGCCTACGCGAATACGTGTGCGATGGATGCGGCAGTTTGATACCACGAGCGATATACCTCTTTGTTCCGAGATTCGTCCGAGAAAATGTTCGCACACAACAGTGAGACGTCAACTAGAGCGAATTCCTCGACAAAGTCGGTGTCAGGGGAGCCTCCAACGCTATAAAAGCTCTCCCGGCAAAAATTGCTTACGACTCTCTTCGGGGCTTCTATACTGTACTGCATGCTTCGATAATGAAGCGACGAACTCTCTTTTGTCTCCTGACAGTTCAATCTGTCGTGGAAAAAATGGCAGCGTAATTAACGCTATCGCGGCAATCATCGACGCGCAGAACGGCTAATTCCCTCGATACCCAAGTGCGAACTTCCAGACCCTTTGAATAACGAATGAGAGAAGAGAGAGAGAGAGTGAGCGAAAGAGAAACGGAGAAACACAGAGCGGGATGCGCGAGAAGGGGGGAATGTGCGAGGCGCGGTTCGTATTAATTAAGTAGCTTTGCTCGACGGCTCCGCTGCTACTGCTACTTACACCACCGCTAAACAGACGATAATAAGAACGATGTATCCGGAAACTCGCGCCGAATGCTCCTAGAATTTTTATTATTGCAATATTCTCTTATATAAACAAACAAGTGAATAACGCAGCCAGCGCTCATTATTTATGCATTTAAAAGGATCCAACGCACACAGACATAGAGAGAGAGAGAGAGAGAGAGAGAGAGTCCCGCAACCCTTCCCAAGGCAAATCCAAATGCCATTAGCTCCCCTTTGCCGCGGGCGGCTCGTCCAATGGCGCAAAGCCGGCGACAGTGTGGGGCTGCGGTAAATTCGACACTGAAAGCCACCCTCCAGCAGCAGCAGCAGCAACGGCGGCAGCGGCAGTAGTGTTCCAGCCCCGTAGTATCAATGATTCCGCAGATATAGCTTTTAACAACGCGTTAACGTCCCGTATTCACCTGAGGATACGCTCGACTCGCTTGTACCCGCACACGATGTTCCCGTCAAAGTGATGCCTCTGTCGTACGTGTCGTGTACCTGAAATTTGATGAAATAAAGTCAGTAATTCTCTGCTTAAATTTTACAAGTTTTATATCTACACATGAATCAAAAACCCTTTAAAAAAAAATTTCATCAAACCCCGTCGGCGGACTGGTCACCCGCAAAGCCGCAAAAAGAAGCTCCGCGCACTGGCAGTGCAACCGAACGGACCACAAAAAAAAAATGCAAAGCGCCATGCACCAGCCTCTGCACAAAATAGCTCGCGGTCTGACTGATCGATGCGCGTCGGCAGGGTTGAGGACGGCGGCGGTAGCGGCAGACAGTCCCAGTCTACACACCACTAGCCCTAGCTTCTCTGTGTCTCTCGCGCGCGTCGGCGGAAACGGTCCATCACGTGACCACGTGACCGCGCGACCACGTGACGGTCTCTGGCCTTTGTTCCGCGCGATCATTAGTCTGTCAATATGCCCAAACGACGCGAACGCTTTCTCTCTCACTCGCACACACATATACACATACGCGGTATAGCTTTCGGACCGCCGAATATCTCTACCTGTGTGTGCGCGCACAATGTCCCTATTGTCTTGGGCCGTGCCGCGCGTATTATACACCCCCATTATGCGCCCAAAGGACGACGCATGTATTGCGCGCGCGTTGCGTCTGTTTCTCCCTCTCTCGCTTCTGCTTTTTTCTGCCTTTGGGGACTTTCTCCGCAGGCTATATATATATGCGACTTGTTCGTTTTTCGGGAGCGATCGGTCTTCTTTGCAGCCGCACGCGCTTCTTTTCGTTATACGAGGAATGTCAGTTTTGAGGATCGGCAAAGAAAGTCGAGGAGGCATTTACATGAGCGCCTTGCCGCTTTTGTCGCTCTCGCGTCGTGTGTAATTATATACCGGCCAGTTTTTCTGCATAGGCGGATGCGCGTTGAGAGCGGAATTGAAAATGTAGTCTTATGCAAATATCGTTAGCGAGAGAGAAGAGAAAAAGGGAGAGAGGTGTGTTATATCGTTTGCGGTACGCGCGTTACGCAATTTTTTAAAAAACTGCCGCCGAGTAGTGTCTCGAGTAAGAAATTGAGAGGTTGGGTAACATTTTTATACGAGATGCGGCAGCGCCTTTCACGCGACTTGCGGTCGGCGATTTGTTTCGACGAGTGGACTGATTATAAATGCGTTTGTCAACCGAATAATCGACGCGTCTTGCCGTACCCGACTCGTTCCACTGTTCGGAAAACCTCAGCTTTTAATCTCAAATTGCTGGCAAAGTTTGCTTGAAAAATAAAAGAGGAGGAAAAGGGTAGCCGCGCAGCTTTCGCTTTCTCTCTCTCTCTCGCGCGCGCGCCACCGCGGGTTATCCTCTAATCTTCAGGGTCATCCGGCATTCGCGTGTACACATTAGCATATCGACGGTCGTCCGAACGATTTGTCTTGCCAGCGCGCCTCCCCTTTCTCTCTCTCGCTCTCTCGTCTTCCAGTAGCTATACTCTGCATTGCACACACTCTCTCTCTCTTACTCTCAAATATATCGTCCTGTCCTCGGCTCTCAGCTCGCGTAAATCACGTTTCAAGTTCATTGGGTAATCCGGCGGTGTTAATGTCCCCGTGTGTATACCCAGAGCTTTCTCTCTGTCTCTCTTTCTACGCTTGGATCCTTCGCTGATCCGGAAAGTACCCCTTCGCCGCGCGAGATTCAACCCCAAACGACGTATAACAGTAGGGGAGAGAGAGAGAGAGAGAGAGTTCAGTCGAGTCCTCGCAAAGAACCGACGACGACGACGACGACGACGAGAGATGGAAGCTCTGTGTGTGTGTGTCAGTGTATGTATGTAGTCTCGGCTGCGCTAAATCCAGATATATGATGCGCGCCCGTGACATGCAAATCTTGTTAAAGCCCGCCGCCATTACGTTTTCAAATCTTTAAAGTGTGTTTAGACAGCGGCCGTTATCCGCGCACGCGTCGCTCTTTTCCTCCCCCTATTGCACTGTGCAAGTATCTCTCTCTCTTTCTCCTGCAGCTTTTTCGCTGGAAATTTCACAAAGGGGCTGCGCTGGAAACAAATACACACAGTCCATATATAGAGAGCGTTTATACTCGACTTTTCTCTCGTCCAGTCGTTAAATAACACACTGCATAAATTCCGCGCGAAGGAGGTAATTAATCGCGTTAAGTGAGAGGTGCCAATCGCATCTGCATTATTATCCAATATACCTTCCCATCGTTATTTACGAGAGCAGACCCGAGAATTTTTTGCTCCGCACTCTTCGAACAAGCTCCTCTACACACTCTCTTCTCTCTCTGTGGGCAATTTCGAAAATGCAGAATCGGGCCCGGATTCCAGGCCGGCAACACATAATATACACACAGCAGTAGCAGCGGACGAATGAAGCTGCGCTACAGAGCGAGCACAAAGAGAAAGGGGAGAAGGATCGGAATCATTGAAAAGCGACAAGGATCGAGCTCGCGAGACACGATTGATGCCCCGAGTCTCTAGACGAGTTTTTGTCGTTGAAGGAGCGAGCCAGCGAGAGAGAGAGAGAGGTTTATTTCGAACGCAGCAAACGAGCCTCTGTGTGCGGCCGCTGCAGCGCCGGAGCTTCTTATTTCTCCTGCCGTTTTATGCCCGCGGGCCAATTAATGCTCAGCAAAAAGCGCTCGCTCGACGATTCGAGGGTGGTCGCGCGGCTAGCGTTCTCTCTTGCTCTCTTGGACCATTGTTTTGCGAGCGCAAGCGTTTTTTGCGACCGGCACGCACACGATTCGTCAATGAAACTGTGGCTTCTTCTCCTCATTTTCATGATCCGTTTTCTCCCGTCGTCGTCGGCAGTGGGATGAGATTTAACGCCCGGCCAAGGTTGTTAGGCTGAATTTTGGCCTCGTTATCGAGAGTATACGCGTTGCGTATGCGAAGGAGCGCGGCTCATATTTCTGGACTTCTTTGTCAGGAGCTGATGACGATATTAAATCGTCTCGGCTTTTTCGAGGGCGAGTAGCCGTTAGCCGTTTCCTGGCAGTTCAATGGTCGAGAGTGACTTTTGGGAATATAGATGATTCGAAAATGGAGACTATATACGCACTCGTTCCCAATAAATTTAGACCAGCGTATATAGGTGCATCGGCGGAGATTCTTAATAAAGATAAGACAACCGAAAAGAGACCGGGGAGAAATCTAGGTATAAGAAAATAACGCAGCCGCGAGAGTCTTTCTTGCCTGTGCTGTCCTGATCCTTAAATCGTTGGAATCGATGCAGCAGCAGCAGCAGCAGCCGATGGTTTCGGGATCGACAAACGCCGAAGCGACGCTTCAATATACTGTCGATCAAACGACGACTGCTCGCTTCTCTCTTTCTGCCTCTTCGAGACGAGACAAAGCGATGGCTCCGAGGTATTTCGTTTCTTATGTTTCTTCTCTCTCTCTCTCTCTTGCGTCGCGTCGCGTCGCTCCTCCCGACTGCTCATACATCTGCTATAGTTGGAAACGTATATTTCTCCGCGAAGCTCTCTCTCTCTCTCTCTGCGCACAATGACATAAAGAACAAAGAGACGAGCCCGCGGAGCTCACTTTTTCTTGCGAGCTGCCTCTCTCTTTCTCGAACTTTTTAATGGTTTTTTCGTGCTTTTGGCTAAATTGCCTTATTCGAGTGAAAACTACTCTCGTGGTCAGTGTTGCTTCAAACAGACATCTACGTACGATCATAATAATACTTAGGCAGTTACAGTATGAGCGGCCCAAACAGTAGGCCCAACGAGGCTGTTTTATCATAGATGGCACACCGCTATATCTAGACTCGGTGCATAAATCGTGCTGAGGGTTACATGAAAATACCAATGCGCCATCTATGATTTTTACAGAGTTACTATGCGGTTTGACGCTACTTCGACTGATTCTACAGGCTCGTATACACTCTGTTTGGATGGCGGCTCTCCTTTCTTCACGAGCAACAAATTCGTACGAAACCATAATTTTCGAATTACACACGCTCTCACGAAACGTGCCCTCTACCTTCGGCGACGGCTGCTCTCTTTAATAAATACAGAAGTGACCTACGAGTGTCTTATTGTACCAGCGAGGTATGCATATATACGTATACACGTACAGTCAAACTGATGCGACACGTAAGCGTGGAAGCAGCCGTTCGGCTCTTGCTCGAACAATAGCAGTATATAGCTTCAGGAGGCAAAAGAGTCGCCGCCACCGCCGCCGTGCCGCGCAGTGAGAACGTAGTCGCGGCCGCCGCCGACACAATGCCTTTGGGGACCTATGGCGGCGGTCTGACCTCCGACCCCCGCGGCTCTGTGCGTCGCCGGTCCGATTGTGTGCTAATGCTCGCTACTGTTCGTCGCCGAGCCGTATGTGTGTGTGTGTGTATGTTTCTGTGTGTCTATACCGCCGAAAAAAGAACGAGTTGAGAAAGCTGCTGCTGCTGCTGTTGGCCAACTGGAAAAGAAGGTGTATACATGTAGATAGGTAGAATACGGGGAGGTTTCTTCTTCGACTCTCTAGCTCTGACGCAGAGCGAGCGCTTTTTTTTGGAGCTGCGTATTGGTATACATACGCCGGATGTGCATCAGTCGCGACGATGACGACCGCGTCAGGGACACGATCGATGTTGACGGAAACGTCTTTGTTTTAACTTTGGTGATTTATTCACGAATAAACAAAAGCATGTTTACAATCGACGGCTGACTAAAAAAATAACAGCTGTCCAAGCCCAGAAACACCGAAAACGCGACTATAGAGCCGTACCGCGGCACATACTAAAAGGGTTATACATACGGACGGGCTGAAATCCTCTCGCTCTCTCTCTCTCTACTGCGAGTCAGTAGGATGAACGATCCTCTCTCCGGCAACGTCGTCGTCGTCGTTTCCAGTGGCCTTGCACCCGAATTTGAAACTTTCCCCGTTAGCGTCGCGTACAGGATGACTACCTCGCATACACACACGCTGGGAAAGAGCAGGAGGAGGAGGAGGAGGAGGAGGAGGAATAGGGGAGCCACTGCTGCTAGTACTACTGCCGTCGGTGCGAGTGGCACGAAGGTCAGTGTCTGCATAAAACCACAAGGCTAGAGGCTACGCGGCTCGCAGCCCGACGAACTAACCGGCCGCTTGCTATGCGGGCTGCGCGGCCGACGCTACGTGCTTTGCCTCGCGAGTCAAATTCAACTCAAACTCCAAAGGTGCTGCTGCTGCTGCTGCTGTTCTGTCTCTCTGTCCCATAGAGTCACTACCTGCTGCTGCTGTTGCTCTTTTCTCGGTTGTGCGGCTCTTTGTCGGAGCTGGTTTTGGAAAGCTTCCTGGACCAGTTTTCGGAATTTCAGCGCAGAGGACGATATATACGTACGATGTTTGCATGCCATTATCGCGTTGAGACTCTCGACACGCGCAAACGCGGCCGTGAAATGCGAACAATGAGAGAATATAATACGCTTCGCACTTATGCTCGTAACTTACTTCGTTGCTGTGTACGCGATGAATCAAGAAAACTATTACGCTCCTAATTAATCCATCTCGCATTACCCGCCACTAAATCTCCACTACTCGCTCTTGCGGCTCGCAAAAAGAGGAACTGTCCCAGCGTTTAATACCCCGGCCCCCTGAAAGAGCATCCTGAGATATAAATCCAGCCGAGCCATCCATTTCTCTCTCTCTCTCTCTCTCTCTCTCTCTCTCTCTCTCTCTCTCTCTCTCTCTGCCTCCTGAGCGTATATACTGCTAGTCTGTTCGAGCAAGAGCGAACGGCATGCTTCCCGCTTACGTGTTCGCATCAGTTTATGGTTAGTATAACGTTCGTATGCATTACCCGCTGGTACAATAAGACACTCGTACGGTCAGCTTCTGTCATTTATTTAAAGAGAGCAGGCCGTCGGCCGAAGGTAGAGGGCACGTTTCGTGAACCGTGCTGTCTAATCGTCGAAAATATTGGTTTCGGTACCGAATTTTTGCTCGTGAAGAAATGAGAGCCGCCATCCAAAACAGCAGTGTATACGAGCTCTGAAAATCAGTCGAATAGCGTCAAACCGCATATAACTCTGGTAAAAATCATAGATGGCGCATTGTATTTTCATGTAACCTCTCAGACGATATGTATGCCACCGGAGTCTAGATATAGCGTGTGCCATCTATTGATAAACAGCCTCGTTGGGCCTACTGCTTTGGACGTCATACTGTAACTGCCTAATAATATTAATCGTACGAATGTTCTGTTGAAGCCAACACTGACCACAGAGTAGTTTCACTCGAATAAAGAATTTAGCCAACGCACGAAAAAACATTAATACTTCGACGAAGAGAAAGGGCAGGGCAGTCGCAAGAAAAAGTGAGCTGCCCCGCGGCGCTCGCTCTCTTTGTCTCTTATGCTGTGCGCAAGGAGAGAGAGAGAGAGCTTTCGCGGGTAGAAATATACGTCTTTCAACTATAGATGTTGCGTCGGGCAGGAGCGACGCA
>CM053168.1:3684617-3797646 GCA_012977825.3 Pteromalus puparum | reverse complement strand
AGGCAAAGAGTCGCCGCCACCGCCGCCGTGCCGCCAGTGAGAACGTAGTCGCGGCCGCCGCCGACACAATGCCTTGGGGACCTATGGCGGCGGTCTGACTTCCGACCCCCGCGGCTCTGTGCGTCGCCGGTCGATTGTTTGCTAATGCTCGCTACTGTTCTCGCGAGCCGTATGTGTGTGTGTGTGTATGTTTCTGTGTGTCTATACCGCCGAAAAAAGAACGAGTTGAGAAAGCTGCTGCTGCTGCTGTTGGCGGCAACTGGAAAAGAAGGTGTATACATGTAGAAGGTAGAATACGGGCGGTTTCTTCTTCGACTCTCTAGCTCTGACGCAGAGCGAGCGCTTTTTTTGGAGCTGCGTATTGGTATACATACGCCGGATGTGCCTCAGTCGCCGACGATGACGACCGCGTCAGGTACACGATCGATGTTGACGGAACGTCTTTGTTTTAACTTTGGTGATTTATTCACGAATAAACAAAAGCATGTTTACAATCGACGGCTGACTAAAAAAATACAGCTGTCCAAGCCAGAAACACCGAAAACGCGACTATAGAGCCGTACCGCGCGCACATACTAAAAGGGTTATACATACGGACGGGCTGAAATCCTCTCGCTCTTCTCTCTCTACTGCGAGTCAGTAGGATGAACGATCCTCTCTTCGGCAACGTCGTCGTCGTCGTTTCCAGTGGCCTTGCACCCGAATTTGAAACTTTCCCCGTAGCGTCGCGTACAGGATGACTACCTCGCATACACACACGCTGGAAAGAGCAGGAGGAGGAGGAGGAGGAGGAGGAGGAGAATAGGGGAGCCACTGCTGCTAGTACTACTGCCGTCGGTGCGAGTGGCACGAAGGTCAGTGTCTGCATAAAACCACAAGGCTAGAGGCTACGCGGCTCGCAGCCCGACGAACTAACCGGCCGCTTGCTATGCGGGCTGCGCGGCCGACGCTACGTGCTTTGCCTCGCGAGTCAAATTCAACTCAAACTCCAAAGGTGCTGCTGCTGCTGCTGCTGTTCTGTCTCTCTGTCCCATAGAGTCACTACCTGCTGCTGCTGTTGCTCTTTTCTCGGTTGTGCGGCTCTTTGTCGGAGCTGGTTTTGGAAAGCTTCCTGGACCAGTTTTCGGAATTTCAGCGCAGAGGACGATATATACGTACGATGTTTGCATGCCATTATCGCGTTGAGACTCTCGACACGCGCAAACGCGGCCGTGAAATGCGAACAATGAGAGAATATAATACGCTTCGCACTTATGCTCGTAACTTACTTCGTTGCTGTGTACGCGATGAATCAAGAAAACTATTACGCTCCTAATTAATCCATCTCGCATTACCCGCCACTAAATCTCCACTACTCGCTCTTGCGGCTCGCAAAAAGAGGAACTGTCCCAGCGTTTAATACCCCGGCCCCCTGAAAGAGCATCCTGAGATATAAATCCAGCCGAGCCATCCATTTCTCTCTCTCTCTCTCTCTCTCTCTCTCTCTCTCTCTCTCTCTCTCTCTCTCTCTCGCTCTCTCTCTCCGGGAGAGAGAGAACCTCCGGCGAGGGATATCTTTTTCCGGGTTACCGCGCGATTAAATAATTTCTTTCAGCGCCGAGTTAGAGGCCGCATAAATCGCGGCCAGCTCGGTTTTTGGCACGATCACAATTGGCACGACTTCTTTTCTTGCGCTACTCGTGTCATATACGCGTCGGCAGCCAGTCACGATATAATTAAAGCTGCTGCAGAAATTTTTTTTTCGTACACGATACGCGAAAACAGCCGCTTCATAATTTGTCGATAATCGGCGCGCGCATGCGCTGTACGGCGTAAACAACAGAGTGCGGTGGGAATCGATTTTTTTACTTAATGAAATTGCTTTTATTCGCGATGGAGAGAGAGAGAGAGAGCGAATGGAGGGACGGATATTTTTAATTTAGCCGTCGGAAATTGCTGAATCTGCAGTGCGCGCATGTGTGTGTGTGTGTGTGTGTGTGTGTGTGTGTGTGAGAGAGTGCGTCGGATGAAGACACAACGCGGTTGAAAGCGCATTGAATTTTAATCCGCTATGCCGTATCGAGAGTGCGCGATGCTTTTAATAAACGGCTTTTTTTTCGCGTTTCGTTTCAACGATTATTGCCTCTAAGTGCATGTAATATTCAGCGGATATAATACACTCGACGTAGTTAACGACTTTCGTATATACGCGTTTAACGTATGCATACACGTGTATTAGATATACGCTTGGAATGAGCCAGAATTATCCCCCGTATTTATAAGTAGATTAGAACTTATCGTGAACAAGCGATATTTTTAATGGTTTCGCCTCGCGCTAAATAACTTGTTCACTTTTCGCTTTAGCGCGCGGCGCTTATGCATAAAAGATCGAGCCTAAATTCCATTATAAAATAGGAAATGAGCTGCTCTCTCTCTCTCTCGAGAACTTATCAGTTGCGTATCGGTCGCGGCGCGAAATATCGACACTTTTACACAATCGCGCGGATAAAATCATGCGCTTGCAGCAAGCAGGTTCAATAACCGTAAACTTTGAATTGCAAAAAGTGCGCGTAGGTTCGCTCAAAAATTCTCTGCCGCGAATGCTATTGTTTCGGAAATTTCCGAATGAAATTGAATTTTCGAGTGCATTTCTACACACCTGCCGGCTGTAATAATCACAAATCGATTACTTTATCCTTTAAAAGAAGAGTATACGAAACGATCACAGGACACACACACACACCTTCGAAACATCAGCAAATACAGCCTATACTCGTTGGTTTAGGGCCGAGAGAACAGCAGCACGGCAGACCTGAATCAGCTGACTAGCAAAACTGACCTAATTATTATGCATTTATTCGCGCGTATTCAAATGCGCCGCAGCAGCTACTACGACGACGACCGCCGTATCTCCCTCTCTCTCGCTCTCACTCGCATATTCACGGCGCCACATGCGACGGCACGCGCGCTTCCTCCCTTTCTACGTGGTATAGTAGAGAGAGAGAGAGAGAGAGAGGGCCAATCGGACTAGCGAAATCGGCAGCGCAGCGGTCCGACTATTTTTGGCCATTTACTACTGTTACTGATTTTTACGAGTGTGTATGTGTACACGCGCTCGTATAGCGCAGCGGCGTTAAAGCTCTTTCGTTTCGGCTGGTCGAGCGATTTTTTTTTCTCCTCGCAGGGGTGCAACGAATATTTTTTGTATTTTGGAATATTGGCTAAGTGGGAATGGAGCTTTTACGCGGTATTGAATGGAACGAAAATAGCCTTTGTTCGAACGCAGCCTGTAAAAATGGCTTTGCGGCGAGTTCTCTTTTTTTTCAGCCGCTCTCTCTCTCTGCGCAGGTGTGTAACGAGATTTAACGCATTTTTTCCATTCGGCCAGATCTGATTGGAAGTACGCGATGATTCAGAAATTTTACGATCGATCGTACGTTTACAAGATTACATCGTGTCGTATAGAGAAAAAAAAGTCGGCGTTGCATCAAATATATCAATGACTTAACTTTGCGATCAACAAGTATACTGCAGTGGTAGAATATCTATATAATAGACAGAGAGAGCAAGAGGAGAGCGAGAGCTCGCACGTATATAAGAATCTCGTTAAGGCATTTCTCGAATTGCTCGGCGAAACTTTATTATTAAATGCCTTGCGCGCTGCTCCGTAGCCCGGAGCCACGGAAAAATGCAAGAAGTTCCTCTCGGCGATCCCTGCGCTAAGAGAGCGGGAGATTATTATCTAAGAGCGCAAGTAGTATTATACGTAAGTAAACAGCGGCTCGTCGCTAATAACGAATCGATCGCGTCCCAAGGAATTCAATAATTGCGCTCGGAACAGTTTTAATTGGTCGTTCCGCGGATTGTGCAGCCGACTGAGTGAGATCGGTTATGAAATCGGTTGAAGAATGCCCCCGCTGATCGGTTGATTCAAGGCCGTAGTGGCGATGGCTAGTTTTTCTTAGGAACGACGAGAAAAAAAGGAGAGTGTTTTTTCCCTGTTTCCAGGTTTCCTTGAACCAGCGCGCAAATCGAAAGCTCGTGTCTATATAGCTCATTTTTTATGCGTTGAGAGGTGGATTCGATCGGTAAGAGAGATACGTATAGTGTGCGAGTGATTCTGGAAACGGATGCGAGATTTATATATACGAGCGCGAGTAAGCACCCGTGTGTGTGTGTGTGCGTGTATCGATCGATGCGCGAGAGCTGTTGTTGTTGTTGCGCGATTGAGCGATTTTAGAAACTGGCGGGCTGAAAACAGTTCCAAGGGTAACAAAAGGCTGTCGTAAACACAGAGAGCCTTATCTCGGTATTGTGTAACTCGTTCGTTTCATTACGTTTTTCAATCGAGAAACGTCGATATGCATCGGTATCCTCGAGGGCAAACACGCTTGTATAGTCAGCTGATCGCGCGAATCAAAATTAACGATGTATAATGTGTATAAAACTCGGAGGATTGAAAGCCCTCAACATTTTTCAGCAACTCGTCGCCAGAGCCGTACACGCAGGGGACGCGGCGACAACGACAAGGATCGGCCGACATTTCTCGAAATTCATCGGGATTGCGGGCGCGTGTTAACGCCGACGAAACACACACACAGCACACGGTTCTCCAGCCAAAGCGAGAGAGAGAGAGAGAGAGAGAGAGGGGGGACAAAATACCTAGCCCGTGTCGTCGCGGCTGGTCGATGCCACACGGTTTTGTCGGAGCAAGAGAGCGCGTATACGCGACGGAGGGAGAGAAAGGGGTAGTAGGAGAAGTGAGGGGTAGTAGCGGAAGGTGGGAGAGTGAGAGTAGTAGCGGGGGCGTCTCGGCGCCATGCTGATTTGCATGCGCCGCCATGACGGCCGTTGGGAAGGGTGCACGGGCATCGATCGCTTGCCTCTCTCTCTCACTCCCTCTCGTCGCCGCGACTGTTCTGGCTCTTCATCGTTATTTGCCACGTCCTACTGTCCCCGACACTCTCTCTCGATTCTTCCTTCTGCGCTGCTTTTTATCGGTCTCTATTTGTCTATCCCGTTCTTCGTTTTGCTCTCGCCGCTTATCTTCCATCGCGTACGTGCACACCCTTGGCTTCTATGTGTGATAGACGTGTGGAGGAAGAGGAAGGAGGGCAAAATTCGAAATTTTACTCCATCAATGGGATGATAATCAGCGGCGCAAACTTGAAATCGGTAGTCAGCCGCGGCGCATTTGCTTATGCGAGCAAGAGGAGAGAGTAGGGGAAGCGGAGCAAGTGCCTGGGGCTCTCTCTCTCTCTCTCTCGGCACTGTTTGTTTCCGTTGGACCACATAGCGTGATACGTTTGCGTAATGCGGCTGTCTTCTCTATCCGCGCGTTATGTACCCCCGCGGAATCTGCTGCGCTGTAACTCATACGCTCGGATATATATGTATTTTTTTGCCCCAACTGTCGGGGCTGATAAATTTAAAAAGGGTTTTCCCGTTGTTTAGCTTTTTTTTTTTTTAACTCGACGTTTGTTTTTACCGCGCGATAGGAGGCATCAGTCCGATCTTCTGACGAACGTTATTTTTATATTTCATTTTTTAATTTCTAGCAGGAGATAAAAGATTGCAGAGAGATGAATAATACACTAATGGAAATTACGATTTTTTTTGTTCCAGAACCCTCGGAAAAAAAGAACGTAAATTTCGGGGAAGAGTCAACTCGACGACGGGAGGATGAGTCAGAGCGTATAGACGGCGAAATTCGGATTCACTCAGAGCGGTAAGTCCTTCCTTATACTCTCGGCTATACCGTATTTATGTGCTTCAGAGGGGGGTATACAGCTCGAAATCTTGCTTTCGAGCGCTCGTAAAAAACAGACGGGATAAAGCGGCGGCTGCCGCCACGAGGATGTCTCGTAACTTGCAGAAATATAAAAAGCCCTTGAAACTTCTTGTGTAGCGTAATTAAGCACAGGTTCGAGCGTATATACCTACAGCTTTGCCCTGTCAAAGGATTGTTCCGCTGAAACTTTTTATCATCGCGACTTTGGCTCTACACAATTAGTGTATCACAAAGTTGTCCTCCTCGAGGGAGAAAGTTTTTCACTGCGAAAATATACCCATTCAATTATACGCGGATCTTTCTCCTTAAGGGACTATAATACCCCGTTTCGTTGAAAATAATCCAACTGTGAGTGTGTCAACCCTTTCCATTGTACTTGACAAACAGAGAGAGATATAGAAATTCCCCAAAAGCGCGTCGCATAAACAGGCTATATAGGGAGAAAAAAAGGGGTGATCGGTGTACCCCCCTAGAAAAACCGATCGCTTCGCTCGGGGGCAGGAGAGACACACAACTCACGCAGTCCTCTTTCTCGCATTTATCCTCGCACAAATGGCTCCGCGATAGGTTTTCCTCGCAACTATACTACTGCGCGACGCACGTACAGAAACAGAAGAAAGAAGAAAATGAAAAGAGAGTCGAGGGTAGTAGTAGTAGTCGAGGAACGTATATACACATGCACGCGAGCGCGAACGGACCCCTTGGATGCCAGCCTCATGAAAGATGCATAAGACGACTCACCGGGGGCGCGATAAAGAGTCGACAACAGACAGACCGACCGACAGTCAAGTTCTCTCTCTCTCTCTCCCTTTTCTGCACACACACACACCCTTTGGTAATTCTCGGTGCAATACACCGGACACCGACGAGAAAGTCTCTGTCTGTATACGGCAATTCCGCGGATGCTGTGCGCCACCCACCGCAGGGGGTGGTCGCTAGCTCCTATCAATTAATTATAATCTAGATTGATGGATCCGATCCTGGGCTCGCTCTCTGTATCGGAGATTAGTCGCGCTGCTGCTGTCGTCGTCGTCGTCGTCGTAGTCGTCTCTCTCTCTCTACGTGACGCGAGTATGGCATAGTCTCGGATTTTCCTTTGTGACGAGCAGCTACTGCGTACTACTATACTATGTGTGGGAGATCGCCTACTTCATTAGCGTCGCTGTCGACGTCTTTAATCGTCACACTCGGATGACTGCTGGTCGACAGCGCTTTTGATTATTATTATATAGTTTGCGCATATCTATACACGATGTGAAGTAGAAAATACCAAATCGGTTAGCCGTGACGCCCTTTTTTAAAAAAAATACACGAGCACAAACGCCGGTAAAGAATTTTATAAATTCCATAAATAACGTATACAGCCGGTACCGTGTTTGATATTCAGTCGTGGCGTGTTAAGCGAAACGAAACAAGCCCTAAAAATCCACTTTTATCGCGACGAGCCGAAATACGCGCATCGGACACACGGAGCGAAAAAAAAAACACACATAGTAGCAGCAGCAGTAGCAGCAGGTTCGCATATAACGATTTTCGAGAACGACACATTCGAAACTCACTGTTTGTGCGCGGGAGGTCTCTGGGCTAATGGCATGCAGGCGGTAGTATAGCGACGGCGTTCGCTATGTGTTTCCCCATCGCGCGCGCGCGCCGGTCGATAAGGATTAGCATTTTTATGGGTCTATCTCCTCGCGGTGCTATAGCTACCACGCATCTCGTAAACATTTTTCCGGCTCGCGGAACTTTTGCAGAAAGAGAGAGAGAGAGAGAGAGAGCTAATGCCGAATTAGCCTCTCTCTTGCTTGTACGTACACTCGCTCTATTTTTCTCTCTCTCTCTCTCATATACTCTCCAATTATTATGCTCTACTCTCGTTGCGAAACTGAAACGCTCGACTGAGCGCAGCTAAGGATCTTCCCACAGACTTCTCACCGGCTACTGCTCTCTCTCGCTCTCTCTCTGGTCAATGTCAACAAACGCGGGGGGAGAACGAGCTGCAATTTTCGCGGTGGTTTCGGATTTTTTTTTTCCTGCTTCAACTCGAAGCCTGATGCGTGCTATACTACTCGGGCGCTGTAATAGCGCTCATTTCAAGATTGTTAAACCGAGCAGCGATGCGAAGGATACGTAAACGCGTGTAGCAACATTGCGTGCGCTTTTATTTTGCATATTCGGATTATTTAAATACCAGTGTTGATCGTTATATTAATTCACGATAATTACAGGTCTAGCGTTAAAACGTAACGGCTCATTACCGACACTTACATATTTCGTGTATTAATTAAAATCCAAGTGCGCTCGGTTGAAAATCATCGCTATATCACGATCGGCTGCGTATTTATTTATCGTATCGTGATCGGCCCGTTATATTATTATACTCGTTTTACAATTCAATAATACAAACGATCTTTCATGCGTTAAATCTGCCTCATTACATGCACTCGGTGTAATATCCGTGTAACGACGATTATTTTTAAATACCCACAGTCATTCAAAGTTCGATTTTCAAGAATAAGAGCTAGTGTATAATATAGCCTCTCCTGATGTGCGTGCAGCTAGTAGTTTCTCCTGGCGCTGAGACTTCTTTACCTTGAAACGCGCTGGGATCGCGTGGATCGCGATAAAGCTGCGCGGCGCGCGATATTGCCGGGGCACACACACATACATATTCGCTTGCGGCACGTGGCTTGGCCGTCACGCTTCCGAAGGTCGATTCCATTCTTCGCGCGCTCGCGAGGAGTATACCTAGTCGCGCGAGGCGACACTCGATTTCCCTACTTGGATGTGCGTGGAAAATCTTTATCGGCTTGATTTATTATGTCCCTCTGGTTTTTTTTTTCTTATTACCTCGCGTTTTCTGCGCGCGGGTGTATGAAACGAGCTACGAAACGTATAGTAGCTTTTAATTGTATTCGCGTTGCATTCGATGCGCATGTTTGTGTGTGATCGTCGAACAAAGAGAAGTCATGGTTTCGACAGAGTAGCGTTGCGCGATTTAAAAAAATTAAATTATTAGTAATTGTACAGTAGCATAATGTTGCACTCGCGAAATATAATTTGAGGAGTATAAAGACAAAGAGGAGAAAAAAGTGAAATTGGAATGTTTTCTCATGACCTACGAATTAATGCGTGCGGGGCGTGTATATCTTTCAACAACGATTCGATGCGAGTATAGAGTTATTATAACGTGTGGCAATACGACTCGTCATTTCATCACAGAACGAGCGCAAAACAATCGGACGAGTTCACGGACGTTCTATGTCATGTTTACGTTTCCTAACTTATTTCAATTTCAAATAAGCATTTTAATTGCATTAGGATCTATATAAATTACGCTGCCAGTGTTACGTAACATGTACACGCATGCACACTTACTGTTCTCGCGCGCATCTTAATATTCATGCAGTGTCGTATAAGATTGCCTCTTAAGATATGCGTTTAGACACATAAAAATACCGTTATTCATTAAGTGCTGCGCTCGCTAGAAAGAGAGAGAAAACGAAATTAGCCTCGCGAGAGAGAATCTTTGTCTGCCGCCAGCAGTCAAAGATTCACTTTCGCAGCCAGACGTGCATTTAGAATTATACGAGCGCATTAAATCAATTTTCCGCCAGGTGTTTCGCCGATGCATAAACACGTCTTAATCAATGCCTTGCATACATCACCGTTAGAGTAGTGATGTGTACCTGCGTATTTTATTTCGATTCGAGCCTACGCAAAAAGCCATCATAATGACCCGCACACTGATCTTGAGGGAAGCCATCCATAGCAGAGCTATGGGGTGTTTAGTGCGAGCATTAAGGGGAGAGACAGAGCGGCAGAAGCGTCGGAGGGCGAAGACGGTGGCAGCCATAGAGAGCGAGAGAGAGAGAGAGAGAGAGATCCGTCGAATAGCCGCGTTAAGGGTTGCAGTTGCTAAGCGCCTGCGCGAGCGTTTCCATGGGCACCACCAGGTCCACCCGCTATACCGCTGTCTCTCTCTCTCTCTCTCTCTCTCTTGGACTGAGCCCGGAGACTGCGTGATGCTGCTGCTGCTGCTGCTACTGCACACGGCGATGCAGTAGTAGCGCGGGTTTACCGTACCATTACGCAGTTTACCACAGGAGGTGGATGTATAGGTCGCCGGCTCTGTAATGCCGTCTGGGACGTATACACGGGGCTGATTGTTTCTTCGGAAGCGTGGCTTGTATTTTCGATGTTTGCGGTCCGATGCTTCAATCGTTCGATGACGATGACTCGGAGCGATTGGAGGTTCGATTGACGTCTGCAGTCACGTCGGATGTTACTACATATAATTAATTCTTATTTTCGAGCTCGCACATGATTCACCGATCGATTATCGATAGCGAAAACAAAGCGCGTAAATCTTCCAAAGCATCGAAGTATTTTTCCAAGAGGCTCTCTCACGCCGAGAGTTTACATGTTTTAAAGGCGTTTATTGACACACGCGGTTGTTTCAACAGACACACACATACACACACACACGAGCGCGAGGGCGTGACTAGCGTAGTCATGAGGATGGTGCAACGTACCTACTGCCTTGTGCGGTAGAGAAGTGATATTATACCAGCAGAGCTCTATAATCAAACTCTCTCAAGCCAATAGCTACTATAACATTGCTCGAATTTATAATTTCAGCAATCCCTTTTGTTCAAATTCTCTTTGTTCGATTCTAATCGCAATTCCGCTAATCGTCGTAATTCATACACCACATCAAAGCCATCGTCGCTCCCCGCACATAGAAAATCATATCGCGTTCGCAGCCAACAAAAGAATACGACGACGACGAAGCTTGCGATAAAAAAGAGTCGTTATCCAGCCAGCTTCCCAAGCTATTTTTACCTCAGCAGCAGCAGCAGCAGCGGCAGCTCGCGCGCGCAAAGTCGTCGACGTTAAGCAAAGAAACGATCGCGTTTATGATTTTTCTATTGAAGCGTATAACTAGGCGGCACGCGAGCTGCACGGCGCGAGTAATAAAGCCGTTTACGCGACGACTAACCGCGTATGTATATATATATATATATATATATATATACGCTCTCGCACAAGAGAGTATAGAACTCGCTCGCGCGCATATACATATTACATATATATACAGAGTTTAGCATCCAGCTCGTGTGTGTGTGTAGGGCTGCTTCTGGGCGGTGCGCGCCGTTTACCGTCCTCAGGCCGTTATACAGCCGGTCGTACACATAAATCGCTTTACGATCTGTCGCTAAAAACGGATTTCATGCGAAAGTAGCTATGCTGCTGCCACCACTACTCTCTCACTCACTCTGCGTGGCATCGTTATATGCTCTCTCGCGCGAATGCATTTTCACGAGAGCGAGCTTTTGATTTGTCCATGGGATGCTTTGATTGCTACGCTCGCGCGCGCGCCGAACGTCGATAAAAACACATGGGCGCATTTGGAGGTATGGACAAATTGAAAAGTTCGCGTGTGGAAAATTTTCAATTTTGTTTGTATACAAAAACGTTGGAACAGGTGCTGCTATACTAATTGAAAAATAAATATAAATCCCCTTCGGTATACACGTATACTGATGCATATAACTGGTGCATGATATAAACGTGTATACGCGCGTTGCATAAGATTTTCGCATTCTTCCGCCTGTTACTTTATTACGCCGACCTATAAATCTGAAATGCACTTGGCACCTATATGAAAACAGGTATACGACTCGAGCAGCGGCAGCAATTTGCATAACAAGCTGCTCAAACGATAACAAAGCTCTCCGGCTGCTTCGAGCCGTGTTTCTACGTGTATAGATACACACCTGTGCGTCGTCACCGTCGTCGTCGTCGTCGTTGACTGGACTCGTAAAAGTCGATTCCGCGTTGGAAGAATTAATTATTCCATCCTACCTGCCAGCTATAGTCTTTCCATAAAACAAAGTTGTTATTTTTCTTTATTAAATCGGTATATTATTTAAGAAAGCGAGTCACTGACCACCTCGGACGAAAAAAAAAATCAATATCGTCACCGCAGAACAATCCGTCACCCGCCTCCGAGAGAACGAAGATAAAAAAAAATACTCGCCGCCCCCGAGATCAGGTATAAGCAAAGCGAGTATACCTCAGGCTGCAACGAGAGGGGTGTGGACCTCGTCGCCTAGAGAGCATCTCGCATAGAGAGAGAGAGAGAGAGAGGACAAGATGATGGATGGTCCTTCTCCGGTGTATACAGCTTGCGGCGTGCGCGCGAGTATAAGGGCGTCCCGGCGACGACGCTGACGACGACGATGCTGACGCTAATGAGCAAAATATGAGGCTCCACCCCCTCCTCGACCGCTATTTCCTAGCCGCAGCGTCGTGCTCGTATAGTCGTTGCTTATATACACATAGACACCTAGCTCTCTTCCATGTGTCTTGCCTCGCCCTCCTTTGTGCAGCGCTCACTGGCTGATATCGATTGTCCTCTGTAGCATCCTTCGGAGGAGATTGTTTCTTTCACAGACGACCGAAACTATAATGTCCGTGTGTTTAGCTAGAAAACCATGAGAGATACATAGAGCTGAGAAAAAGCAATTATCCGCGCATGATAGCGGCAGCTTGTAGTTCGATCAGTCAGTGGCGAAAGGGGTGTCGACGAGCTGTGTGAGAGGGAAAGTAAGGGAGAGATGGATGCAGAGGGAGGATATCAAAGGCCAATGCGAGGGATATCAATCCCCGGGCGAGGGTCTCTCTCTCTATCTCTCTCTCGCTCTCTGTGTAGTCTGGCTCCGCCGCCGCTTCCGCAGTTCTCAACCGCGAAATCCTCCCTTCGAATTTATCGCCGTCGTAACCGAACGTTTCCTTCCTACTCTCCGCGCGGGAGCGAGCTGTGCGTCTCTGCGCTGGAGAGACGATGTGTAAAGCACGAATCTTTAAGTCCCGAGGAATCACTTTGCCAGATGCGATAATAAACTCGACGGCCGACTATACAGCCTTTGCTGAAAAATGTCCGATTGATCGCTGTATACTCTAAATGGGTCAGAGAGACCCTTTTCTTTTTACAGTAAAATATTCGAAATTGAAAAAGTATTCGCATACACAGCGCTAACAAGAGCGTCGGCATTTCCCGATCGTCGCTCCCGCCGCCGCCGCGGAGAGTAAAGTTTTTTTAATTATCCTCGCAGGCTTCCAACCCTCGTATATAATAAACCAATTCTTTCTTTCTCTCCCGTTCGCTCGAAGGGGTATATAGCAGAGAGTCGACGCAGACGAAGAAGAAGAAGAAGCAGAAGAAGTAGGGTGTAGAGAGGAGGGGAGCCAGCGAGGGGGATCGGGTGCTTATAGAGGGGTGTTCTTTCCCTCCGTGACGGAGGAGTTGAGAGTGCCGTTGAATATGCATGAAGGCCTGGCTTTCTATCTGCCGTCCTAAAAACATTCGGCGAGAGAGAGAGAGAGCGACACGCGCCCCGCCGTCGCCGCGCGACGACCGTAGCAGCAGCTTGACTCACGCGCGCGCGCGCGCGTTTCTTTCCTCTGCAGGCAGCACAGCTCCTTCCCTTCGTTATACACTCGCCAATCAATGTCCCCGTAAGGGAAAGTGTTTCGCTGTCACGGTATGTTTCGCCGGAACTCATTCCACAGTCTCGGTGCTTTTTTTTTCCTCTGACGTGCTCGGCTGCTGCCGCTACTTTTTTATTCACCTTTTTTCCTTTGCTCGAGCGTTAGTTCTTTTGTTGGAAGCGAAACGTTGCTGGAAGTATACACGCGACGTTGAAAATGTTGCTAGAGATAAATTTATACCCTGGATTGTGCGAGCTGTTTTGCCCACTACGTTTTTGTTTAGCGTGTAGTCGCGAGAGAGTTGGAGATTTTCATCGGACTTGGTCCGCTGTAATTTTCGAAAGTTTGATGCCGTTGGTTTGTTTTGCCCGCTGATGCAGCTACGAGTTACAAATGACGTATTCTGAAATTTCCGAGTTTTAAGGCTGGCGAATGGGCTTGTCAAAGTTTTCAGAATGGATCGTAATTATGCGAGTTTTGGTTTAGAAATTGTTTGATCAAATTCGAATTTTCTTAATTTCGTATATTGTACTGAAATTTTTTTTTAATTACAGTAATGACCATACATAATACCGCCGACGAGTTTAAAACTGAAAATTCACTACCATATAACTCTGTCTAAATTATAACTTTGAAACTAAGAGGATACGTCGCTCGTACCTGTCTGTTACTACTGACCAGTGAAAAGTTTTTAAATATTCACGCCAGTAAAAATTCATCAACACTCCGAATCCAATATTCCCGATTCAATAAAACATCATCTCCAGACCATACGTAAAACCAATTCCGTGTACTCGCCAACCTCATCCACAATTAACTCTGTGTGTCCAAAAACTCGATAAAATAACGAATGAATAAAACGAATCAATATCGTCTGCCTCTCGACCCATCACCATATCTATTCCAATCCTCAGCGTCATACGATGCAGCAAAATTCTCAAACTCCTCGAAAACCCCAGAACCCTAAAAACATCCACAGACACTCTACTCGTCGACCCGAGTGTCGCCATCTGTCGTCGAGCTTGCGACTCACAGTAGCCATTTTGTTTCTGGAGGTGGCCAGAAGGTCGCCGTGGTGTCGCGTCACACCCGCGCATGTCCATTGGTCCCTCCTCTTCTTACCGCACGGCGGTGCAAGCGGCGGCTACGGCGGCAGCGGCGGGGGATTCCCCCTACTGCCTCGAGCGCGAACTCTCGCTATGTCTCTCCCCACTATACGACTGTATACGCGTCCTATATCGCGAGGCCCCTACTACTACTCGTTCTCGCGCACACAGCTGCCACCGCCGCCGGCCGCCTTCGCTCCGCTGCACACGTGAAAACGACGAGGAGTATAGCTTCTTGCTCGCCGCCGTCGGATCGCTGCTCTGCTGCTGCTCTTGTACGTTCTTCTCTAGTCTCGGAGTATATAGTCATAGGCATTTTTTTCGACTTTTTTTGCGAAGTGGTTATTTTTTCAGGGGAAGGGGTTAACTTCCTCTAGCGATAACTCGATCGGAATAATCAAGTTCGCGCGTGAGTTGATTGTTCGCCGGATCGATTTCTAGCCTCGGAACTCGATTAAAGCTGTTCTCGACCATAACGACGTTTGAATATCGATGTGACGAAACTTCTAATCGAATCATTCCTCGCGATTATATACAACGAAAGGGGAGGGATAGAGAGGGTGGAAAAAACAAATTTTCGCTGCGCATATAACCGAGTGTAAAACAGAGTCGTTCTCAGCTAGCGCGTAAACTTTGAAGACAGCGTAATGGCACAGTCCTGTTTAAGCACGAGGCAACGAGCGCATTTATTATCACTCCCGCGCGCGGTTTATCGGTCTTTATCAAGCACCCGTTGCTGCTACTGCTGTTGAGCGAGTCGACAACCGCTGCGTCC
This sequence comes from Pteromalus puparum, assembly GCA_012977825.3. Lineage (NCBI taxonomy): Eukaryota > Metazoa > Arthropoda > Insecta > Hymenoptera > Pteromalidae > Pteromalus > Pteromalus puparum. The sequence goes on along the minus strand of CM053168.1, from coordinate 3,782,501 downwards.
TACATGTATATCTTTTGCGCGACGAGAGAGAGAGAGAGAGAGTGTATCGAGTCGATTCCCGCGCGACTTGTTATAATACGTGTATGTATAGAAGGGCCTGTGTACTCTTTCTCTTTTTCGCGCGTCGTGTCGTCCTCGTAAATCAAAGGCCGTACATCCGCGCGTATTATGGCGCGAGCGAGCTCTGAATGTAAACGCTGACAAATCACGAGGGCTGTGTGACTCGCTGTGTGTGGGGGAGAACGAAGAGGGAAAGGTGAATTTGGAATATATTCAATCGGTTTTCGACGAACTGGGAAGTAAAAGTTTTTTTTTTTCGTTTCACGACTATACCTGAAACTTGTACATGGATTTTGGGAAAAGTTTCTTTCTTCTTAATTGTTTGCTATGGCTTATAGTGTTTTAAACTTTTAAACTTTGATGTGATTTTCGTTAAAAATTCGAATCTGAGCTATTTTACAAAAGCAGTCCTCTCAAACAATCGAAATTCCCACACAGCCCAGAGAAGACTCCCTTCACGAAATAAAAAAAAAAAGTAAGCCTCAGCGCGCATAACGCAAAAGAAGCAGAGCAGCTCAAAAGCGTAAAAAAAAAAACTCGCAGAAACATCAGCATCGCTCCATATACATACATACACATCGCAACTGGAGAGCCGCAGACAGTATAGGTATATTATACACGTATACACATACACACAGTCCGCACTCGCTTGCTCTCTCTTTCTCTCGGCGAGTTCGTGCTGTCGAGCCACGGTCTGGTGATTAGCGCCGCCCCTGGGGTACGAGAACCGCCAATCGGCGGAGGGCGTCGCGACGCCGGCCCGCACAATCGCGGACGAGCAAAGCCGCACGACAAAAATCAATCACCCGCTCTCTCCTCTCTCTCTCTCTCTTTTGTTCCCCGTCAATCGCATGTTGCGTGCGCCGTACGGCGACCTTCTCCTGTCAGCCGTCGACGCGCGACTCTGTGTGTATACGTATACTCGTTCAATTTGCCGTTGTGCTGCTCTGCTTTCTTATCGATCTCTCCTTCTCTCTCTTGGCGTTAATTTTTCTCAAGTGGGTGAGAGAAAAAATTTCGGGTTGAAAAGGTGTCATTAGGCGCGCGAGGCAGGATTTCCTGTGGATGGTGATTTTTTTCGTTTCGACGCGTGTAGGTGCCGATAGAGCCGAGAGGGTATAATGAGTATGGAATTATGTTTATTGATGTAAATTAAAACAAACACGGCCGCACGGCGTCGATACATACACGAGCCAGCTGGCTGGAATTTCAATGCAGTGGCAGCGAGCCGTAGGGAATTAATACACGAGCCATCGAGAGCTTGCGGTGCGATGATGATGATATGGAAAAAGTGTCGCACTCTATGGAAAATCCGACTGATTTCGAGCAACGAAAAATAATCTCGTAACGCGTTTACACAATTCTATGCTAATCCTAGCAGTCCTCGCTGCTAAAGAGCGTAAAAAAAACGAGACCGTGATGCAGACGCTCCTGCGCGTAGTTTAATATGGAAACAATAAACACGCGTCGCGCGCCAGCTCCTAATTAAAGCCTCTTTTTTTTCCAACGAGGCTACGCGGAAGTCATCAATCAGGCATATTTAAAGATATAAATTTCTTGAATACCGCAATCAAAAGACCTCGAGGAATTTTACACCCATATACGCTTAACGACCCGTACTCCACTGTAGACACTCCCACGAACGTGTGAATCACCGCAAGAGGTGTGATCCTTATTTTTTTTCTCTCTCTCTCTCTCTTATCAACGCTCCCTTTTTTTCAAACGCGCGCGCGTAAACCCGATGGAAAAAAGAGCGCAGCCGTGAAAATATCCATAGATTCGCGTGGAGAGACAACGCGCGAGAGGCATTTTTTTTTTCACTGTATGTATACATCCTTCTATATAGGTATATAGAGAGTTGGCGGCGCGCGTACGCCGAATGTTCCCACGTGTCACATGGGTCTTAAAGGCTACGCCAGAGGCACGACTACACATAAGCTCCTTCGCGAGGGAACCGCGGACAAGTTTCCTCCTACGATCTTCCCACGATCTCGCGCTTATACGCGACCGCGCTGTATAGCAGAGACTTCTATCCTATACCTTCGCGATGTATATATATATATGTGTAGTCAAGCTCCGCTCATAAAGCGCGGGAGTAAACTTCAGTCCAATGGCCGCTCACGTACGCGCTGTGTTGCTGTCGCGCGCGAGATTTTTTTTTTTATTGTCTTGGGTTATGGCGAGTCTCGACAATCGCGATGGGGTTGGAATAAAGTTCCTCGCTGGTGTATCAGTATACTTACGGTTTTTTTTTCTAACGCACACGATGATAAATCTTGCCGGGAGAAAAAACTAGGAGTAATTGCTGTTTTCGATCGCGAGATCGTAATTGTAACCGCGACGATTGTTTCTCGCGACAATTAGCTGGTATATAGGAGGCGGCAATTATAGCCGCAGTCGCACGTTGAAAGTTTACAAGTTGTATATATACACTCGACAAAACGCTTTGCTCACGTTTTCAATGCGCGTATGACAAGTGTTTAAATTTTCCCACAACTAAAGCTTATAGGTGTATATAAATATTCTTGGAGTCGCGCAAAAAACGGGAGAAATAAACAACGAAAATAGCTCCGAGATAGACGGTCATCCGGTGAGAGAAAAAGAAGGAAAACGTCGAGATTCAAGCCCGCGCGCGCATAAACGGCCAAGAAGAGAGAGAGAGAGAGAGAGAGACTCCTGGTAAGCAGTTCGCGTCCGATTCGATTCGCACAGCAGTGATGCACGCGAGGTTGAGCCTCTCTCTCTCTCTCTTGCTCGAGTCCGTCTTGGAATACAGAACGAGATTCCCCATGCGTCATCTATAAAACACTGCTAAACTGATACGCGCGATAAAATCCCTCGCACCAGAATACATAAGACGGGGGAGACCGGTACGCGTATACACCCTCATGTCGTTTCCCCAAAAAACAATTTTATTTTTTCTTATAATTCTCGCTTTTCCAGTTAAGAAAAAAATTTGCAGTAGAGTTTTCCCCTCGCAGCAAGTATCAGCCCCGTGCAATCTCTATACCCGCAAGCGAGCTGTGTATATAGGTAGCGCACGGCTAGTTTCTTCATTACACGCCGCTCGCGCTTTTATCTCTCTTCCTCTCCCGATCTACTCTCGGCCATCTGTCAGTCGGAATCCGAAAGCGTGAAACTCGCGCGCTCACGCATTTTCCCCGCGCACCAGACACACATATACATGTAATTTCCTCTACTCGCGCTCGCGGAATTCCATCGTAATAATAATAGCAACAACGGCGACGGCGCGACCCACCAAAGAAGAGTATATAGCGCACAACCGCGCGACGGAAAACATCCCATGACGATAGCGATCTCCCGGCGATTAATTGGTATGACAGTGGCACGCTGCCTCCCTCTCTCTCTCTCGCCCCCCCCCCCCCCCTCTCTACTCTTCGGGGGTATACCTATATGTGTATATATACGCGGGGCAAGGCGAGCACGCACGCGGATCGGATAGGTATAATCTACCGTACGTAGACGAGTCTCACGTATGGGGTGCTACGTGACAAAAAGCGTAAAACGAGCGCGCCGGATACGTTGGCTGTGCGCGAGCGCGAACGACAAAGAACTGCGCTCGTGAGGATAGTTGTGCTTGTGCAGTAGCGTTGGCTCAATGCTCGGACATGCTACTGTACTGATGATTCTTATGACTTTTGAATAAGCGAGAAGATGATGGTTTTTTTTTTCGACTGGAGTGACAGGTGTCGGAGAGCTGACGTTGCGATTTTTTAATCGAATGCTAACGGGAATTGAATAATTTTACAGAAAAAAAGAAGTGTATACACAACACGCACAGCCCACATGTGCACCTGTCCGCCAAAGCGGCGCGCGAACGGTGATAAGGCCGATAAGGCAGGACTCGCTGTCTGACTCTCAGCCGGAACTGTAGTTCCGGGCGAGAGCGATGGGAGGGAGCTCGAGCTCAGGGGCATGAGGCGCCGGCAGCGCCAGTCGCAAGCTCGTCGGCGAAAGCTCGGTCGAGCTTTTCATCCAAAGCTACGCTGCGTGACTCGCTCGACCGATAGCTGCGCGTTCTCTCTACCCATGAGCTTGCGCGGCTTTTGACCACATGAGGATATGCGGTTTGGTTTACGAGTTTTTCATTTGAGTATTGTTCTACAAGAGTTGACAAATAATGTCATTATGTTAAAAAGATTCTTGTTTTAGGTATAGAAATAAGTGAAAAAAAAATGTATATATAAACGATATAATACCGAATCACTTTTGAAAAATCGACGCCACACACCCTGATTTATTTAAACGGTACATAAACCAAATATCCTCACATTACCACGTAACCCACAGCAACTCCTCACATCATTATATACGAAAGCCAAATAATCCCGAAGGATCTCAAGCGGCATCGATCATCTCCAGCTATAACCGGCACCGGCGGCATTACACATACCCACGTCCTTGCGCAGTAATACCGATCTCCTGAAGCAGCTGCCCCCAGCTCTCTCTCTCTCTCTCGGTGTTCCGTTGCGCGCACGCGGCAAACACACACGCGCTCTCCGAAATAATAGCCGCTCACTCGCCGAGGTCAAAGCCGCCGGCGAGATCGGTTGCATGGTCCACCTGCGCCGCGGCTTCACCTGCGCGAAACAAACAGCCCCGTGCGCGTATATACGCTCCTTGAAAGATAGCGAAGATAGCCGTACGAACCGTTGCGAGAACGAGAGAGAGAGAGAGAGAGAGGAGAGAAAGGTAAAGGTGTGTGGTTTCAGAAAAAAGCATTGACAGCCACTTTGCGGAGGGAGACTCGTAAAATCTTCGACGCGTGCAGCGTGCCCGGCCTTTTTTTGGGGGGAGACATTATAACATATATACGTCGCACACGAACAGCTAAGTAAGTGGGCAACGGTATTCTTGTCTCTTTTGCGGTTTCGCTCTGTGGGTTTGATCTTTGGGGGATTAGCTACCGAAATTGCCTGGCTATTATGTGCTCGGGATTAGAGAACGACTTGTTTGGCAGAAAAAGTCTTCATTATATGTATATGTCTTCAGTACACGGAAAAATTTTTTAGAGATCATTAGCTATACAAATATAACTCGCTCGTTCTTAACGAAGAACACGTGAGCAAATCGCCACAGCGGCTAATCCTTCGGAATGTCTTTATATCCCCTGCTCTCCTTCCAGTAAAGCTCGCACTTTACGACACTCTATACGAAACAGACTTGCGCTCGCGCGCGGAAAGTCAATTTGCATCTCCTAAACGTACTAATTGGAATCGTATCTCCGTCAAGCTTGTCTTACCCACCGCGTGGCTCTTACTTACTCACCAAAGTTATACCTGTTAAAACGAGTATCATCAGGACTTTCTTCCTCTCGTTTCGCTGCGAACTTTACGACGAGCAGACGCGATTATTTCTCGCGAAAACGAGTGAGTCGAAGCAAGAGTGAAAGAGAGAGAGAGAGAGAGAGAGAGACAAATATCAACGGTGATTCGTAAACACCTTGCGTCGGCAGGTGCTGCTGCTGCTGCTGCTGCAGCGAAAAGTCGAGTGAAATAGGGCTACCTGAAAACACACGCGCCGTAGCAGCAACAGCAGCAGAAGAAGAAGAAGAAGAAGAAGAAGAAGAAGAAGGAGCACATAAGCACCGTGACCTCCGCTCGCGGCGAGCGATACCATCTAAGGAAAGAGAGGCAGGTTCGGATGCGCCGCGTACGTGTGCTACGAAGAGGGGAAGAGGAGCGACGATGGGCAAGAAGAGCGCGCGACGACCGTGACTGGAACCCATCGAGAGAGGGCCTCGACGCCGTGTGTGTGTGTGTATAATAAGCGCTGACTATCGTCCGTGGCATTGGCGTAACGGCGATTACAACCCCTTCGTGTGCACGAGCTGCTTTTTTTCCCGAGTCGCGTGCTTTCTTGCGCGAGGGAAAGGATAAAGTTTTATTACGCCGGAGGAGCTTTTTCCCGTCGATATATGCTAATGAAGCGGCGCGAGGGCGTGTGATTATAGAGGGAGTTTGACAAGGTGAGAGGGATGTATGTATACTCGAGTTTTTCTGGAAACAGGCCTACACTATATACTGCGCGATCGGTTTACTGCTGCTGAATATAGTTTAGAGAAAGAATAAAATTCTTTTTTCGAAAACTTAACGACCTTCACTTTTATCAATCCTCAGACATTGTCTAAATCAACGACGATAAAACAAAAAAACTCAGATAGCCGTACATAAAACCCACGCATAATTACAAGCTTGCGAAGCAGCGCATTTTTCGTGAAACATCCGAAACAGGAACACTAACTCTTTCACACTCGCGGGCACAGGCATAACGGCATAATTACAGCGAAACGAGTCTGCGACCGCCAGCACACTTTTTTCTCTTTTTCATTTTTTAAATCGCGCGGGCGCACGCTTCGCGGCACGAGTCGGCTGCCCGCAGCCGTCGGCGTTTCCTTTTCGGCGGGATGTCGCTTCAGAGAGAGAAAGAGAGATGCCATCTCTCGATACACGCGTATATGCTCTTTTAAAGAACCGGACTTCCTGCTCGATTCGTCCTGTAAATGTGCGGCGCTGAATATATGCTAATTCTCGTCAATAATTTCCTAAGTTTATGATGCCCCGACGACCCGCAGTTGTGGCGAGATCGTGTGTTCGAGATACATATAAGTTTGAGTTTTTGACAATACGGTTTTTCGGAATTATCGAGGAGAGGATATAGCTGAGGCGCAAAAAGTGCGGATATCAAAATCGAATTGCAAGAGGCAGTTATAGCATAGGTGGCCGAAATAGCAGGCCTATAATAAAAGACAGTTTTGACATAGGTGACATACCGCTACATATGCTTTAGGCTCGCACATAGCGATAAGGAGAATAGAAAAGCGTCCATGCGCCATCTATTGGTCAGTTACTCGGAGAGTTTATACACGGTGGGGAGAGAAACGGTCCAAAACTGCTTATAATTTCACAATATAAGCTTAAAATTTTAACAGCACTTTAATCTGTTGCTCATTTTAGAACGTTCCAGAACTGTCTCGATCCGATATATACAACGAAACACACCCCCCAAATAAAGTTATCATCAGCGGCATATATTCGGACCAAAACGCATAAACAAAAACGGTAAATTCACCCTCCGAAATCCCGATGTTCAAAACCGTCATCTCTCCAAGCTACGCTACGCAGCATCACCCTCCTCGGAAAATAAAAATAAAAATAAAAATCCCAGCGACTCGCGCGTATTATAACGTTAGCCAAAACAACGGCATCCGGATCGCTCGACTGTCTAATAATTCATTTTATGGAAATTCCAGCCGAGCAGCGAAGCTTTGCGGGGGATGATGCTAGTGGAAGCATATTTTCCCAGAAATTTAGAGCGGCCGATTTCGATGCCGATAAATCAAACTGACCGAACAAACGCGCCTGCTGCTACTGCTGCTGCTGCGCCCGATCTCCATCGAGATCCTTTAGCATATGTATGGACTGTCGCGTGCGCGCGTACGAGCTGCGAGTAATCCCGTGGAGATATAGACGGGACACACACGAGTGGTATAGTCCGATCTGTGTCTATAAGGAGATGCGAGCGGATGAATTTCCGAAATACGCATAAACCCTTTGAGAAACGCTGTAAAATCGTATTATTTTTATAAAATCCCGAAGGTATCACGGGGTATCAAGAGCTTTGAAAGCAGTAATATGCAAACCCTCTCTTCCGCCCCAAAAAGCTCCACCGCAAAACAACGGTAGCGAGTATACAACCCGAAGAAACCGGCAGGAGCCGTATAGCGCCAAAAGAACCAAACCCCCGATGAAGAAAAGACTCGCAGGAGAGGGTGAAAGTATACCGGGGGGGTTAGTTTAGCCCACCACCAGCACCACCATCACTACCACCAAGAGCCGCTCCCGCAGCCTGGCTGAATAAAAATTATGGAATACGTTGCATATAAAGTAAGTGAAAAACAGACGGAGATGATGAATTGCCTGAGGAGAGCAGTGGCTAGAGGCGTGTGTATATATATATATATATATATACCTATATAGAGTACAGAGAGCCGTCGTCGTCCAGAGGGGGTGAGTAGTCGAAGAAGATAACGGCCAGCGCCATCGATCACACACCCCGGCCGGCAATGACGCGTCGTATATACCTTCTTCTTCGTATAGCCCCTTGTTTGCGCTGAGATTCTAGTGTGCTCTCACTTATTCTTCTTTTTGCGAGAGAAAGCTGCGATTCACGCGGGAGTGAGTGAGAGAGAGGGCCTAATGAGTCTCGCGGACATCACTCGTCGATTGTGTTCTACTCGATCGGCGTGATTGATTTTTCGACGGGGATTACGCGGCTCTCTGACTTATGATGATTCGGGGATAAGCCCGTTTCTACTATTCTCGAGTGAATCGCTCATATTTCCGATTCGGTATAGCTGGAGGAAAAAATGAATCGCGAGGTTTTATAGCAGTTCATTACGAGTCATTCTTATGTCCATTTCTCTCAACGTGTATAGTATCATAATTCATTATTTTCTATTATTGTAAATACTCAACGATCTTCACACGTATTGTTTCTTCAGCGAAGAGCAAATAATAACGAGTAAAAGAAGCGCATCAGCTGCGAAATACGACTGTATACGTATAGTCCGTGGTAGTTCAGCAGCGCGTAAAGAAGCGAGAAGCGCGTCGAGTATATATACCTTCTCTACTTCCAGCCTCCAAAGGCGTGTATAAAGTGAGTTCGAGCGCTAAGTAAATCTCGGGGCCGGGCTCGCGCGCGAGTTAAAGAAGCGGACTTTACTTCTCGCCTCGCTAAGATTGCAGCGGGAGGAGAGCTCGCTGCTGGTGCTTCTTCTCTCTTCCCCTTTCGTATAGGACACGGGAGAGAAAGAGAGAGCGAAAATTTCGCTCGGCTGAAATCTGCATTTCAGGCTTCCTTCCATTCCGAGAGCCTCGAGAGCTTTCGAGCGGCTCGCAAACACTCCGCGACGACGAGACGCTCCGTTGCGGCTTCTGAGGTGTGCGGTGTGTATATATATATAGATTCGTAGGAGGTATGGGCGAGGATTTCTTTTTAGCGCGAATAGCTTTAAGACACTCTGGGAAGAAGGTGGTATTTGAGGATATACGTTGCACGAGTAAAATAAGTAAAAATTTTGCTTTATCAATCACATACTCCTGCACATCAGCAGCCTCAAGAGCCGTCGTCGTCGGCGTCGGCACTTCATCGCAAACGAGAGATCGAAAATCGCCGTCGGCAGCAGCGTCGAATAATTAATTCGCGGTTTTTCCTCGTCTAATTAGCTGGATTTATTCTCGTGACCCTCTTATCCCCGAGTCTCTCTCTCTCTCTCTCTCTCTCTCTCTCGCAACCCCTCGCGTCGTCTCTGAGGTTTGACTCGAGCGCCTCTACTCTCTCTGTTTCTCGTTCTAGAAAAGCGACGAGCTCTCGTCCCTCTGATGTATGGAAATGTATGCGGAGAGACGGAGCCTCGCATTTTTCCGGGCACCGAGCCTTCATTTCCACCGCGGCATTCTCTGTGTACCGTCGTCGTCGTCGAGTGCGCGCCTCTACCGCTGCTGCTGCTGCTGCTTCGGACCGAAGCCATCAGCCGGAGACGACGTTCTTCTCTTTCCACTCCCGACACTTCTCTCTCTCTCTCTCTCTCTCTCTCGCTCTCTCCCTCTGCAGCCTCCTTCACTGTCACCTCTAATGACGCGTCTACTCGTTAAATCTGTGTCTGAGGTCTCTTCCATTCTGTCTCTAGTTCTCGCTTCATTTTTCTCTCTATCTACTTCGTATTTTTTACCCCCGAGTTGTGCCTTCTTTTTTTCCGCTTCATATTTCGCGCTTTGTTTATGCGAGAGTACGCGGCTACATAAATCACGCGAGCTCGCGGTTTTATCCGTATTTTTCGAACTCGTTTGGCCCCACTGTCATACTGGAATATATATATATATATATATATATATATATATATATATATTTAACTCGAGATCGGGAAAGGTGTGTGAAAAAATGTATAGTTGCTTATTCAGTGGATATAATAAAACACCTCATCGTCGTCCACTTCTCCGAATCAATTACCCATTCCCAGGCGCAGTATCGAAACAGAAGTGCCTCTCCTCGAAAACAATCGATTCCCGTCATTATATCTCAGATAAACATCCTATATCTCTCGCACATACAGCTCCACTTTCTCCGCCGCGGGGCCGAATGCAAAAATCGACGCGTAAACGACGTTACGTGAATCGATTACCTCGAGTATGATAATGCAGACCCATAGCACCCGAATTAGTCGACTTTAACGCCTCTGTGCGTATATACGCGTGTATTACGTTATACACATGTGCATTCGCTTCTTCGAGCGATAAAATTGCCGGAAATTAAAGGCGGCAGTGGCGGCGAGAGATCTCCGCGGAATCTTATTAATAAATTACGTAGTGCGGAGAGCCGCGTATATACACACAGGGACGAGGCGCGCGCGATTTACACTTCCCGCATTTCGGCTGCGCGGTACCCTTGAAATTAGATAATGCCGCGAGCAATTGCGCGTCTGATGTATTGAAGCCGGTGAGCTTTTTGCGGGAATTTTTATGCTAAAAGGAGGAGGGTTCGCTGCTCCTTTGGATTGATGTTTGACAAATAATCGACGCTTTATTTTATACCGACGAGGCGTTTTATGCGTTCTTCGTTATACGAGTAATGACTGTTTGGATAGGATTAGCATTTTCCTGTTTTTCTCTCTCGATTCTCTCCGATAACGAACTAGGAAGAGAGATAGGATAGAGAAAGAGAGAGAGAGAGAGAGAGAGAGAGAGAGAGAGAAGCTTATCGGGATGTGTGTTCCACAAAAACGCAAGCGCGCGCGCACACATCTAGGAAGCAAACGGCGTTACACGGACCTCCACTATAGGCTCTGCAATCACGACGGTGTCCGCTTGGCGCTTGTTAGCCGCGATAGCGCGCTTGTGTCATCGCGGCAATCGACTCTCTAGCTGGCCCGCACATATATACGGCCATCAAAAAGAGATACTCGCTCGCGCGCGCGCGCACACACAAAGAGGCATAGCGACTTTTGTCCGCCGCGAGAGAGTAGCTGCTGCTGCTGGCTATATATACATAGCATGGCGAGTAAGTAGTAGGTACGTAATGGGCACTAGCTGCAGGAGAGTAGGTGGCAAGGCTGCGTGACGGGGCGATTGCGGAGCGTGACTAAAATATTTAAAAATATGTATCTTTCTGGCCTGGCTGCCTGCCTGCCGTCCAGTTTTCAAGTCCCGATCCCCACACACAGCCGCTATATTTATTTCGCATTTCCTTCCTGCTGCTACTGCTGCTAGTGTATGTGTGTACCTGTACACACACTGTATACTGGCCCACGATGCCGTGTGTGTGTGTTACACACGACGTGTAGAACTCGCTCTCTTCCACTTCCGTTCGCCGAGCGATCCTCTATCTCTCGTTACCGCGTCGGTCTGACCGTTGTTGTGTTCGCTCGCTCTTTTTTTTCACTGGCTCCACCGCTGCGCGCTCCGTTTTTACGGAGAAACGTGTATATACCGCCTGCTGCCACCACAGCTACATACTCAAGTCAGCTGTTGGCTGGCGGTGGACCTCGCTCGCGCGGGAAAATTTTTATTAGCCCTCTATGCCACTCGATTTTATACGTGAGAAAGCCAGCTCTTCGGTGACGACGACCGTTGAAAGTTTATGAAGCGACGAGGCAAAAGTATGAGAAGAAGCGCGTTGTTGTTTTTTTTTTTTTTTTTATTGTACAAACACTGTTGCTTGTTAATCAGGCTGAAACGGCTGCAGGTATCGTGTTTTCGGATTTGTACAGGCTTTAAATTGCAATCTGCGCCGGAACTCGGCTGTTGCGCTACTACTACCTGGAATTCTGCGGACCGTTTTATTTCGCACTCGCTAGAGCTGCTACGGAGTGATAAGCAAGTGGAGTGTGAATCAACGCGAGAAAAATGTTGTATATAGAGTTTGACTGTATATAGCAAGAGGGAAAAATTTCAATGCTATATGCGTCGTCAGTGGACGACCTTGTGTTGGGCTGCATATTGCGTGGATGCACGAGTAGAATAAAGTATGGATCGCGCTTCGATTCGCGCTTTACGCCCACCCCATGTATGTTATAAGCCTTAGTGCGCATCAAGGAAACAAACAGCGGCTCGCGCTATGAATTAAACATGCTGATTAATAATTAACAAGCCGCGAGACTGCAGCGACGCAGGTTGATGCGCTCTCGGGACTACTTCTTCTATCCTTCTCTCGGGACTTTTCGCGGATGTATAGAGAGTGACTATACAATGACGAAAACGACCTTTGCAACTTGACGGAATACGGTTAGCCCAGTTGTTACTGCTTTGCTGTTGTTCGAGGGACTTGAGAGAGAGAGAGAGAGAGTGAGTGGATGTGTATATGAGGTACTTATTATGCCCGCGCGCTCTTACTTATTCTCGCGGCTTTAGACCGGGTCAGTTTCATTATAATTTCATGAAAAGCGAGAGTTGGCACGCGGAGGTGCTGGTGGTGTCGATTGCGGAGTGCACTTAATTCGATGAAAGTAAAATTAAATAAGTATCAAACTAAGCAGATAATAGCATGAGCATCTCAAGCAAGCCAAAACAAGGCTGTTTTAGCATTGGTGACTGCACACCAAATATATATGCACTAAGCGCGCCTCATAGTAATGAGGGGAATGCAAAAACATCTATGCGCCACCTATCTTCGCTAGCTGTACACTATAGAGAGCCGGAATTTACAAGCGGTAGTGATAAGGCCAGTCCAAAAAATCTAGCAAATTACATTAAAACGAAACAAGTTCAAAGTGATAATTTAATAAAATTATTGGCAGTGTCAACACTAACATTTACAACGATGTCTAGCCTGTCTCTACGAGCTTGTAATTAAGTATTCAAAGCAGATGCTTATACAATCGGAATTCTTACAAAATCTGATTGTCCGCATCATTAGGTTGCTAACCCCTGCTAATTATCATATGCCACGAGACCAAACACAAAAGGCGGCACGAAATTTAAATTGTGCGCGCTACTCCGAGATTTTCCGATAAACGTTCAAAGCGAATCATTTAGAAGCAGTAAATATGTACGACGATCGGAATAACTCTAAGCTCTTCTATTTTGCAATGTTAATGCGCTCGTCGTCGAATTTCACTACTCGATTCACTGAATTGAATTACCACTATAGCATATAGCCAGTTCATTTTTGTGACAAGATCCATATCAGTCTTAGAAATATACGTTTGTTTGTTCGACGTATACAACGCTCCTTCTTGGCGCATCGAAACGTAACTTTATAACCCTATAAATTTCGCGCACAACGAGCGGGAAGACATAAATCGCCAATTAAATCGCATAGCGATACATTCTCAATTAATAATTGCGCGTTAAGAGCAAAAATACCGCTATAACCTTATTAAACGAGATTTCGATGTTTCCGATAATCATCGCACACCTCCGGTACGTAACACACCAGCACGTGTACGTAGACGATCCGCCACTTCAGACACCTCTCGCACATTGCGCCTGCATATGTGTACACGTATATATAAAATCGAATATGTATATATACACACATCAGGAGGGAGGAAGCGAATCGACGGCGCTGCTGCCATTCTCGGCGGCGAAGGACACGAGTCACGAGAGCCGTGACGCGCTAGATGTACGGATTAATTAACGATAAGGCCTAATGAGCGGCAGGTGAGCGAATAACCAGCTTCTCCACGCTCACACACATACACACATACGTAATAGCTGTAGTGCACATCCCTGAAAGTTCATCGCGCGAACCGATGGTAAATATACAAGTGCGGGGCTCATACACGCGAGTTAGATGAAGGCGCCCAGATAACCGGAAAGTGCTCGAATTACAATTCCGAACGTCGACTTGGTGTGTGTCTTGTAGCTTTGCGCCGATAATGAGGGAAGGCAATGCTGGCTCGTAATTCGATTATCTTTTCAATAAATTAGCGCCAGAAAAATCAATCGGAAAATCTGCGGAGAGCTGAGCAAAAGAAGAAGGCCGGAGATATCGCGTCGCGTTCGAAAGGATCAAAAAGTCACGTCCTGTGAATTGTGGGCCACGTGACGGAGGCGTGAGCAAGGCGCGACGCAATGGAACAATGCCATCGGTGCTCTCTTCGAGGAGGAATGTCACCGACGAAGCTGCCGCACCCATCTCTTCTCTCTCGTGCCGATCAGTCCATAATCGCGACACAGACACGAGGAAAGACAGAGGGAAGTGCTTAATGTGTGTATATTTTCTCTCTTGTAACAATGACGGCTTTGTTGTTTTTTTTTTTCACGCCCTGTTCTCTCATCTCCATTAGAAATTACTGCCAGTCGAGCTTGAAGATGAGATGCAAGCCTCGAATGTATAACCGGTGTTATATTCTTGTTGTACGGATGAGATATCGCTCATTTTGAATTCGGAAATCGTTTAATTAAATGCGAATTCCTGAAATTATTCGCACATCCGCGGATATAAATAGCCACGATATGACGCGTATGCGTGAGTGAAACGTATATAAGAAGTGGATGCGTAGCTTTTCAGACTACGTTTCATAATTGAAGCGCTCACGTTTTTTGTTATCTTGAAGTTTGTATCAACACGCTTCGATTAATATTTATTAAATCTCACGCGTACGTCGGTTCGCTCAAACTTCAACTTGTACACTTCCTTCCAACTTTGAATAAATATTTATCGTTGTATTAATGCTTCTTCAATTTAACGAGCGCAGCGGGATATATAAAAAAAAATCCTTTAATCAACTCATCGCCAGTCTCTGAAAAATCGCAACGATAAACTAAAACCTTCCGACAATAAAAAAATAAAACGCGGCTCCTCCCGTCCGCCATAAAACATAAGCGAATACAGCGAGCCCAGCAACAATTCCCTCGTCGTTATATATCGACTCGAGAGAAAGAGAGAGATGGAGGCGGGACTATACAGCTGAACCACGCGTGTGCGCAGGTAAAAGTACGCAGGTTGACGAGCGTCGCCGCGGGTACGTGTCACGCACGTTATAAGAATGCGATAAGTCGCGCGGCCATGTCGCCTCTATACACACACACACACACACACACACACACACAGTTATAGCTATATATCGCGACGCGCATTGTGTGTGGGTAAGCAAAAGGAACACACACACACACACGATCGCTTCTTCGAGGAGAGCCTGGCTTGACCCTGTTTTCCACTAAAATATACACGAGCCGCATGCGAAACGAGGCGCACAGCAACGAACATGGCAACCGGTGGCCGACGACGCAGCCGTATAGCAGTAGCTGACCGATCGCTGCTGTATAATATGCGATGTGTATGTGTGTGGAACTAGCTGCAGGAGGTGACTTGGAGTTTTGCGCTAGTATTTCAGATGTGTGCTGGAATGTAGCTCGGGAGCATTCATCAAGCTGGACGACGTTCGAACTTTGAGAAAACGATGATTTGCGGTGGCGAAGCAGTCGCTAGTTGACGGATCGCTTTGTTTTTCGGAAGAAAGCGACGGGATACGCTGTTGGCTGTTCGTTTTCCTGCGCGATGTTTCCGTTTGTTTGAATTCTTAACCTGAAAAAGTGAAAATTGAGAATAATTTGATCACAAGGACTTTATTTTGTTGTATATTCGCGGGAATCTCGATTTCAAATCGAAATTTTAAGCTTATTCGTACATCAAACGCATCCTTATTTTAAAAACACTGTTGGAATCCAACTGAAATTTTATTTTAAGATACGTATACGTGTGGCCCAGTATAGATATCAGAGCAGAGCAGTTTTGGACTATCCCTTTCGTCACACAAACTCTCAGTGTTTCTAGCAGGTAAAAATAGGTGGCGCATAGGTACTTTTCCACTTTCCTCATAAGAATATGCGCACTGAGCCTAGATATAGTGGTATGCCACCAATGCTAAAACTGCCTTGTTAGGCCTGCTGCTTAGGCCGCTTATGCTATTATCGTCAAACTGATCATTAGCGCGGATAAAACTGTTATAGCGCCTGCACTAATGAAACTTGGTCTCATGCTGCATGAGTGGGACACAATACATCAAAGAATGCACAAAGCGCATCTAAAGTCGCTAGTATTCTAAACACAACTGACAACAAAGAAAAAATTGCTCTACAACCCCACCGAACCCCTTTTAATAAGCGCATCGAGAAGAAACAGCGCAAAGTTAAGGTCAAGCGCACGCGACTCACGCACAAAGCCGCATAAAAATACCCAGCCATTAAAGCCCATAATCGGCAAGCTTGCCTACCCACAGCACAATTAATAAACGCTCCGAAGTAAGACGGCGTTGCGCGCGGGGTCGTCGTCACCGTCAGTTTTCCAGAAAAACGCTCCTGCCCTCCGCGATCTCGATTACGCTGTATATCGTAATTACCGCGTAATTTGCGACGCTCCCTCTCTTTCCCCCATAATAATAACGACAACAACGCGTAGGGAGAGGGATACACTCGAAGAAGCCATCGCGTCATGTCGAAGAAGGAGAAAAAAAAGAGGGAAAGACGAGTCTTCTTCTTGGCCCGCGGGGCTTTGAAGATTATCGCGATACGTGTGTGCTTGCTACGGCCGGGGGTGTAAGAACGGGTGTTACCTCGTTACACGCTGCAGCTGCGCGTATATAGCTCTTATTATTATCGGCCGTGGTGCTGCCTCTGCAATTAAAGAAGGCGAAGCCTAGAAATTAGCCGCGGCGCCGGTAAGTGCAGAGCTGTGTGCAGTATAGTGTGGTGTAGGCCAGACAAGAGAAAAAAAGAGAGACTACACTACTGCAGTGGGTATATATAATAGCACGCGGAGAAAAGGAAAAGCGCGCCGGAGAGAGAAGAGACTTTGAATATGCATGCGGGAGAGCCGAAACGGGACGACGGCGAGAGATAAGGGCAGCGACTTATTTTTCCTACTGCTCTCGTCGTCGTAGTCTTCGTACTAGTTTTATTTCGGCGCTAACTACCCGAAGGAGATGCTGGCCTTATTCCTTGGCGTCGCGACGACACCCTCTGTAAGGATTATTCTTATTGCTGCGCGTTGAGCTTCGCTGATATAGCTTGTTTCGTTTTAATCCCGCGATGATGATAGTGTAGTGTAGCGGCCGATTTTATTTCCATCCATGAGTGCAGCAGAGCTGAAATTTGTTTTATTTTCCATCGAAGCGTCATCGCTTCTCTCTCTCTCTCTCTCTCTAGGCAAGTTTTTCGTTTTATTGTATATATAAAATAGAGCGCGATGAATAAATCCTCTCGCTCACGCTGAGAGTGGGTTTGTTTCATTGAAATGGGGATTTTCGGTGAGAATTCGCGAGCAACTGGTATATATAGGGCTGCGATTAAATTAATGCCATTTTCACGGGGGATAACGCTACGTTGCGTTTACGATTATATCGAGCCCGGCGGCGGCCGCGGGAGTGATCGCAATATTCGCTATATAACGGGAAACTTTTTATTAAAGCCGTCCTCGCGAGTCTGAAATATTCGCGAAAAAAAGAGAGTATACGTGGGAATTTAAAAAACTTTTATTTTATTACTCGATTGTAATATTCTCCTCCAAGCAACGGAACAAGCTGTTCACGGATGAGGAGGGAAAAAAAGGACACTATCTCGAGATCAGCCGGTGATCAGAATCATTCAGTCGCAGACTACATTTTAAAGTAGCCATATCCTCTTCTCGCGGAAGAAGAAGTCGCTGCGGTATATAAGGATGATGCGCCGAGCGGAAGAAAGTGTCGGAAGGCCCCTGTGGGGGGCGATTAGTATGCGCCCGTGGTCGGCTATAGCTTTGTCCTTTCCTTTTTCATGAGCTGCTGCTGCTGCTGCAGGAACTACTTCCTTTTTTCTGTCTCTACCCACGGCTCGATTATCGATCAAAAACCTCATGAATATTCATCCGGGACGAGAACGGGGGGCCCTGGCGCACGCGCGCCTCCTCGTCCTACTCGTTGTGTTGTTTTGTGGGAGCGAGAAGTAGCTGCGAACGTTAAAGTCAATGTGTATCGGGAAAGAGTGAGAGACTCGGAAGAATGCGTGCTTGGCTTGATGGTTGCGGATTTTTTTTTTCCTCAGTTGTACGCAAAATCCAAGTTTGAATGGATGAACCTTCTTTTTTTTTAAAGTTATTGCTGGTTGTTATTACGAAGCATTTGGAGACAATTTTATTGGTCGTGGTTAGACATCCACGTTGAGTAGCGTCAAAATTTGAAATATTTTAACATATAGATATGATCTTAATTTCAACTGCATCCCCTTTGCCAGGATGCTGCTAGTTGTAGAAACAAAACGTTTTGGATTGCCCCTACCTACACCGCCTTGTTCGTGAACAGTAAGATAGGTGGCGCATAGGCGCTTTCCTATTTCTTTCATAGAATTTCGTAAGCCGAGTGCATATCTAGCGAAACGTGCCACTTATCTCAAAACTATTGCTTGTGCCGTTCATGCTCTGTTTTAGTTTTTATTTGTTCTATATACCTATTATGGTGTTTGAAGATGGATCATATTTAAAATGTAATAACGATGCGCGAAAATCATCTATTCGCGCGAGAAAACGAGAATATAAATAAACAGAAGAGTCGCAAGGATAATACGTGCACGTTTAACTAGGTATGCTAATTATCGTGCATTGACACAGTCACCCCGCATGTGCTGTGACCAAATACCGTTACAAAAAAAGTTTCTTTTTCTTACGCGTCGATACAATTTTGTAGCAACACTTCTCATGATATATAGCGGTTTAAAAATATTTTACTTTCTACGTCAACTGTTATCCTCCTTATACAGTCGCTTTAACAAACCGCACAACGTATTTCTTGGCAAACTGACTCTATCGCGGCAAAAGATCGTTTCCACCTCATCGCCCAGAAAAAGAAACCTCCATTATTCTTTTAATAACGTGGGAATAAATCTCGTTACGCTAAAATCCTTACTCTTAGGCCATTCTTTCAGCAAACACACACACACACACGCGCGCGCATAATCAACCCCTTAAATCAAAGCCGTAAAAAGTCCAAGCCGTGTCAGGGCAAAATAAAAAAAAATTCTCGTGATAGACGAGCGCGACAAACGTCCGAAAAACCAAGAGAGAAAGATGAAACTGTACAAAGAAATCCATAAAAATAGTCCATAATACACATCGATACACCCCTAATGAAGTCTCCCTGGTCAATATATACACATCATCGAGAGCAGTAACCGACTGCAGCAGTAGGGCTCTAGGTATACACCGTTCGTGCGCTCGACACTTTATGTATCGGGGGTGTTTATGGTTATATTATGCGCGAAAGAGAAAGAGAGCCGCGTGCGCCTATCATACACGTAAGCGGACGCGTTACGCTCGTCCACAGCATATACACGCGGGACCATAAAAAATATCCACGGAGTGAAAATAAATCTAGCCGCTCGCGGTCCGCGCGTCTTAGGGGCGGTACGCTGTGTATACCCTATATATACTGGGTAATAGAAACGAATGGTCGAGGGAGTATAAAAGAAAAAGAGATGCTCTCTGTGTGCTCGGGGATTCGCGGACTTTGGGAAATAAGGTAGAGGTATCCAGCTGAGGATGGATTTACTGCGCTTGGATATGTTGCTTTTTTTTTTTCTTCTGGGGAATGCCAGCCGAGGTGTTTGCACTGGGTTTTTCCGTGGTGATGGCTTTGGATTTGCGGAAATATTGAACGACGTTTTTTTATGACTTTTGGTCGCTGGGTAAACAGTGCCAATCTTTTGATAAATGTCGTTATACGTTATTTAACGAAGAAGAACGTTACTCAAATCAAGCCGTGTACACAGGCTGGGAAGTTGGACTTGCCTCGAAGAATTTTCCAATCAAGAAAGAGTATAAGCGATATTCGATGGAGATTTAGCGAATCCGATAAAGTATACAGTTTTTCCTTTTGTCTGCAGCAGCAGCAGCAGTAGCAGGAGCCGGGAGAAGATATCCGTGGAAGGAAAACGTTATTGAGTGCTGCTTGTTGACGGAACGAAGGAACGAACGAACGAACGAACGAACGAAGGGGGAGCGCCAACGAGGACGAGGAGCAAGCGCGGCGCAAGCAAGCACGAGCTAAAAGAAGAGAGAAATCGAGCAAAAGAGGGTCGGGTGGAAAGAGGCAACGATCGACTCGGAAATAAGAGCAAGCGAGAGAGAGAGAGAGAGAGCCTTAGCTATATACTGGCTTCCCTCGTACAGAAGGTCTGAGTTCATTGCGCGAGTCATCAGTATCCATAAGCGATGAGTTACCCCCGCCCGCGTTTCCTCGCTCTCCCTCAACCTCTCGACCCTCCTCCGCCACTGCAGAGAGCCCGGCAAAGAGGTTAGCTCTGTATATACAGACTATACGCTGAGAGCAAGAGAGTTGGACCGAATCGAAAGCAGCGTAGGATAGACGAAGAGGCTAGAGAGACAGACTGGGAGCGAGGGCTGGGTGGGCACCTGGTTTCGTTGTTCGCCACCCTTTCTTCGCGAGCGGTATAGACCGGGCAAAGGACGACGAGAGGGCGGTTGGAGGAGCCTGATTTTCTTAGGTCAACGTATAATGAAGTCTTGAGCTCTACGCTTGGCACAGGGTAGCTATACCGCCACTGCTGCTGGCGCATAGAGAGCCTGCGCGGACACCCGCCCACCTCCCGTATATAGCTCTACGTAGCGCTTCTCTATCTCTCCTCCTCCTACTCCTAGGAACCCCCCAGACCAATCCACGATCTTCCCCGCGGCGCCAGGGACCAACCGCGATGCGGGCAACCTTCCGGAAGGAGTGCACTGCTGCAGAGATCTATATAGTTCGAGGAGGCTGCTACTGCTGCAGCCCTGGGATTTTCCGAGGAGGGAATCCTGCGGTTTGCTGCAGGACTTGGGATTTAATAAAGGAGTGAGAGAGAGAGAGAGAGAGTGTGAGGCTGCGGCCCCTTTTTCGACGCCAATTTTCGGATTCAATTAAGCTCGCGGCGCCAATACTCTCCAGTTCGTTCATTACGAGGAATGAGAGGGAGAGGCTTTTGTTATTTGTTCGGCGAATATCATTAGCGCAGTCTTTTGGGAGAAATTTGGGATGTTGCTTCGCTGGTCCGTCGGTTTGGGTAAACTAGAGGGAAAATACTCGGTTTTCTCGAAATTGCAAAAAAAAAGAGAATAAGCACGAGGATGAAGATGCATTAGCACACGACGATAGCCAATCAAAATCCCCACTCGAAATTCCACACCACGATAGCATCTTCCACCGACTCACGAACCTCATTCTCGACATAAATACCCCGCATAACTATTTCACCAGACGCTCTCGCGCACGTGACTCACGCCGATGCAAAAGTTACAAAACCAACTCACATATTATAGTATAGAACTCCACGTACGAGAAAAACGACGCCACCCGCCCCTGAAGAATAGAAAAATAGGTATATACCAGTAGCGAACAGGGGAAAAAAGGATACAGCAACGATCGGCACATAATATAGACTCCGATATCTCGAACCATTTAGACGCCGCGGCACACGGACATCGTCGTCGTCGCGCCGTAATCCCGTATGATTTTCTCGTTACGCCTCGTCGAGCTTTCGAGTCGCGTAGACGGCCAAAGACGTACTTATTGCTCGGACCATCGAACCGCGAGCCAGTATACGCCACGTAGAGAGAGAAAAAAAAACGTTCGAGAAAATAAAAGAGAGAAGATGAAAAGAGGAGAGTATATAGGGGGGAGGGCAGCGAGCGTCCGAAAAGCGATGTTCTCGAGGAGCAACGGGGCGTGATGGAAAAATTGCCTCGATGTAAAAACATGAGGAGAGAGAGACTTCTTCTTGGCCAGCCCCTCTCTCTCTCTCTCTCTCTCTCTCGATAAAACGAGCTTCACGTAGATACGCGATCTCCACTAGACTCCACGCGAGAGCGGAGAGCTCGATGCCCGGCCATCTCTCTCTTCTTCTTCTTCTTCTTCTTCTTCTTCTTCGCGTGGAAAAGGGGGCGGCGGATATTGCGGAACTGGTCAGCAGCAGCAGCAGCTAGTCGAGGGGGGCAATAATAAAAAATATACGAGGGCTGCGCCGCCGCTGCGACAGAGGGACTGTGTAATACCCCCGTGCTTCGGAATTATACTTCGAGACCGGCTCTAAGTGATCGCATTTCCACATAGACGAGCTGCCCGCTGCCGATACGATATATATATGAGAGAGAGGAGAGTCCGAGGGAAACGCGAGAAGAAGACGCTCTGTGGGGGTATTATCGGGATATTTTCGGAGCCTTTACGATCTCTGCTTTATCCGAGGGAACGCATAATAAAAAAAAAAAAAGGAAAACAGAGAGACTCGCGAGGCTTTATGATTTGAAGGATTTGGAGATGAAGACGGAATGGAGATCGGGGTGGTCGTCTTCCCTTTCGAGCAATGTTAATTCGAAGGGCGAGGGTGGAGAAAGAGATGGGGGGGCTGAGGGTGTCGGTCGCTTTTCACGTAACAACGTCGTATAGCAAACGTTATTATCACTCGACGGGCTGTAGTTTGCGTGGAAGTGATGGGTGCTTTCCTAAATTGTGGTGTGCGTCTCTGGAAAACTTTCGATTTTCAGCAATAAGTTTTACTCTCCGTAGATTTGAATAGTCAGTACGAAACTCGACGAAAGATAAACACAAACGCATTCGTCACTCGTGCTTATCTCGAGCCATTCCTCAAAAACAATCGTCGGAAATAATCAAAGCACCCCTTGGATTTCCCAGCATCATTCTCAGACTTGGCAGCCCCGCGAAACAGTACTAGCTAGCGGCAGCGTAAGCCAGACTCGCCGAAAAGGTGATCCATTCGTCATAATATAAAAATGAATGTGACAGCCTTATCTGTGGCCATTTCCTGCAGTCGGGCCGTACTCTCACTTGTCACTATACCGGAGGTAATGATCATTACTACCGCTCCCTCTCGCAGTAGAAAAAGCCAAGATACCGACAGACCCGCGCGCAAGAGGCGAGGAAAAAGAGAAAAGCCAAGAGATGAGGGAAAAAAGGGCGGAAAGAAATAGCCGCCAGAGAAAGAGAGAGAGAGAGAGAGGTGGGATTCAATGATATAGAAGAGGGTGTGTGTGTGTGTGTGTGTGTTAGTTATATATACACACACCTTCCCCTCTCCTAGGGGTTATATACCGTGTGCAGGAGGACAGACAAGATGGCCGCTGGTATATAAGGACTTTTCTCCGTTTCTCTCCCGCTCTCTCTTCTCTCGGGTTTATGTGTCGTAATAAATGGTAATTTAAAACAGCGAGAACTAACAATTTCTTTCTTTATTTCTCTTTGGGCTGCGCGAGCGCGCGCGTGGGCCGAGAGATTCAGCGCCTCTTCTCGCCCTTCTTTTTCTCTTCTTCCTTCGCGACGACGACTACGACGAGGAGAGGAGAGGAGAGAATCCGCTGGTTGCACGTGTGCGAGTCTCAGGCTCTTATGATGAACGTCGAGGCCGACACTTACACATAGCGGTGCGACGGCGCTTATTTACTCTGGCGCGCGTTTGAAGGAAAAAAATACTCGAAACTTTGCGCGCGAAGGAAGAAACTGCGTTGAGGTAGAGGAGGAGCAAGAGAGAATAGCACTGAGGGGATTTAGTTTTCATTTTGCTGCGGCTCAAGTTGCTTTTCTTTTCTTTTTGCGTGAGAAGCTGGAATTTTCGCATAGGTATATGCACTGCAGTGGTGAGGTGTGAGAAATGAAGGAGGAATTTTGTTTATTTTTATTTTTACTCTACGGATGGATGGATACGCGTTAAACTGACTCTACTTGAAAAAATGATGCATTGTCAATTATCCTTAACCAAAGTCAATCAGAGATATTTATTAGAATACAATAAAAAAGCAAACAGTACAATATTTTGATTCAAAAATAAAATTCGCACGACGAAACCCATGGATCATATCAACTCCCCGCAATACGTCTGCGCTCACCATACGATCTCTGGAAAAAGGTGCGAAGTAGCACTATACCGTAGGAAAAAAAATGAAGAGGATGAAAAAAAAAAAAGTACGAGCGAATAAGACGAAAACGAGCCAAGGCGCGCACAGGCCTTATATAAAGAGATATGTGCCGCGGAATAACATTACCATTAGGAGATATAGTTTAGCGGCTGTGGCAGAGCAGAACCACCGAGCGCGCGCGCACAGATGAAATGAGATACTGCGGCTGAATCATGCATGAGGCGGTCGCGAAGGTATACGCGATTCGCCACCTCTCGTCGTACCTATACCGTCCGCGAGCTTAGGAGCCCTTTTCTCTCTCCGCCCACGCGTCTTCTTTCGTTGCCGCTACTGCTGGCTGCTGCTTCTTCTTCGTTGGCGAGAGAGCGAACCCTCTCCGTGGTAAGTGAATATGCTACAATATTCAAATGTGCGGGATCGTGCGCGCGCGCGAACGACACTTTATTAAACGACTTATTTGCATCCCGGCGACCGCACATTACGCGATGAAGGGTGAAATTGTCAGAAATATGTGTAATCGCTGGCAAGCGCAGCTCTTCTTTCTTCTTCTTTTTTCGGCAACGACCCTCGTTTTCTTCACTGTACACAGTGTATAGCTATATATACGTGGTGTGTAAGGGTTCGTTCGGAGGTCATAAATTTTAATCGGCCCGGGACGGAAGAAGCTCGTGGTATGTGTACCTATAGGAGGTTTGTTAGGAGCTTGCCAAGGCTTGTTTATTATTGACACGAGCTGCTTACGATAACATCTGCCGTTGTACGTAAATTAGGCTCCTCTTGAATCTAATTAGCTCGCGCGTTATGTGTATAGAGGTTGCGCAGAAGAGAGAGAGAGAGCGAGAGCTGCGAGCTTTAACAAACAGCTTCATTCGCGGTGTACCTGATACCGACGACGACGTGTACACTGCAGTGATAATTCCGAATTAATTTTTGCTAATTTCTTGACGGCCGGGAAATATTTACCCAAGCGCGAGATGCCGTGTTGTTGCCAGGGATCTATTAATATTAAACGTCTTGTGTGTACAGCTTGAGACGGTATATATGATACACTGAGTTTGCTTTATGCAGAGGTAAATTTTGACACTGCTGAGGTAAGATTATTTTGTCGTTCTCATTTTAAAGTGTCTTTACCATACACTTGGAATTTTCTACTTTGAGTTACACGATTTATTAATAAAATGAAAGAATTATTCTCTATCTGTGGTTTTCATCAGTTTACTGTTTTTACCCGAGTATTAGCTATCTTAAATTTTGAGCAGTTATACTTTTTAGCATGAGTGACTGAAGCAGCAGGCCAAACAAGGCAGTTCTAGCATTAGGGGCAGAGCGCTATATCTAGACGCGAAGCGCATATTGTAATGAGGGAAGTGGAAAAGTGCCTATGCGCCACCTATTTTCACCTGCCAGAGACTCGGAGAGTTTAAGCGGTGACGAAGAGCCAATACAAAACGGCTTTGTTTTGATAATTGATATTATCTATAGCGGTTCACACATTTCAAATAAAGTTTAGGTTGGGCTCAAAAAAATCTTTTTAAAATTGAAATATTTGGTGCAAGTATGCTTTCAATTTTGATTTTAAAAGGTGGGGATTCCCGCGACATTACAACGAAATACACTCTTTAAAATCTTGATTATAAAAATTGAAATATCACCCGCACCCCTCTATATATCAATAACGAAGCCACATCGCTGATTGTTCATCACCCAAAACCTACTCTCGAAACAAAATTCCATCGAAAGGCGCGTTTCGATTAAGTTCCCTCACTCTCTGCGGTGTCCTTAGGGCCGTCGCGCACGTGCGCGCAAGATCAGCAGTGTAGAGCGACGGCGCGTTATGCTAATTTGTCTTTTTAATCTTGCGCCTGATGTCGCGGTGCGCCGCTGGCTTTTTTGCTCTCACGTCTCTCTCTCTCTCTCTCTCTCTCTCTCTCTCTCTCTCTCTCTCTCTCTCTCTCTCTCTCTCTCTCTCTCGGCAGCAGCGGGATGAGCTTCATTTTTCCGCTTTCAATAACGCTAGCTTAAAAACCACTAATCTGCCGACCTCTAATGGCTCTTCTCTCGCTGCCGATCTTCTCGTGATGATCTCTCGAGTAATCTGAGTGTATGAAGGCGTTTTATGTTAATTTGAGTTATGGCGGTATTATTCAATTTTGCGCGGTATACTCTCGTACACTTTGAAATAGTTTCTAAAGCCAGGCTAATTTATCGTCTCTATTTTAAATTAGTATACCGGAATATTAGATCGATTCATTGTGATTTAAAAACTATACACGTACCAAATATAAAAACCAGCGACAACCGTACAAATCCTTCGTCGCGCTCTATACGTTATAGGTATATAGAAAGTTCGATGGAAACGTCTAGCGGTGGTTTTTCCGTCGAAAATAAAATACATTCGCTCACTCGCAGGAACGTCATTCCGATTCCGCAACCATCACGTCTTCCAGTATTTATACAATGCAGCCTCGCGCAAAATCACGCGAGAAAGTCTCTGCATCAGCGGTATAGCAGCACTCGTCGCGCCGAGCGAAAAATGCTCGACACGCGCTCGAGATCGTTCGCGTTGTGCGCCGAGAAAAATCTTTAATGGCAAAAAGGAGGAGAGCGCAGGAGCGAAAAAGGGGTAAAACGGCCTATGCGGACTTCTCTCTCTCTCTCGCTCGCTCTTTGCTACGGTGATTCCGAGCACCTATAGTCGCCGACGTCGTCGTCGTCTGGTGGGAGCACTTATGCATTTATGCATTCGTATTTCCGCGCTCTCGCGCCCGGTAAGAAGTCCCCGCGTGTCCTCGTCGCCGTCGCAAAGCCTTCTTGCGGCTGAGAGAGAGCGAGAGAGAGAGAGAGAGAAAAGGAGAGAGGCGGGGAGCAAAGTTGCTCCGGAATAATAATACACTCGCGCCGGCGGAGGGAAAAAATCTGAATACATGAAACGTAACGACGTCAGCGAGAGGAGAGAGAGAGAGAGTATAAGAAAGAAGAGTTTGTTGTGGTGGGGGTAAGCGGCTTCATTCTGCAAGCGCGACGGCGCCTCGCGAGATCGAGCTCGATTTATATATAGCGGAAAGTGACCGTATGAGTTTTTTTCGCTTTAGGTGTCATCGAGTTTGTAAGCCGA
The DNA here is from genome assembly GCA_012977825.3 of Pteromalus puparum. Classification (NCBI taxonomy): domain Eukaryota; kingdom Metazoa; phylum Arthropoda; class Insecta; order Hymenoptera; family Pteromalidae; genus Pteromalus; species Pteromalus puparum. The sequence goes on along the minus strand of CM053168.1, from coordinate 3,755,416 downwards.
TTTCCCCACCGAGATATCGGTTTTGCATATTTCTCAGGTTCCGCCACATGTGGTTTATTGCCGATCTTTTTACCGATCTCGTGAGTGTCTGCGGGAAATCGGTTAGGTGGTGTGGGCCGAAAATTCGGAAATCAGGAAGGAAGGAAGGAAGGATGGATGGAAGGCTGATGCCTTCGGAGAAGGGCGCTCGCGTCGACGAGCGAGAGAGAAAGAGAGAGAGCTGCGGTGGCTCCGCCTATCGCCGCCGCTCGAGCTGGTGAATACATTTAGCCTGGTTAGTTTACAAATGAATACAGCGATTGAGGCAACTTATAATATCAATGTACCTCCCGGCATCTCTCTCTCTCTCTCTCTCTCTCTCTCTCTCTCTCTCTCCCTCGCTCGCACACACCTACCTACCCTCGGTCTCTTTCGCGCTCGCTCGACGCTCGACGCTCGGCGCTTCCATACAGAATGGCCATATTAACTTGATAATTAGCTCGGTTATACGACTTGCAGATGAGCGAAAGACTCGGGACGGACGTCGGCTACCCCTACCCGGGGTGGCGTCGGCGGCGCTTACTCTCTCTCTCACTCGCTCGCTTCGGCCTTCCTTCGACGTTCCTTCCTTCACTCGCTCGGAGAGCAGCTCCGCCGTCGCCTGGCTTCGTCCGGATATAGACACCCTTGCCGACAGTCCGTTCTGCTGCTCCCTTAGTATTCCTACCTCACCCTGTGCCACGCCAGGATGGATATTCGCGCGCGGAAACGGTTATCGCGCTCCGCTCTTTATTCCGCCGCCACCGCCGCTGCCGCTGTCTGCACGAGCGGCCAACTTACCATTTTAAATTCGCGCGCGCTCCACGGCGAGTCCTGCTGCCGAACAGCATTCCGAGGCCGGCTGCGCCACCGCGAGGACGAGTCTCCTGCGAGAGCTGGTGCCTGGAACACGTGCGCCTCGGCCGGCTCGGAGCCACGTGATCTCGGCTAGCTGTCAAGTCGTTGTTGTTGACGACGCTCGCTCGTTAACTCCAGGTGAGTCCAGTTTTGCTCTCGTACCACGTGACACGTGTGCCGTCGGTTGTGCTTGTGAAAACAGTGTGTCATCAGTGATCAAGAGTAATACCAAACCTTACCGGTCCGCGTCCGCCTTTTAAAAACCTGGACATAACCTCAAAAGCCATCGACCAAAGCAGTAGTACCAACCGCGTCAACCCACACGCGAACAAGTGAAGAAAAAAGTGACTCCCATAAGCTCGCACGCAGCAGTGCATCGGAGCGCGTTATAACGTATACATATCTCCCCCGCGATCTCTCTCGAAATAGGTGGCGCCGCACGGTCCTCGTCAAAATGGCTGCCCTCGTGCGATTCACCTACATACACGATACCTCGCGCTACCAGGACTCGCGTTGCAGGCCACATGTATATATACCGTGTGTCCTCGAAAAGCGAATCGCGAAGGCCTCGGCTGCGCGCCGCGAATACAAAGTGCGTCGGCGCGCATACCACGAGATGACTGGCATTGAAAAGGCGCGCGCGCGACCGCACCCGCGCCAGCTTCTTTTGTATGACCGGAATACTGAGGACGAAGCTACTGGCGGCCATCTTTTCGACCGGCTAGTCTCTCTCTCTCTCTCTCTCTACCCCTTCTACACACCCACACCCCCACTATACACCCTGTGTGTACAGTGTGCCTGTACCTACGGGTTGATCGTTTTGCTCCGTACTGTTGGTACCCACTTTGGTCCTTTTTAACTGACGCTTTGACTTTAAGTTCGTCGCGAAGCTTGACCTCTTCTTTTCTCCTCGTCACCTTCAATCACTCGTTCACAAACGATTTTAAGCGCCTTTCACAGCCTGAAATACACGTCTGCTGACAAAGCAATAGTAAATTTTTCAACCACCAAGCAGCAAACCGCCTGAGTACCTAACGGAAAATCAAAATTCCACCATCGAAACTACTCTCTCTCACTCTTTCTTCAAAAAGAAATCCCGCGGCGCTGTAAACGACGCATAAATAATTCACATCGTTAAAATAAGAATGGACGTAATTACGCGTGCCTTTTCATCGGCGACCGACTACACAGCAGGCCAACAGTCAGCAAGAATTATGGGAAGCCATATACACTCCTAGACTCTCGCAACGCGTCGACTCTCCGCATGCCGTCACGTACGCGTACATACGTTCGGAACCTCTTTTACACACGCGACTTTTACTCAAAATAAAAGCGCGCACGAAAAAGAGCCGACGCCAAGGCGGCGGATTCGTGTCTTCCCAGGGATTCGCGCAATCGTGGGAGTAGCTGACCGCGTATATATAGCTTCTGTCTCTATCGCCTGCTGAGACTCTCTCGACTCGCACATTAGCATTTACGAGACGCAGAATTTACGGTGGAAGTTTACATCTGACGAGCTTTGAAAATTAGCGATTTGCTGCAGCCGCAGAGAGGAAGTATGCGAGAAGAATGACAAGTGACGCGTTTCGGTTTTTGCGGTGGCGGTGCGATAACGAAAGTTATACACGTATATACATAATTTCTTTGCATTCGTAATTGACGATACAGGTTGTTCGCTGAGAGCGCGCGTGTGTGCCTTTATATATACTCTCGCTCTTGTTTAACGATCCCTTGGCACGAGGAATTAAACGATGCCCGTATACGAGGAGACCTGCGCATATATAACGACGGTATAAAAGTGACAACGCGTTATGAATTGAATCGCCCTGATACCTGCATCGCTTGTTGCTGTGATCGAGAACACGAGGAAAATTAAAACCGAACTCGATAAAATTAACCGATACGATCTATATACAATATATCAATCTTCAGAGTATAACGCATGCTCTACAACATTTTCAAAACACTTGCGAGTCCAGTGCTATTATTAGCCATATAGCATCGTGGCAAATTACCGAGTAAAAACTTAACGCGGAAGTCGACCTCAAAGTGATTTAAGAACCTTTTCACACGGTCATTCATAACTGATTTATCGGCTCCTCCTCATACACACACCCTCTCGTTCCTTCGTCAGCTGGTAGCCATCAGTCGCGGTAGCCAAGCCATACACTCAATTAAGCGAGAGCTGATGCAGAGTGTAGTGTTATATGTACAGTAACACCTGTCCCAACGGTGTGGGTGCCCCGAAAGTAGCTATAATGTATGCACCCTTCGAAGGGCCACCTGAAGCTGCTAACGCTGCAGGACGGCTGCTCTGTATATATACGCTCGTAATATGGCTTTGATGGCCAGAGTTTGATTCGAGTTTGCGCGGGAGAAAAAAAAAGCGCGCGCTTTTCCGGATAGCCTTAATGAGCGCAATCAGTCATTCTCTTGGGTGAACGACGATGCGTCATGTCGAGAAGTCGGCGTTTTGTGCACGGAAAATGGAAGTTAGCGAAGCGGTCGGATTGTTATCGTTTATTAACAGAGTTGACATATTTTTCGATAGAAGAAACGAGGGGGTTAATTAGCACAATCCCAGACTCGTATTCCTCTAGCTAATCGAACGAAATGAACGCGAGGAGGAAGGACCTTCTGCGTCGCGTCGTGTAACTAACTACCGCGAGTCAGGCTAAAGCGTAGTTATTATTACACAGCTTTACCGCCGCCGCCGCGATTATTTTCATTATGGGAGAAGCAGCCAAGAGAGCTAGAGATCGTTATCAGTATACCGCTTCCCAATGTAATCCGCGAGGCGCGTCTTAGATTTCATGTTTTTTCTTAATGATTCGAGCAATTAGCCACGCTGACTGCCCTCCCTTCTTTATTGTATTGCCCTCTCTTTCTCTCTTGTACGCGAGCAATCTACGCCCTCTCTTCTACTGCCTGATGATAACAGACGACGAAGTAAAAGAGTTTCTTATACAATCTCCCACAGCCATCTCTCGAGGTCGTGATTTTAGAAAAGAAAAAAAGAACGAAGAGAGGTTTAACGATCGATTGCCCAACTCTTATTTCATCACACAGTGAGAGGTTTTACCTCATGCAGGTAATCTGCAACGATGTATGGATAAGTGCTCGCGCGCGGATTAGGCGAGAGGTGGAGTCAACATTTGCTATTCAAATTTTTTTTGCGCCAAGTGGCGCGCGGATAAGTTTTATGATGCGAGAAATGGCTCTGCTTACTTTTGATTTTATCAATTCATGCATAAACATGCGCGAGAACATATAATATTTAAGGTAAAACGCGCGTAAATTACTTAATTTGCGAAACTTTTCTATAAGCTCCCTACAACTCTACTCCGCACGCTGATTTATACGCTGCCGCTACTGTGCTTTTTTTACGAGATGGGTAATGAAATTCTAGATTGTAAATTACCTGGAGCCCTTTTGACGTACGTGGATCCATCCTAGTTCTGGAACAATTTCCACGGGGGCTAACCATAAATCACGAGAGTATATAAGATATAATCCTACTTGAAAACAGTGATGACAATGGCGGACGAGAAGCCCCTCGAGTCAAAATAAAGCTCAGTGCTATTGTCACACGGAATTATGCAATTTCTCTATACGGCTAATTGAATCGCAACGAGATGCACCTCTTCCTTTGGAGTATCATCATTCAAAAGCGCGAAAGACGTCGGGATATATAATCCACTTTTCTCGAACTTTCTCCGCACCCCTAAAAGTTCGACAATAAAAACTCTCGACTTTTTGATACGAAAATGAAATCGAAGCTAGAGAAAAGAATAATAAGTTTCTACGCGCAGCCGAGCATTGTCATGTTAACGCCCTTCCCTCCGTATAACAATCGCAGCTGGTGCGCACACAATGCCGGAATTTCTTAGTTAGACTACTACACCGTCACCGTGTCGCAGCTGTGGAAACACGAGCGCGACATACCCGTTGTCAACCATCGTCGCTTTTATTATTATTATTATTTTTTTTTTATTTAATTCAAATCTTCCCGCGCTCATGTGTACGTCCAAAAAGAAAACCACCTCGATAATTCATCCTCGCGAAAGCCGAGCAGGAAGCTCCTTCGTACACGCATTCGGTAAAAAAAAAAGAAGCAGAAACGAAAGCTGACAAGCGCGCAACCGAGAAAAATACCCTTCCGCCGCGTTACCGCATTACACCGCGCATATAAACATGACGTTCCGCGGCGCCGCTCAGTCCGGTCTTACGTGCAGCAGCGTTCTACCGAGTACACATACTGGCGCAGCAAACAAAGATTTACGCCGATAGACGAAGACGCAAGCTCCGGCATATCGCGAAAGCTCCGGAAGGATTAATGGCTGTCCGTGTGGCGAGCCATACTGGAAAAACGCCGGCTATACTTGTCGTGTACTTTGCTACTGGCTTCAAATAATATTTTATTGCAAGCAGCCGGCATCGAGATTTATACCTTCCTGGCTTGAATTATCAGTGCGGCCAAGCTGTGACAAATGCCGATGCGATAGGGGTTTTTTTTTTGTTTGGCTACTGCGACTTTTAAAATAGAGAACTACTGTGTACTCGTGTTTCGACTGTCGAATCTGCTGTGAATTGAGTGTGTATAGGAAGGAGGATTTCTTTTTTGCCAAGCGATAATTTTCACCAAAGAACAAATCGCTTCCTTCGCGTAATCCAAACAAAGTGTACAGAGCTTTTTATATACTTAACGAAAAAACGCAGTACACGAATATAAGATTAAAGTCTCCGCGAAACAAATAGCCCAGTAGCTCGAGTAATCTCGGTCCCTTAAAAAAAAAAAGGCGTAACACGACCCTAATTCAATAAATACCCCTTTACACACCTCCAGTACTCGCTATACTCGCATATAAACTACACCAAGCTCTCCCATACATAGATCGTCACGAGTCGCAGTCGTCGGGAGAGCAAATCTGTCGTCCGCGCAAAAGTACAAGCCCATTTCAATTTAGCGCGATATTATACGGCGGCGCGCATTTAAATGTCGCGGGCGTAAATCCACGTCGGGGGCTCTTATACGTATAAGTGAGTTTAGACGGCGGTAGTAGTAGCCGGGCGATATTAACGGCCCTAGCAGAAAAAAAAGGAAGGAAGGAAGAGCATCGCCGGAAAAAAAGATTGCGCTGTATAGAGGGTAGCGGCAAACCCTCTCTCTCTTCTCCGTGTGTACGCGACATCGAGCCCTTGTGAATATGCAAATGTAATTGATATTACTTTTTAAATATTCCCCACTCTGTATCGGAGCCCCGTAAGCGGCACGCGCGATCCTGTGTCGCTTTGTACGCTTTTCCAACCGTCTGTTGTCGGTTTGCCCTCCGATGGTATGTATATACGGAAAGAGGGAAGACTTTGTGCTTTTTACAGCGACTGTACCGTAGACGCACACCCCTTTGCTGTGTGTGTGTGTGGGTACTACCCCGTGAGGAAAGGTAATTAATAGACCGGCGCTCGACGTTCTCTCGAGAAACTACTTCGAAGAGAGATCTCGCCTGAGATAACGCGCGCCGGCGACTCTGCGGTTGTTACAAGTGGCCCGTAACGAATTACCGTGTCATTAAGGTCGACACGCTCTTTTTCTTGTGCCGCCGCCGCTGCTGACGACGACGGGGTCAGAAGAACGTTCTTTTTTTCTCTCCGGGGGCTTTTCGCTCGCGTATCGGCGCGATTTTTTAAATTACAGGGTATACGTCGAGCTTAAATAAAGACGACATTGAACCGCGTTTTGTTGTGTCTTTTCCCGCGATTTTGAGTCAGCGAAACAATGCTCGATAACAACAAGAGAATGGTAAAATATTCAAATGATGAGAAGCAACCTTGATTAACTATGTGAACGCACAATTGGCCTACAATTCGGTGTTGGCATATTCTGAGGCTTACATTATACCCACAAAAACGCGCCGATTGTAATCTATATATATATATATATATATATATATATATATATATATATAAGCTGGGCTATCTTTATATATCCTGCGCTAAAGTGTGCGTATACGAAAACGTAAACACGATCACTGCATATTTTTGAATAATGCGTTAGGGGTTATTCGTGTACAGTGTGCTAATACTAAGCAACGTGATTCTCGGTTTCTTTTCAAGTCTTTTTTCGGTGCAAAATTTTTTAACCGTCGATTTTGCTTAAAAATTATTCCACGTTCCAAAAGAACAGCTGCTACCGTATCATAATCCTCCCAGCGACACACATAATCTATATTCGCTTCCCATCAGCAAAAATAAGCGGCTATTAAAGAAGAAAATTCAAACGCAGTCTAGAAAGAATTCCTCATTAACTCTTCTCCCGCTATACACTGTACTAAACCTCGCATAATATAAAAAGCCATAGTAGCTATCGCGGTACACTATACGTTTTCATTTTCATTGAAAACATTTATAAATCCCGGGGCAGCACAAAAGATTTAATAAGCGTATACGCGCGCTTGCGGTGGAAAATAAGTAATTAAATCAGCACGACGTGTACAGCAGCAGCAGCAGCAGCCGCGCGCAATTAGAAGCCTCGCGACTACTATGCGGCCATTAGCATATCCGAGACAAAGTGAGTGTATGTGTATTATACGCGCGTCTGCTTAGCGCGATTTCTCATATGAGCTACCGCGCGAAGGAAAAGCTATATATATATGTGTGCGACGATCTGTATTTTTTCAGCCGTCGCCATAATCTAAACATCGTGGCTTCTGATGTTAATAACGATCTCTCTCTAGTGAGGAGCTTTTCGCATATATATATACAGCATAGACCGCCTCTAGTCTAGTAGTTACACGCGGTAGTCTCTCGAGAGGAAGGGCATTAATATAAGCTCTCTCTCTCTCTTACTCGGCGCGGCGGCAAAGCGACACACGCTCTAGGTACGGAGACCTGTATATATATACCTCTCTAGGTATATATAGAGGAGAGTTGCGTGCCGAAGATAATTACCGGAGTTCCTCGCTCCCCCTACCTTCTACGATATGGCGTGTATAAAGGCGGCACACGATGGCGTCGGCTGCGAGATTTCAGGCATTCGGGCGACGGTCTGCACCGCTTTCTGTGTTCTCGTCGTCACACCGCTGGTTTCAACGCCAATTAAACACCCGCTTGTCAAGGAGAGGGATATATATATATATATATATACACACATACACACACTGGTCGACGATTCGCCCGCCAGCGCGCCATATACACAAAGCGAGAGATAGATGTATGGCGGTGCCGGTATGCCGTTATTACTTACCTGCGTGTCATTGCCACCCACGCGTCATACACGCTGCCACCGCCATTTTGACTTTTTTTTATAGTTGAGAGAAGAGAGAGAGAGGATGTGTGTGGATCTGATTTTTACGCACTTTTGACTCTTCCGTGACTGCCTTCTGTGGATATGCGAACTGACAGATTGTTATGGCGTTATGCGCTGTGAATATAGAATATTTCAACTGGTACTTCTACGCGTTATTTATCGATGCTCTACATGGACTGGTAATTTCGCGCTGCCAGACCGTGAGGAATGATACAGAAAAGCAGAATCATCGAAAATATCCTCAAGACAAGCTCGTGCATATCGGGGCACATAAATTACCCGTGTACGTCCGCCTTTGCGACGCTTTTCCAGCGATAGATTTTCCTCGTTTGACTCGTCAGTCGCATTTACATGACAGCGGCTCGCGAGGAGAAAAATACGTATATACATGCGAGTTCGTGCAAATAGGTCACCACACATGAAATCGCACAATGGCTGACAGCTAAGCCTCGGTCGCTCTCTTTTGATAAAAATGTCATATTATATAGCTGTTGCCCCCTTTGCGAGGGCTATGTAAATCAAGCGCGTATCCAATAATGTATAGCCTATTGCGTAACGCAATCGTGTCGTCGTCGTTGTTGTGTGTTTTCGAAGTGTGTATTTACTCGTGGAACGATGCGCTGTAATGTAACGAAAATAACGATGGAGATGCAGCACGTTTTTGAATTTTAAAATTGCAGCGCGCGCGGGAATTTTGAAAGTATAATGCATCCCACGCCGAGGAACAATATGGGGTTTGTTGTTTTAGCGTTTTTGGGTGAATATTGATATAAATTATACAAGCGAAATTTTACCCTGTACGTATATTTGCGCGAAATGCTTACATTGCGGAAGGCATGAAAAGTGGCTCATTTCTCATTCGGTAACCTTGAAAACGACTGGCTTCTAATTCGCCAAATTTTGACAGCCAGAAATAGAAAAAATCAAATAATATTTCCAACTTATAAGTAGTTTGAGAGTTTCAGGTAGTTATAGTATGAACGCAGCTCAAGCAGCAGCAAGGCCAAAAATAGGCTGTTTTGTCGGCCCTGATCCTTAATAGGGCATAGATAAACCTGTATATATGCAGTGAACTTCCAGATAGCTATAAGGGAAATAGGAAAGCGGTTATGCGCCATCTATCTTCGCTGCCCAAAAACTAAAGAGCCGGATTGTCAAAGTAGTGCTTCGTTTTGATAATATAATCATAGTCCACAATGAACGACAATCGCTTCCAGTATACACCAATACAAGGTGCTTGCAATAAATCTTGCAAAATAGATGCAAACAGCCTAATATCCAATCTATTAACCCTATCCAAGTGAGGGTCGAAGAGCGAAGTAAAAAAACCATTAACCCGATGACAAATTATTAATCCAACGCTTCTCGCACACTCGGTTTAATCGGCCGTAAAACGGGCGGCCGACGTGACGATAGCGCAATTCTCTCTCTAAGCGAGAAAAGAAATCGATGCGCGAACTACGAGGACATCTCAATAAATTAGCTCTAAGCTCCGACCCTTTTGCGAACCCCAGCAGCAGCAGCAGGACAATCAACCCCCTGCGGGGCAAAGGAGAGAGAGAGAGAGTTGGGGGGGTTGCCTATCCGCACCGACGGATAGTTTTAATCATTTTTAGCCCAGGCTATTGCACCTACTCTCGCTCTCTCTATTTTGCCTGCGAAGGATTTAAATACCTCGCGCGCACGTGCTAGGCGCGAGCCGCCCATTAATGTTCACTTAGCCGACGATTTTATAAGCATTTTTCTCGTCGATGGGGTTTGGCTGCCGCAGATAAAGAGATTGTTGCGCGCTGCATTTATACATTGATATTTTCCTTCGTGATTTAAAGAGGATGAGAATCTCAGGTCTGAAATATACGAGATTACAGTACATTATATTATCGAATCGAGCCAACACCACACTCCACCATTTTCTAGCCTCTCGAAGCATCGGACATCATCAGCAGCGCTTCGTGAAGACAAGAGAGAAAAAAATGCACAGTGCGTGAATCCCACTCGCGATATATACTTTTTGTAGACTTCCTGTTTTTGAAAAAGGCTCGGTTTCTCGCGTTCTTTTTGAAGCGTAAAGTAGTCGCAAGCTGAGCGCAGCAACAAGCGCGGAAGTCACTCGCTCCGCTAACGCTCTCTTCCACCAATTAACTCCGAGAGATTCCCCGCACTCGCGTTCGGCGTTAATTACTGGGAGGCAACCTTCGTGATTTCAAGAGAACTCGTTCTTTTTAAAGGCTGCGCTGATTACTTGCGCTGTGCGGCTATAGCTTGTAACTCTCCGAGGCCCCCTTTTTTTTGTATTTAACAAACTGCGAATCAGTATATATGCTACACAAGCCAGAAAGAGAGAGAGAGAAGTTTCTTTTTCAGACCCTTAGCGTGCATTGAAGGATCGGTTATTGCTTACGGAGCTTAACGAGGGAAATGTCGCGCGGATTTTTCCATCGATCATCTTCCCGTTATAATTAAGCGTTTAGTTTAATTGTGGTATATGGCTGCTGGATAAATGAACAAGTTTGCTGCGCGTATAAGTAGATCTCGTGTATGCACAAGTTTTATGAAGTGTAAAGGTTTACGAGTTTGTTTTACTTTTCATGCGAGCTAATTCATGAATAGTTATATGTTACTCGCCGTGTGTCAAACAGTAGCTTCAATTTTTAACGCGTCGAGAGTTAATACCTCTGAGACACGCCAACTATACTCTTTTTATATGCTTGTTGTAGAAAATCTTATTATTCCAGATGTTGTACTTGGCTTTCCAATACGTGTTCAACAACACTTACTTTAATTCTAACTACATCCTACTTATAATAATATAATAATATAAAAGTATAAAAAATCGAGCCAGCCAAGCAGGTCTCGAGATCTGCTGCAACTGACAATGAAATGATCACGAAAGTCAGTAATGCTATATACAGCAGCATGCCCCTCGTGCAATTCCAGAGGGGCCATGCGTCATTTTAAAATTCACCAATGCAGAATTAGACGAGCAATTTCATTCGAACGCCTTCGCTTCTGTGCCGATGAGTTAATTCGAAGACCCGTGGGACCGATACCAGCCCCGTTTCAAAGCTAACCCCCGCGTACGTGACTCCTAAAACTCAGTACCTCCGTCTTTATCCGATATACCGTATAGCTTCGATTCGCCGTTTAAAACGACTGCATTCACGATGCAACGCAAGAAAGAAACTACGAATCATCTTCTATAATACTAACACAGATTACAACAGTAGCTAGCTACTGTCGTTCTTTTTTTTTTATTAATTTCCCATTACGACTGGCGCAGAAACTCAATTAAAATAATTATTTCCGGCGTGCGTGATACTTCGAATCCGCGAGCATCAACGCTCGTTAATCTTTTTCCACACGTATATATACAACACAGAACTTGCGCGCGTCTCACACGCTAAAAATTATGCAACCCGAGCAGAAAAAAAAGAGGAAGCATCATAAGAGAGAATCATATTTGTCAAGATCACAATATTATTTTCAAATCTTACGTAAAGCTCCACCTAATCTCTGTCGCCTTACATAAGTCTATAATCACGCCAACGCCTCCGCATCAAACACAATATACAATCGGCCGATTAATTTCCAGCAGCTCTCGTCGTCGTCGCGCGTGTTTTATATAATAACAACAGCAACAGCAGCGACTCTTCATAATTATACAACGTGAGCAAGTGCGAAAAATCCAAGAGGATAGAAAGGCGCGCGACAGTAGTGGGTAGAGTGTGTGTATTCCCGCAGCTCGTGTATACTCGTACACGCACGTGCTATCTTTCCCCGGTGAGTCTATGTGCCCGCCCGTAGCATAATGATTAGCCGCGTAGAGATACATTCCTCGCGAATGACGCTTCGCTCCTGCAGCTGCTCCTATTATGCGGGCTATATAGCTCGCTTCCAATCGCTTTCGAGTGTGTGTGTGTGTAGTTGGATCACTGAAAGTATGATGGTATTACGTGCGAGAGACTCTATATTGCGTTTGATTGAATATTTTCCAACTTTTTTGCAGATGTGACCACCGCGCTCGAGGGAATCTGGGTCGACGCTGCGATGGACGTGGCGAATTCGAGAGAGAGGCTTTTATTTACGTGATGCGATGAAACTGCACGGGATATATGGAAGCTGTAAATAAAGCCGAGGTAATCGTTGGTTGATTCTTTTTTATGATACGAGGTGCAGGGAGAGGGTTATAGGCGCGCTTTATTTTTTAGGGGTTGTTTCGATGCGAGGCTGAATAAAGTCGAAGTTCTTTTTTTTATCGTCGATAAACCTCGTTATTACGTTTGAGGCTTCTTCGCTTCACAGCAGAAGCTACGGTAAACAAATGAACCGACAAAATTTCAAGCACCAAAACCGTACAAGTACTTTATACAGGTTCTCAGTACGCGCGAGTCGGACGCGTACCGTCGGACGCTCGCAGCAAGAAGCGACGGCTAGAATCACTCTTGACTTTGTGCCTCGAGTCATTCGATCAAAGGCTCTTATGGCTCTTGGATCGACTTCCTAATAATAATCACAGCCCCTGTAATGACCCTCGATCACGAACAGACGCAGTGTAGTCTACATATACACACGGGTGTACTACTCGGGCACGTAAGGACGATTCAAAGAGAGGCGAATCGAAAGCCGCGCAATTCGCCAGCATGCGGCAGAAGAGCGACGTTATACTATTGCTGCTGCCGACGGGGCAGTTTGCCCCCGTGCGATACTGTTACTCGACATGCGATCTGAATTTTCTCGCTGCGGTCGACTGTGCTCTCATTAGGGTTGGTTTTACCTTGTGGTTTTTATTTTTCGTTAAGTTATTTGCCTTCATTGAACGATAAAAATATAGCAAATATCAGTGACTCGAAATTACAGTTATAGCGTGAGGGGCCTAAACAGGCCAAACAAGGCAGTTTTGGCATTGTTGGAACACCCCTATATTATGCAGTATGCATGTCTATTTTGATGAGGGTTATAGGAAAAATTCCCCTGCGCCACCTATGCTCGCTAGCCAGAGACATATTAGAGAGCTGAAAAGTTTTGAACGGTAGGAGGAAGGCCAGTCCAAAAACGTTTTATTTCACTCGGTGACTATGTAATTTATGGCTTGGAGCTAACATTACGTATTAAGTATAGACGGTTTTCTACCATACGTTGGCATCTTAGTTATTTAAATCATATTTTAAGAAACAATCTGAAGAGCTAATTTCAAAAGAAAACAACCCTACGCAAAAATGAACACAAATATTCAACGTCTTGGAAAAGCGTGTAACTCGGGACGAATTCCAGCTCACAAATCCAAACGGAATCAACCATCCGTTTTTCCATTCAGCGACGCAAAACATCAGGCAAGACAAAAAGCTCATTTCCATCGTCTTAATTATTCAAGCACCCCCGCGTCTCAGCCTCTTCTCTACAAAATCAGAACCTTCACGAAATAAGAATCTTCCTACTCTCTTTCTCTCGAGCCAAAGGGGACGCGAAGAATGCCATCCCTAACTCGCGCGTAAACTCCAATTAAGAATTAACACCCTCCGCAAAAATAGTCCACGCCAACCCCCGGATTATCCTCGCAGGTATAGGTACACATATACACACCCAGTGGAATACCTACCGCACGTGTGCGCTCGCGGAATCCAAAGCGGCCGATTAATCAGCCGATCTCTCGTCTTTCTCTCTCTCTCTCTCTCTCTCTCTTTCTCTCTGTTCGCAGAGTATACGACTTACTTAGTATGGATGCGCGCGCGAGGGTCCAAAGAGACGAGACGGCGCGTTTTTACGCGTCTGCTTGGCCGAAAACAATCGCTGGTGGGTCCAGTGTGCGGTCATTAATCATCGGGCCCAATTCCGTAGATGGCCGGCTGTCCACGATTCTAATTCGGGGACGAGAGAGACCAGCTGCCCATCAGAGTAAAAAGCGCACGTTCAGGACCTGTTATGCTCCTTTGCTTCGATTTTTCATCCGACGGTCAGGGTAGGCACGAAAAGCTTGAATGGAGCGACGAGGATGATGCAAAAAGCCAGCTAGACACTCTCGGCGTATTTGTTTTGGTAAATAGATCATGATTCAAACGAGTATACTACGGCTACTGTCCGCTATTACCAAGAAAGAGGGGGAGGGGGGGAAGGTGTCTGATATAATCGTAGAGATACGACCGTACGAATTCTATTTACACGTACAATTAGAGCCGAGCGAGTTTTGAATAATTGAATTTACATAATACATGTTAATACCGCATACATTTCATTTGAATTTTTTGCTCGTCTGCGCGCGCTCCCGACTCGCTCGCTCGTTCTCTCGCCGTGCTGTGTAGTCTAATAGATCGGGAACTGGTTGCGGATCGCGAGATCGAGTTATTTACGTTTATGAGAGATTGGCAGGCGTGAAAATACGGCTATCAGATTTGAATAATTTACCTCTATTGAGCAAGTGTGGTTTCCTTAAATTACACTTTTTTTTTCTCAAAGAAAATTAAACACCGAAACGGATCAATCATACCAATGCACGTTTCAAAAAATCAGCAGAAATCCTCAAAACCCGATCAGTCTTCCAACTCCGCTCACCACAGTCGCGGCAACGGTCGCTCGCGGAGCGACGGCCGTCGGCAAAAACTGCCCGAGGCGCGCTCTCCAACTCTCTTTCCTCTCTCCCTCTTATTGACCACCGAGATCGCGTCTCTCGGCCCGATGTCCGAAACTTTAATCAATGCATTTAACCGAATTCCTCTGTCTCTGTCCCAAATAAAGGCAAGGCGCGAGCGCGCGCAAAAAACTCATCCCTATACGGCTCCTTATATACTCGCTTCGCGTTCTATACACCAGGCCCCTCGCAACGCCCCCGTCTCTCTGTCTCTCTCTCTCTCTCTCTCTCTCTCTCTCTCTCTCTCGTTTCAGGGCCCATCGTCGTCGTTTGGTATTCCGCGAGTGTCGTTCGTCGTCGCCTGCGTTTTTTTCCTTTTCCTTTTCATGCCGTGCCTTCCTCTCTTTCAGGAGATTATAAAGCGAGAGGGTATACGTGTATTATATACGAGGGATATACACACAGTCGATGGAAACGAGACGGAGACGCGACTGCAACGCTCTGCTATACGACGGAGCAATCATTACGACGGAATATATGTATAAGAGAAGAGGGGGAAGGGGAGAGAAAAAAAATCGACGACGACGGGGATGTTGCGCTCGTTTTTTGCATTCCTCGTGCGTTGAAAAAGCGAAGACGGGCGCGAGTGAGTGAAGAGAAAAAATCGACATTGTTTCCTGGGTGAGTATACAGCGCATTCCGATGTTTTGCGGGCTTTGTCGGTGACGGCAGACGTACGCTGCTTGTCTCGTTGTTTTTGGAAAAGTGGAGTATGCGCTTTATTCGAGTATAACGTTAACTCCGCTCGCGGAGCAATAAATTACGCGTTTAAAAAGTAACGAGGCTTGTATACTTATACGAACGCAGCTGCTACCGCGTATAGTCTTGAAAATCTTCTGATGCACTTGTCGAAATTTCAATACACCGCAACAAGGTGTAAACTCCAAGAGGCGATTGTTTCACCGACCTTGGCAGAAAACGCGCTTTCTCACGCGCAACGCAGTGTATCGCAGCTCGATTTCCATAGGCTCTTTCTCTCTCGGTGCGTCGAGAAAATTAAACCGCATCGCGCCGAATCCCCAAGGAGCGATTTTCATTACCTCCCAAGGAAAAATCTCCACTCGTTTCATTGAGAGTCAGCAGAGGCTCGTCGCGCACGGCGTATCTCGGCGGACATCTCGCTCGCGCGCGCGGCTCCCGACAAATAATAAATCTCGACTCTTCTCTCCCTCTATCGCGTTCGCCTCCTCTTCTTCTTCTCCTCCTCCTTCGTCACGTGACTTTTTTCGACGGACTGCACCGAGTTTTCATATACGGAATCCTTAAAAGTCATCGTCTTTTGCAAAAAATCGTGTAATTTTCAAAAATGAGCGAGAAGCCCGTACTTTTAATCCTATCCCCCAAAGCAGCACTCATCTCCCTCAGGAAGCAGAAGAAGAAAACTTTGAAAAGCCTCTCGCGAGCTTATCCGAGATGATCGCTTTACGAAGGAATCATCCGTGAGAGAGAGTGATATTAGCATAAGCCCCCCCCCCTCCTCCTCTTCATTGAGGCCCCAAAAGTGCTACCGTATACGCGTACGACACCCAGTAACGTATCTCGCATTAGTTCCACCGAAAACGACGACGATGCAGACGAATAAAATAAAAAAGAAATCACGTGCGCACTCGTTGTCCCGTGGGAAAGCTGAGCGATGCTTCTGAAAGCGCCTACGCGCGCACACCAAAGCGGTGTCCGTTATCTGCGAACGCTATAGACTTTCGAAATAATCGGGTCAGGAAGCACGCGCTCGAAGAGAAGTTTGTCTATAAGTACACGCACCTGGTATACGCGCAAACGAGAGCGAAGCGATAAATTTACAAGCTGGTTTCTCGCTTCGCAGCTTTGATGCATTGGTGACTGCCGTTTTATTCATAGGGAAGATTCCAAGATTCCAATTTTTTTTTTCTTTTTCATTCCAACGTCGAATTAAGGATTACTTCAATAAGTCAGAGCTAATTGAGTGTTTAGGAACACAAGTAGCGCGTCGCTTTACAACAGTCTAATTAATATTGAACAATAGTCGTGCGGTTGTACATCACAGGGAGAAAAAAACGTTAATTAGTGGAATGCTCCTCGCGCATGCAACGAAATATAGATTATAATGCGTTGTACAGTGCACTTTTTACGTGATATTTATTACAGTATATAGCCGTCGAAACGAGCCCTTTGCTTTTAACTATCAATAAGAGGACGTGCCTCGCAGCTGGAGGCTATTTTAAACTCGGCAGCGAATTTCTTCAAGGATAATTGTTTTGAGCAGCGCGTGATTTATACCACATTCGGCCAAGTACACGTGCAAGCGCTGAGAGTCACATTCGAGTTCACATTGTAATTCAGGACTTCTTCTCGACGACGACGATATATAGTTTTGCCCGTCGCGACAGTCCATAACGGTCTGACAATGCGTGCACATTATCTTAAAAACGTTCGTCGCCGCCTGAATTTTTAATTTTTCACTGCCGTCTACTCCTTCTCACTGTATAAAGTCCTTGTTTGCTCGAAAACGCGCAATTTCGACCTGCTTTCGCAGTTCCTTATTTAGTTTATTTTTCCGCTACGATACTCTCTTGTTGTACATACACACGCAGCTGTATATACGTCAGCGAAAAGAAAAGCAAAATAATCATCGACGCCTCGGTAGACATCTCTTCCTCGAAAGGCTGTCATTGAGACACACGCCGTATAATATCCTCTTCTTCGCATTCGATTTTACACCTTGATAAGAGCACATCCGCGAAGAATACGCGGAACGCTTGCTTGCTATACACAGGTGCAAGGAAAGTGTGACTGGCAAACTGAAAAAAAAAAAGGTGAAGAAGACTCGGACGCGCGTACTTACGCACCTGTCGGTGTAGGCCGGAAGTGAGCGTATATACAGTCCTATATCGTTGATATATCAAATTGCCCCCGGCCCCTTTTATACTCTCGAGAGATAAAGAATTAGGCAGACCGGTCTTTCTCTCTCTCTTATGCGGCGACGGTTATTAGCGCTTGCGCTTTCGAGAAAATCTCTCTCACCTGCCCCGTTACGCAAGGCTACGCGTGTCTATCTTGATATCGGGAGACGAGCGCGACGGCACTTTTCGTAATCCTGATGGATCTTTGCGGTCAGGAAGTGGCACGCGAGAGAAAGAGAGAGTAGAAATAAGGGCGGAGACCTGTTTTGACTTTTTTTTTGAGAGAGAAAGAGGGGACCAGAGTATAGACTTTTCGAGTCACGCTGCCGATGAAGTTGTCGACGAAATTAGCTGCTATTTTGGAGGAAATAGCGTTACTAAGTGGCATACTGTTTTGCGGTCAGGAGTGCGTTGTTGTGCGACTGTTGAGCTTGGGGTGGTTTATTTAGTTAGCTGTGTATTGTGTCTGCGGCGTCGAGGAAAAGTTTGAGTGGCTTTTAATGGCTTGTTAATTTTAAACGTTGCTTTACGTGCGATTTCTTTTGTAACTCTATCGTTAGATATTCGTCGATAAAGAGTTTTAATTATATATTAACAATTAGTGTAGTATCTTGTCTGAAATGTCGCACGAATTAGACTTATCGAGAGATCGCAAAGCCGTTCCTCATGAAAATTCATGCAGGAGAAGAATTAGGATGCTCACTTCGTATAAGTCTCGATAATTGCGCGTAACGATGACAACGTGAGAGAAAAACTCAATTGCCTCGCCAGCACGGCGTCGTGCTTTATCGGAAAATCATAAAGCAATTAATAGCCTTCATTAAAAAAAAAAGCCGCTCGCTCGGTAAGAGATGATAATTTTATTTGTTGGATAATTATAGTACAGTAGAAAGAGCTGCGATTGATCACAATTGAAAAAAAAAACATTACAGCTGACCAGAACAAACATTACACATATAGTTAAGTATGAGCAGCCCAAGTATAGTATAAGGCCCAAAAAAAGGCAGTTTCGCCATACGTAACATACTGCTATATATTATGCACTAGGTTCGGCAGTTTTGATAATGGAAGTAGGAAATCGCCTATGCGCCACCTGTCTTCACTGACCAGAGCGACACCGAGACTTCAAGCGGTGGGGACAGCGCCAGTCCAAAACAGCTTTGTTTAATAACTATAGGATCCAATTCTATTTATTGCTCCTCACACTATACTGTCACAACGATAAAAGAAAAAAATACCATGTAATACGAGGACACATCCCAAGCACCTGCAGTAGCTCGCAAGAAAAATCGCACAATACCGTGTGTCGCGCGCTATACAGCTCGCTCGCATAATCCCGTCGTTTGATATTTCCCGTTTTATATAAAACCCGGTACGCGCGCGGTTATACAGCTCCCCATATTAAACGTTATCAAGAATTACGAGCGTCTCCTTCCTTTTTCATACTCTACGGCGTCTTCCATACATTTTTTTTTCCTCCAACCTTCCAAGCGACTAAGTGTAAAAGATAAGAGAAGAGGAAGCACAGATTGGCCGCAGCGATGTATATAGCGCTCTAATTACACGCTCGCGCTTTTCGTCAAATTTACTGTCATCTGCTCTAATTATCGCGCGCACTACGCTAATTAGTCTTTAAAATTAAAATTCCCTGCGAAAATCGCCGCCGAGAGACTGGCTTCCTGCGGGAAAGTGTATATAATGCGCGTGATATAGATGCCGGAGATCCGACAAACTTTTCTCGCTTGTTAAGACCTGTTAATTCGCGCTTGTGTTTATACGCACACGTGGGATGTGTGTATTTTTTTCTGCTATGGCCAAAACGAAGCCGATATACGAGTTTCGCTATTCACATTGTCTCTGCACTCCTGCATATAAGACGCTTATTCAATAAGTCGCGGAGATTAAGCGTAAGCCGTTTTCGCGAGTGCAGCCACTCATCCTCGTCGTCTCGTTTTTCCCTCCGCACATAATAACACAACAACCGCAGACAACATAAAAGTAAGTAGCGCTTAAAGCCTTACAAAGAGAAAGAAAAAGCTTACCTCTTTCTATCTCGTCGACGTCGTTTTGCGGTATGTGTCTCTCGCTTTCAAAAAGTGGGTATATTTTATTCGGAATTACGTGTTCGTTAGAGCGTCTAACACGTCTGCGCTCTCCTCGTGAGAGTTGTTTATGCGCTGCCGTATATTTTACACAGAACGAGAGTATGCACGTATACATCCCCTGCGCGTATACGTATACTATATACACAACAGCGCGCACAGTAGTAGAGAGAGAGAGAGAAAGAGCGTATCAGCGAGCGATGAATATGTATACCTTAATTCGCGGGACTAATTGAATAATTTGTAAAACGCGCGCTCGCTCGCGAGAGAGACAGAGAGAGAGAGAGAGTTCCCCTATCTCTCTCGCGGTCCGGCCTCTTTGCATTTCCCCCTCAGTGTGTATACGTGTACGTTTCGCGGAGTTAAGCGGACGAGTCGGAATGATATCCTCCTCTCTCTCTCGCGGACCAAAGTGCACTGATATAGATAATGCGGCCAAAAATGCAGGGGCCGCAACGAGTCTCGTCTTATGCATGAAAGCCGCAAAAGCATTCATCGCCCTTATGCAAATTGTCCCGACGGCTCTACTCTCTC
The DNA here is from genome assembly GCA_012977825.3 of Pteromalus puparum. Classification (NCBI taxonomy): domain Eukaryota; kingdom Metazoa; phylum Arthropoda; class Insecta; order Hymenoptera; family Pteromalidae; genus Pteromalus; species Pteromalus puparum. The sequence continues at coordinate 3,735,097 of CM053168.1, read as the reverse complement.
TCTCTCGTAATAAACTTCGCTTTTCTTTCGTCGAGATTTTTTTTTTTTTTCGTTTGGAAACTCTCTCTCTCGTATTATACGTATACCAATTATAATGAAAGTGCATCATCTCTGGATGCAATTCCACGCGGCTGTCGAAGCATCCCGACATTTTTAACACGTGTAAAGGATAATTCGCTCCCGACCATTACGATAAAGGCGGCATATAGTAATTTATGCACTCCGTGTATCTCGAAGGCGATAACCTTTTTGCATAATGAGGATACGGCTCGAGCATTGCGCCGCAGTGTGTATATACGATGGAATTACATCACGCAGATTTCTGATTCGCAGCAGCACAGTGTATAGAAGAAGTGTCGGCTCTCTCTCTCTCTATTGATTTATGACATAATTGCCACATTCAATTTGATTTGCGCGAACATTGTTTACCTTTCGCTATCATTGTATATATTGCGACAAATCGACGTCTCTTTTTTTCCCTCAACGTAACCTTCGACCTCAAAGAATCCACGCTCGACGGCAACTTGGAAATTTCCAGAGCGCCTCTCAAAGGTTCGACGGTGGTTATCTCAAGGGAAACATCCCAGAGCATAGATATCACATGACACCTTCGTAAGCAGCTCGAGAAAACCTCTTCTCGTCTTATACATACCGATCGACAAAGGCTCAAACCTCCCCGTCGTAGTCGTCGACTCGTAGCATAGCAGCCATCAACGCAGCGATATACCATAGAGAGAGCGAGAGAGAGTCAGAGTATACCCAGCACTCGCTCTACAAGCGGCGCGCGACGAGGCAGTTTCCATTTTCGGATGAGGGAGCCGAAAGCTCCTTTGATCCTCGACAGTCGGTGTTGGCAAACAGGAACTCCAGCAGCAGCCGCTGCCACCGCGCTTTAATACCTCATGCAAATTTCGGGGAAAAGCGTCGCCAGGCGCGCCAGCGTTTGTGCGAAATGCTAGCCTCTCGCTCTCTCTCTCTCTCTCTCTCTCTCTCTCTCTCTCTATATTGCTTTCCCAACAAATCGCTATATCCGATTCCGCGCGTTGGACCGACAAGCGAGCGAGCCTCCGCGATATTCTCTGCTCCCGAAACACTCGAGAGAGATATATATACATACCTATATAGGCAAGACTGTTCCTATATTGCGATTGCACTTGATTTCGCGGTCCTTTGCTTTTTAGCTTTGTGTGTACGCGCGCGCTTCGTTTTATTTCGCTCCGGCTAAATTTTCATGGAAATGTCGAGAATTTTTTTTCCCCGCCCAGCCTACTAGCTTGAAAACCATTTGCAAGGGAGATTTCCCACGACGTCCTCATTTTTTATTTTTCTCGACCGTCCGATTAATCGTCCTCCTATACCTCACGGTTAATGAAGAGCGTATAGGTGCACATACATCTAACAACGTGACGAAACAAATTTTTTGAAGAATCAGATTTAAAAAAAAAGCCAAGTAAAGGGTTTCATCGAAAAATGGCGCGGACACGCGCGAGCGAGGATAAAATAGCGTGTCCGCACTGACATCGGCCGGCACGATCTGAGCCGGACCTACTCACGTTGCTGGGGCTGCATGCATGCATTCGTGTGTTTCCAAAGGCGCATTCCCATCGGCAACACCAGCAACAGCAAGCACACCGCTCTTTACATTGTCTTATGGCCACTTTGAGCCGCTCGCGTGGCTCCGAGCTCGCTATGTGAGTATGTGTGCATATATATATACGTGTAAGCCCAACCTCTGCAGCGGTCGTCCGCAAACGCGATATACATACAATGCGCCAGATCAAACGGAGAACTACAGCAGAGACAATCCGTTTTTCTTCTTGCGTAAAAGTGAGCCGTGCCTATAGGTGCATTGGGAGGCCTTTTTTTAACGTATAGAACAAAATCGATCCGATAGTCACTACTTGTACACGAAATTACACTGAAACGACGAAACAATATGAAAAAAAGCTAGGAGTAAAGACCCTTCGAAACAGATATCAGCACCGAGATTGAATATTTAAAGAAGTCGTCGTATGTAAAATACTTGACGGAGCGATTTGCATTCATTAGGCAAAGTTAACGGGCTCTATAATCTTTCGACGCACCAGATGTTGCCGAGGATCTCAAGAAGCTCGCTCGCGACTCTCGTAAAAATTGATGTACTTACACGCCCGTGTGCATATAATACACAAGGAAATCTGCAATTACTTTCACCTCGCAAATTAATCAAGCTGTATACTCTGCGACGTGTAATATAGTAATAAATTTAACATCTGAAATTCAAATTTTATACACACACGTGTATACACCTCCCAGAGATCCGAGATGGTGATATTCTAAAAGGGAAAAATCTAAATTTCGTATATGTTTAGGTATATATAACGAATGCTCGAGAGAAGAGTCGTCGTCTCGTTTCTCAACGCGCAATCGTTCATCTCCCGCCGATTTTAACGACAACAGCGCAGCCTCGAAGAAATCGCTCTCTCTCTCTCTCCAGCGATGGCAGTATATAGTTTCGGAATCAATAGACAGACACCGCGTACACACACGTATATATACATATAGGTACCAAAGAGAAAGAGAGAGAGAGAGAGCATGGAGTCAGTATCTTTTTGTCGCGACGGCAGAGCGCGGACCTCCGCGAAATGTCATCCAATGAGGGAGAAGTAAAGGGAAAACAAGTAAAATAATGATAAAAGGCGGAGCTTGCGGCGTGATTTGATTGGTCGAGATATCGTGGCCGCGTTCGCCTGTAGAGGAGGGGGGGTTGTCCTCTCCTCTTCTCGCACACCGCTTTGGCTTGCCTTGCTCCTCTCTTCCTTCTTTCTCTCTATATACTCCTCTCGGCGCTCTCTGTACGAGAGACCGAGAGAGACACGCGGCCTTCGCTTCAGCGGTTCTCGTCTCTCCCTTTTTTTTCGAAGCACACACAACGCTCCCACTATACAACACACGCTCGCTCGCTCTCCGCACTTTTCCACATACTCTGCTCCTCTCGCCTTTTATTCTCCACGGCCAACGAGATGCTATCCTGGATCCGACAGCCGTCTCTCTCTCTTGCTCTCTTGAGTCGAATCGTACTATATATACACAACGCTCTTTTTACCTCGAGCGAGGCTTCGTACACCCTTCGCGGGCGGTGGCTCGTATAGTATAGTGACCGGTTCTCTTCCTCGACGCTGTGGTACTTAAGGAAAATTGAATTGAGCCGCATGTAGATGCGAGAGCGCGAAATAGAAAGAGGGTTTTAAAATATGGCAGAGCTATAGGATATAACGCCTCTCGATATATCGTTGAAGCGCAAATCACCTGTATGGGACTGTATAGGGGGATTATAGTAATCCAGTATGGACACCGTTGCTTTTTTTTGTTGTTGTACCGACGATGTACTGGTTTATTACGTGACTTGCATTTGTTGGAAATGGTTTTGAGACGGTTGTCAGTGATACTGCATCGCGACAGTAAAAATTTCTAGAGTTATAAATAAATAATGAAAATCCATAAACAAAAGTGAAATTGTAACTGGTAAACGAACCATTTGCAATGTCTGTAGTATTAAAACATGAACGGCCCAAGCGCAGGCCAATAGCAAAGGGCAGTTTTGGCACAGGTGAGGACCACTAATAAATGCACTGGACTTACAAATAGCGATGAGGGAAATACGAAAGCGCCTAGGCGCCACCTATCTTTGCTGACCAGAGACAAGAAGAGTTAGATGTAATTGAAGTATTGCGATTATGAGCCAATAAGGCTGAGTCTTGATATAACGATCAATATATACTCGTTGACGTATAATTAGCTTAATTGTCCATTGTTAGAATCCGAGAATAATAAATTTTACGTATCTCCGTAACGACGCATTTGTCAAGGCACACACTAATCGGGAAGACCACACACACCGCACACAAAGGATTGACAAATTCGAACGATTATCTACCCCGCGCGAAGTATACACATACGACTCGATTGCAATGTGTCGCATGTGTCGAGTTAAATGAAAAAGTTAATCGAACATATGGCGAGAAAAGCGTTCGCGCGAAAAATCCAGGAATACGAATTTCGTGCGGGCTTAGTAGTATATAGCACTGTAGCGCGCTAAGTCTCCTCCTCTCGTGTGCACAGCTATCCCGGAAAATTAATAAGCCAGCATGTGGTTCGCCGAAATGGGAAGTGCTGGTTAATTCCGCGGTGACGGCGAAGCCTCCATTCTCTCCTACGCACCGACGAGTTTCTCTTCTCCCCCCCTGAAACGGCTGAATGTAATAACGATCGCAACATTAAACTCGACCCCCGCGTACAATAATTCAATCACGATATTTATTATCGATTTTCGACGGAGACTGGATACCAAGGAACCTGCCTATGATGCAGTCAATCGAGAGTAAAAATTAATATCGCTGATGAGCAAGCTGGGAATCTTATCCATCATCCCTAATGTGGTTTTAGTGATTAACGCGATAGTTTGAGGGGTGTACGGAGGTTTTCATTGAAATCTATCAATTTATCGTTATACTCGTCCGATATTTCGCTCAACTATAACATAATTTTTAATTCATTTTCCAGATGATCGTCTCTCCAGAACATCACCGTAAGTACACCCACGACATCAAGCTCTAACATAACAATTTCCCCACAAAAAAAGAAATCCTCTCGAAACTCAGCGAGGCATCCGCTCACAGCAGTAGTTAACAGCACACAGTCGACTCAATCCATGCGTGCGGCATCCCGGAAGGTCGTCGCATGTATAGTATAGCCATAGCGAGCGAGGAAAATTAACGCCGGCGCGAATCAAGACGACAATGTGATTCATCAGTTAAATCCGCGTGCATAATCCTTTAGAGCTGCGCATTGCCAGCGTCACCGTTGCTCTATGTCCTTTCCCCCTGTAGTCGTCACGTACAGACACACATACACATCGACTGTGCGAATTATAATCACAGTTGTGGTTAGCCCCGGGGTCGTCGGCTGCTGCCGCTATATACGAAGGGGGTATTTACCCGGGCCTGCATCCCAGTATGTATAGGTATATATAGAATCGTCGCGCATTGCAGCCGCGGGCTAGATGGAAATCTGCGGCATTCAGAGGCACTGGCCAAGAAAATTGCCTGACAACATTCGCTCGCGCCCACCCGCTTTTCGCTATATATATATAGTATAGGCCGAATTATCCTGGCCACAGCTCTATATACCCACACACACACGCGCGCGCTCGTAGTATAGTAGAGGCGACTAGACAAAGAGGGAATTACCTCGAGATTTTTCGCTGTCATCGGGCCCCGCTCTCGGTCTTCTTTTATTTTTTCCTCGTTCCTTCGTTGGAGATTGTAGGCTGAGCTCAGAGAGAGAGAAGCATGCCTCGCTGCAGCGGAAAATATCCTTCTATTAAATCGCCCGTCGTGATTGTCCCCACGATTTGCATTATTCGCGGGCGACGACGCGGCTAAGCGATATTCCGCATATAGAGTCCTGTGTGTCCGTTGTGTGGACAGCATAGCTACCGCCGTGCGTAATTCGTATCACACCCTTTCGCCCGGAAGAACTCGATGACGACTGTATTTTGCGGAGGTGGTCTTCTCTCGTTATTAGCGCATTATGCCGCTCGAGCTATCGTTGAACTGTGATCCTATATGCGGTTTGTCTGCGTGGAGTTGAAGGGATTTCTCGCTAGAATATGGCTAATTTCTCATTTTATTTTATCGAGACTTTTCCACTTTATAATACTCTTTCTTTCAACGGCCATAAAACACTCGGTGCGTGCAACAATTTGTCAGAGTCAGAAGCATCCATCGCCTGTGTATCTCCTGCATAAATCAAGCTATAATCACAACGCGTGCTGTACTGCTCATCAAAAGCTCCTCAGCGTAGCGTATAGCCACGGAGATTCTTCCCGCCGCTTCTGGAATCAAAGAGACATTAACGATGAGCACAGCAGATAATGTTATAACAACGCTTCGCTCTCAGCATTGTCTGGCGTTATTCTAGTGTCTCTCACACGTAAGAGACAGAGATGATGGCTGCGCGACAATCGGCTAAATAAGCCCGGGCTCTGATTGAATCATTGTCACGCGAATCGCGTTAAATACCCGTGAAATTAACAGGAACGTCGCCGCAGGCACCCGAGAACTGTGCGCGTGGTTATACAGTCCCTTGGTTGGAAATTACGGGATTCGCCTGCGGTGCTGAAGCTGATGCGCCTGTCTGCGCGCAGTGCTTTTCGAGTATCGTTATCCGGATCACTCGTGTATGCGATAACGAGTTGTATAAACGATGCTTGTTTAATTTGCTATTTTTGCGATTAATCAAACCTATTCACAAAGAAATCTCATCACCTCTCGCGAAATCATTCCTAATTGCCCGCCAAACTAGCTACCGCACACTTACTCCACTCAAATCGATCCCCCAACGCAATATCTCTCTCTCTCTCTCTCTCTCTCTCTCTCTCTCTCTCTCTCTCTCTCTCTCTCCCGGAGTAAACAAACCGGATGGAAGCGTAAGCCGATCGTCCAACTCGGCATCCCCTCACGCGCAAACAGCGTGTATAGCCGGAATTTAATCCATCTTTAGCGCTTGCTTGCGCTTGCCGCCGATCTGCCGTATAACCACTAACAGTATATAGCGAGAGATTTGTCTACTCTGCGGTGCCGATAGGGCGCCGTATACACACTGCGAGCTCTCTCTCTCTCGCGCCGGACATATGGGCAGCGACGACATGTGGCCGGCCCGAGAAAACCGCATCACCCCATCCCAGTGTTTGCCTCGTCGTCGCCGTTTAGAGAGAGAGAAAGGACTAAATGCTCGACGCAATTTGTAGCAATTTGTTAAGTAGCAGCTAGCCGGAACATTACCTATATTGCCAAGAGAGAGACCCTATAGTCCATCCTGAACAGTAGACCCTATGGCTTCAGAAGATATACGAGGCTAGTGGCCAGGCGACAGATTTATCGCTTCTCGAGAGGAAGGAACCTGACTCTCTGTATGTGTGTCTGTGTATGTGTAGATCGTGCAAATGGAAAAACGCAAGACTCCACCTGAGTGTGCGGCTATACTATACGTCGCGCGGTGGCGCTGGACCAATGATGTATCGACTCTGTGGTGTGCGGCTGTTCTTATTTTTCCACTTGTTTGATTAAGCCTCTTCGATCTCCTTCGCGCCAAGAGCACTTTGGTAATCAGTCGAATGGGCTTGTTCAGTGGGTGGATAAATTTTTCCGCTGATTTCGCTTGGCTGTTTGTCTGGGTTAGAGCAGCCTTCCGACGCTATTATGATAATTGCTTATTGAGAGACTGGAGCTGAGCTTACTTCGAGTTTGTTGAAACTTGACTGAGTCAACATTTCTTTTCTCGAAGTAAACAGCTATTGTTACGAGTTTCAGCTTGAAGTTTTGCCTGAAGAAAAGTACTAAAGATCGTGTTACACTGAGGAGATTACAGCTTTTTTTCGAAAAAGCACTCAGACAGATTCCGATAAAAACCACACCTCACTCCAGCCGTAAATTTTTGTTTGTAAACACGTACCGACGTACGGAGATCACGCATCCGAGTAAAAGCTCGAGTCACTCTCGGCGCTTCGACAGTCACATCGCATCAGACACGGAGAGAAAGAGAGAGGATAGAACGCGCGAAAGCAAGGAATAAAGCCAGAATGACTCTCTGGTCTTCCGCGAATGCTTTTAGTCGATGAGTTCGGATACCTCGCAGCATCCCGTTATACGTTCCGTTTCGTACCACAGCCCTGATGCTCTCGCTCTTAGCCTCATCCATATGTAACAGTCGCCTGCTATTAATGACGCAAANCCTGCTATTAATGACGCAAAAGGGGGGGGGGGGGGGAGTGTATGTACAGCACAGAGAAGAAGTAGAAGAAGAAACGGTGTGGTATCCGCACCCTACTATAGTACTACGCCGCCCTTTATCGTTGTCTTTTCGTTATCTGATAAATATAATGGAATTGTTTATTCGATGTGAGGTCAGTGTGTGTGGTAACCTGTGCTGAGATTTATGCTTGCTTCTTTTTGATAACGAGAGGGAGAATGAAGTTTCCGCGATTGACCCGATGATCTGATTGATTTATTAAGGTGCTTTTGCGCTCAGTTGCGGCTGATTTCATTAAGCAGGAGACCATTAAGGATATAATTTTTGCGGGTGTCTTGAATGATCGCGATATATTTGGAAGAGAGAGATGATAAATGTTTAATTCAATTATCTGCTTTATCGGGAAAGTAAATCATCATCAAAAGGATGCTTATCAAATGAATTCTCGTGAATTGTTGGAGCTGATAATTTTCGCGCTCGATAGAAATCATCAATGCCCAGCCTTATAAAGTGAAAATTGAAAAAATATGATTAAATCAAAATTTTACGCTTGTGCCGCTAAAATTTTTTTATTAAAAACTGTTGCGAGTCTAAGAGAACTTAATTTCGATTTGCGTGTACGTGTGATAAAACAAAGCAGTTTTGGACTGGACTTTCTCCCTCACCGTTTGAACTCACTAGTTTCTAGCTGGCGAATATAGGTGGCGCATAGATATAATTTCATTTCTCTCATAACAATCTGGGCGCCGAGTTTAGATATAGCGGTATGTCAACTATGCCAAAGCAGCCTTTGTTACCCTTGCTGCTAAGGCTGCTCATGCTATAACTGCTTAAGAAGAAAAAATAATTCTATAATAATCTAGTATTTACTGGTACCGGTTTTCACCAATGAGGGCATAAAAAGAGCAACATTGAAAAAAAATGTATTTTCCTTCTTATTAAAAGCGAGGTTATATCAAAAGAAATTCCTCGTCACATTCTATTTCAATCCATACAGTATAAGATACATCGCCGCTCATGCATCAGCCAAGAAATAGAGATATCAATTCCAATCCAGCTACACCTGACGAATAACCGGTAAATCCAAGTACGTTAATCCCCTTTTCTTTAAACTCTGAAAAAATGCTCTCCTCTTTACCCAAAACTCCAAAGTATACACACCGCACGAGTGAATCCAAAGCATTCTAGAAAGTATTCCTCCTTCACAAGAAAAAAAGAATAAAAAACACGCACCGAAACCGATCTCGACAAATGGCGCGTCTCCCTCGTGTCTATTGTACTCGACACCGATGCGTGCCACCGGCGCCGTGCTGACCATTTTCACTCGTCGTTCCCCTCATAGCTTCTCTATTTTTTCTTCCTCTTTTCTTCGCGGCACGCACAACATCCTCTTTGAATTTCGGCACGTACGTGACACCTGCTTCTTCTTTGAGATGCTCCTTTCTCTCTCTCTTTCTCTAGTTCTCGGACGACATTGAACAGGTAATTCTGACATATGCCGCCGTCGCGGGAATTTTCCAAAAGGATGCCGATCGCTATTTCAAAAGGAGTCTAGGTCGCTTTTCACTTATGGGGAGCCGCTGGCAGTTTGAGAAATCGCTCGAATCTGTTATCTCTCTCTCTCTGAGTGTGAGTATGTGCGGGCTGCTGAGAAATACGTGGTCTTATTTTCACACATTCGTCTCGAGAGGAGATTTTTTTGTGTGCGGTGTATGCTCATTTTTTATAGATCTTTAATACACGATTGGAGGAATTCCATACGTGTGATGTTTCAATTTGGAGCTCGAGTTTACATTCGTAAGGGAAAAATGGTTCGGAAATAAAATCACGAAAATAAATTGCGTTTCTAATACGCTATAATTGAAACAAAAGATCGTACATCACGAGCTAACGATTCTCCCCCTCCCGTTTATCACACCGAACCAATAAGCCGAAGAAAAAACACATCCAAGCCCCGTGTTTTCCCAAACTGAACAAAANAAAAAAAAAAAAAAAAAAATCCCTCTGTCCCGAAAGCGCAAGCGATAAGCAATTACGCATCGCGTAAAGAGGGGCCATAAGGTACCATTAGCCATCTAAGTGAGCGCGACCACGAGTTCGTTGCAGTAGAGCTCAGGCGACTACTCTTGCATCGAATGGTCCCCAAGCGGCTGTTAGCCCCGAACGTCTTCCCTTTCTTCCAACTCGATAGCGTATACGCAGGCAATCGGGCCCCAGTGGCGTAAATTATATCGCGTCGAGTACTGAAATTACCCTCGGAGTCAAGAGACGAACATGTGGCGTCATTTGTTATACGCGAGCGCTAGAGAGAGAGAGAGAGAGAGAGAGAGAGAGAGAGAAAATGGGATGAGTCGACTGGTTAGGGTATAGTGTGGGGCTCTATTCTTCCCCCCTGCTGCTAGAATTTGTCTACGCGTATATTATAACTATATGCGTAAGTGCGTGGATGTGTGGGCAAAAAAGTTATATTAGGACCTTTGAAAACGTCGTTGCGGATGGGACTGATTATTTACGGCTGTGATTACTTGCAGGTTCGAAGTGGCCTGCGATTTTGCACGGTTTGCGGGAGTCGTCGTGCGTTTGTTTTGGGTGAAAGTTGGCTCGAAGGGTATTTCGGATGAATATGCAAATCGATTGGTTTCTCGGAGGCTACTGTAAAAGATCGATGTGTGATCAGTTCCATTAGCACTGGTATGCGTCATTCGAGTTTCATCAAATAACAGGAAAAGTTTGTCATTTGTCATTTGACCCAGATTTTTCTTTATAAACGCAAATCTATTCCTAACAGTTAAATCAACGCAATACACCCCTTTGCACGAATAATCAGCATCTAAACAAAGCTCTGAATACACAACCCTTCTCCATATCTGCAACCCTGTGCGCCTCGACGAAGAATAACATTAACTCCTCTACAACATGGAACCAGGAGGAAGAAAGAGTCATTAATTTGCAAGTAGGTCGCTCGTGTGTGCAAAGTGCAAAACTCACCAACCCTGTCTCTCTCTCTCACTGCAGTCCCAGTAGCAAACTTCCACCAGTCGTCGCACGAGCGCATGTGGACATATGGTCAGCAGAAGCAATGCGCGGGACGCAAAAAGCGAGAAAAAAGCCGACGGCCGCGACAGAAGTTGGGAGTGTCGCCGGGTGATATATCAAGGCTTAAACTGTCCTGGTCCCATGTTCTCTCCTCTCTCTCTCTCTCTCTCTCTCTCTCTCTCTNCTCTCTTCTCTCTCTCTCTCTCTCTCTCTCTCTCTCTCTCTCTCTCTCTCTCTCTCTCTCTCTCTCTCTCTCTCTGTCTCTGCGCATATACACACATATACACGTACTCGCATATATACAGCGTATGGCGCAGTGTATAGCATTAGTTAATAGCGTAGAATCCGCCCTGCGGGGACTAATACGCCGGTATAGCACCTATACGTATAGTGGAAATGCGGTTTCCAATCTGTTACGTTTTTACACTGGACCATCCGAGGATTCTTATTTCGAGGGGAGCGTTTATCGCGCCTTTTTGTCTCGGATCGTCGGACACGAGCGAAATCCGATTTTTTTTTCTCCTCGTTCCAAGTTTCTTTGTGCTCTGCGGGCTGATGCGTGTGCGAGCTCGCCCGCGCGATTAAGGTAGCATTCGCGAGCAACAGGATTACGATTTTTTTCCTTGCGATGAGTCGTCGATAAAGGGAATAAGGTTTTATCGGCGGATTGGCTGTGATGGTGATGGATTTTTATGGATTGTCGAGGCTCTTTGTCCAGCGACGAGCTATGAATAATATCGTGCGTAATATTATAGTACTTCTATTCTAGAAAGAGAATTCATTCATCGTGATGTACTTCTTGACTAATTCCTGCAAATTTACAACGAGAGCTTCGCCAGTCACAGCAAAAACTCTTATTAGAATTCAAAACAGCGCGTCAGTAGGAACAAGTCGGAGAGAGCCGGCCGGCAACTTGTTCGATTTGCGATTCTCTCAACGAATACGTTAACACACTATCCGTCTCATGATTATGCGACATCGCGAGTAAACTAATTACTCGGATATACATCTCCCTCATCATCAAACCTGTGTACACACTCAGCTTGACCCGTAACTTCCGCAGCTATACACACAGTCTATCTCTCGACGGCGCATCATTAATTCCGTTGATTGCGCGGCTCGAGCTTTGGCAAAAGAAGAAGCTTCGCGCTCGACTCGTCCTCATAAAGACGTGCCCCCCCCCCCCCGAGCGTATATACATACACGTGCTCGTAGAGCTACAGAGAGAAAGAGAGAAAAAGGCGTCAAAAAAAAAAAAAAAAGTAGAAGAGCAGAGGATAGCTGGCGCGAAAGTAATCACAGTCGCTCGCGCGAGCGCTCGTTACATATTCAGCGAGACTCTAGGATTATCATATATCCGAAGGTGTCCCTTTGACGGAGCGAGAGAAACTCGTGCAGCGGCTGCTGCAACGCGCAGCCGTATATAAAAGTTCAGAAGTAATCGCCGGCAAGTTTGGCGGCTCCTCTCTCTCTCTCTCTCTTACTCTCCGCGTGATCGCAATATTTGAGCCCCGGAAAAGGGCTACCGACGCGCGATGAATAAAAACGTTTGAAGTATCGCTAGGTGCAAATTAACGCATAATTGTCAAACGTAATGAAGCCATAAGCTTATACTCTGCTGCGCGTGTTATATATATATATACACCTATATAGGAATCCTTGGACCTCTGCTCTCATTTAGTCTCTGTCGCGAGTAGTCTCTCTTTCCGGGGGNGGCCCCCCCCCCCCCCGAGAGCGTATATACATACACGTGCTCGTAGAGCTACAGAGAGAAAGAGAGAAAAAGGCGTCAAAAAAAAAAAAAAAAGTAGAAGAGCAGAGGATAGCTGGCGCGAAAGTAATCACAGTCGCTCGCGCGAGCGCTCGTTACATATTCAGCGAGACTCTAGGATTATCATATATCCGAAGGTGTCCCTTTGACGGAGCGAGAGAAACTCGTGCAGCGGCTGCTGCAACGCGCAGCCGTATATAAAAGTTCAGAAGTAATCGCCGGCAAGTTTGGCGGCTCCTCTCTCTCTCTCTCTCTTACTCTCCGCGTGATCGCAATATTTGAGCCCCGGAAAAGGGCTACCGACGCGCGATGAATAAAAACGTTTGAAGTATCGCTAGGTGCAAATTAACGCATAATTGTCAAACGTAATGAAGCCATAAGCTTATACTCTGCTGCGCGTGTTATATATATATATACACCTATATAGGAATCCTTGGACCTCTGCTCTCATTTAGTCTCTGTCGCGAGTAGTCTCTCTTTCCGGGGGACGTCTTCACTTTTTCTCATCTACTCGGTGTGCGGGGGTGGCGCGGCTCAGACGACGTCGGCTTCTTTCCTTTGCGCCGCGAAATGAGACGCCCTCACGCGCAAACTTTGATTATTTTTCTAACAACTTTCGCACAGCCTGAATATGAATTCTATCGTCGAGGTAGGCGCGGTGAGATATAGAGGCGTGAGATTTTTCATCGCAAGAGACGATAAGTCGAGGGAATATTGGAAGGCGAGTAGAAGATTCTTATTGTACGTCGTGTGAAAAATAAACTAAACCGTAGGACTCCATCCATAAATCAAAAAAATCTTAAACCATTAAAGCTCAAGCCTCGTAAACAGGCTTATCGTCCTTTCGATCTACATCGTCCCATTTCTCCCGAAAAATCCCTCGTCCAGTTTCAATTCCACACCATGTCGGCAAACTCTCATCTCGCTCTCATAACACACGCGGAACACAACGAGGGTCGCGCGAAATCTCTCTCTCTCTCGAGTCGCACGTGCGCAACGCGCGCAAACAGACCCAATCGCAGATAAAGCGCCGGTCGTTAAGCAGCACCGGACTCATCGATGCGGAATGAAAGTGTCGCTCTTTGTAGCAGTATACAGCCATAGATCGAGAGCTACCGGTTACGCACGTTTCCGCTTCGGCTAAAATTGCAAAGAGGGAGGTGCTCGCGCGCTCGCAGAAACAACGAGCAAATGAGAAATTGAGACATCAAAGCACCCTTCAGTATAGCGTGCGGCTGGCTATGCGATTTACACCTTATAAATAAATATTGCTAAAATTTGTATTGGAGGCACTGGATCGGCTATAGTCTAGCTTTTTTTTTGTGCGAATGAAATTTTGATAGATTCCGATTTTGAATATGCGGACAACGATGCGTATTCATTCCGCTGAAGCGAGGCGTAAACGCGCGATTTTTGAATTATTCACAATAGATTTACACGCTCGGATTAAATCGGCACGAAAAAAAAATAAAAATAAAAACAAAATAACCAGGAACAAAGTGACAGCTATCGACTCTCCATCGTGACGAGGAGAAAAAAAAAAGAAAGGAGTGAGGGCTATACATTATCCCCGAGTTATGCCTCCGCAACAGCAGCAGTGGCACAAGTCACAATTTATCCCTCGAGTCCTACTGAAGGGTTGCGCGTATACCAGCTCCGAATGCCAGATCACGCGTGATCAATTAATTTGAGCTTTATCCGAAACGGCTCGTGAAAGAAAGAAGCGACAGAGCAAGCGGAGGACACTTTATTGTCGTATAGCAGCCGGAGAATGCGATCCTGGTACTGTGTACCGGGGCGCCACGTGGACACAATGCGCGGCACGCGTGCTTCTCTCTGACTCCATCAATTGCCGTGCTCTCGCGCTCGCGCCCCCTAAAATACCAAAGGCAAACACGACTCAGAGCGTCCTGTGCATATACGGGGGCGTGTCTCTCTCACGCGTTTTGTCGCCTGGAAATTAATGATCTGCGGAGATGCGAAGTTATATATATAGAGTTTTTCGTTCACTGATAGCGAGTGTAGTCCTATACTCGTATAGGCTTTGTGTTTTTGAGTGCAGTCGTGCGCGAAGGATTGGACTGTGAAAAATGAAAGCTGCTGTAAACTATATGCGAGAGTTGATGTGAGTTGTCGGTACTTCGAGCATGTACCAGAGCTTTGAAGGTTTTCTTTAAGGTCGAGACCACTTGGTCGATAACTGACAAAAAACATAGCTGTATTATAATGATTGCAGTGAAACACTTGTAAGTGATATCGGAGTCCGAATAAGTGGCATAAGGCCAATCGATATTGGTCTTAGAGTAAAGCTTCGTAAAATACGCGATGCGAAAAAAGTCTGTCGCTTATTTAACCCGTGGCAAGTCAGCACCCGCTATTGATGGATGAAGATCGATGTTGTGTTTTTTCTTTACCGCTCGTATTTCCTTTCCATATGTGATAGCGGTGAGTGAAACAAAGTCCCTTGAAGTTAAACGATCGTTTATATGTTAGATAGGTAGTTTTTAAATAACGTAAACATCAAACAGCCTTTAGGCAACAATAGTTAACAGAGTCAGTCGCAGTTATAGTATGAGCGGCCAAATCATTAGCTGGCTCAACAAAAGACAGATTTAGCATGGATGATATACCACTGTATATGGACTGAGTTTGCAGATATCGATATGGGAAACAGAAAATCATGCACCACCTATCGTCGTTAAGGTGAGTCAGAGACTCGGGGAGTTCGAACCGTTGGTGAGAGAGTCCAGTCCAAGCATTTTTTCAATTTTCACTTTTCGAAGTATTATCAAAGCCTTTTGCGATCGAACATTTGTCGAATTGTTTAAACAGCAAATGAAACTTTCCCCAAAGAATGAATGCCTGTTCATTATGTCATCCTCGAGAAGAGCAAGAAATAAACGATCAGCGCTCTCGAGAAGTGGGAAAAAAGCATAGCAGCGCATCTCCGGCATAAATAACGTCATCGCCCGGGCGACAAAATAGCCCGTGACGAAAGCCCGAGGCTGTGCAGTCCATTACCTCCGATATTCGAAGGCCGTCGAGTTTTCCCGTCGAAGTGAATCCTACGCTCGTGCGAGAGAAGCGAGCCAGAAGAAAGAAGACGACGGGACAAAAAAAAAGGAGCAGAAGAGGAACGAGGGTGGGTACTACACCCTTCATCGGAAAAATGAAAACTCGAGGGGGAAGAAGAGATGCGGTGGTATTATATTCGCGTTAGTGGGTATACGGGAGATATGAGCGAGTGGAGGCCACGAAGGGCTGATGGTCAGTTGTGGCTCCGTATGGAGGCTCATCAATAATGCCTGCATGACGGGCGAGTGCTTCTTTCGGAGGCGGAGTGCGAAATTTTGAATTTTTGGCCGTGACGAGCGTGAACGACGCGAGCTTTAAAGATTGATCGAGTGGCAGTTCGAAAAAATGTTTATCTGAACAGTTCAAAGTGTTTGTAAACTTACGTAATGGTTCAGCGGTAATCAACTCACCTTTAATTTTTAAATTGCCGTTAATAGGCAACAATATAGGAAATATCCCGAGCCAAATGACCAAAGGATGACATTTCAATATCGAAATAATTACAACGCGACAACAATAGCGAAATTCCGCCATTTCCATTATCGCGCTTATAGAAAAGGCGGAAGCGATCAGACTCCGCACATAAGAGCCCCTTCGCTTGGACAGTAAGTATCCAGCGCGTTCCACACTCTCACCCCTGTTTCCATCTCTCTCTTTCTCTCTCTCAGCTGCGACGCGCTACCATCCAAAGCACACACCTCGAGCCACACGCACACAGACAGGGGGTCTCGCTTTCGTTGCGCAAATCCAAAGGGGATCGAAGTCAGCCGCATCGCCACGTGCACGTCTCTCTAGCTGTTTGCTGGGTACACAAACCTATAGGGAAGCTTGCCGTACACACACATAGCCGCTCTTTTTCGCGGCAACAATGCTCGACGGGTTACCAAAACAGCGGCGCCACGCCGGCATATAAGCGATATTTATGTCAGCATAAAGAACCCCAAAAGCCGCGCAAGCTAAAAGAACAACCAGCGATGAGAGTATATGGATGCTGCTACTGCTGCTGCTACTGTCTCTCCCTTTTACTTTCGAGATGGCCCTTTTCATTGCTTGCGGGTGAGTCGGCGAAGAGGATTTTTCGAGATGGAGAGAGAGGAGAGGAAATGGGGGGAGATGGACGCGTCTAATCCTTCGAATTCACCTGATGACTCGCAAACGTCGATGTATCCCGATGTATTTGCCCTCTCGATGCTGGATCTCGTCTCCGAGGGGTTTAGCGACTTATTTTCTTCTGAGACTCTCATACATATTAACACGGAGGATGGAAAATCTACTGCTATGCTCTGTTTTTTTTTTTTTAGTATTGTTATCGTGAAATATTTTTTATCAATCGGAGCGTAACGAACCTCTTCGCTCTATCAACTATTATATAAATCGAAAAGGCAATGACGCGCGCCGCGACACAAGCCATAGCCGCACCGGCGCAAACGAGGGATGGTTTTACAGCGTTCGTGTCACGCTAAATCTCCGGCGCATTGTTCGCACCCCCTTGATTTTTCCATTTGCACCCCTCGCGGCACACGTACATACGTAGATAGATACGAGAGTCGACAGAACTGGCCTGATGTCCCTCCGTGACTGTCCTCCCTCTATATCGTCGTTGCGATGACGTACATCTCCACCCTCCGAATATCTCCCTGTGTAGTGTATATCTTTCTTTTTCTCCTTCTTTTTTTTTTTTTTTTTTTACTGTTTTCTGTATTCGCTTGTGGCTACACGCTGACGCACTCGTGTTTTTCTTTTCCGCGCATTTTTTACGACGCGTTTTATGGCCTCTGGCCGGCTTGAGAATATTCTCGATATATAGCTTATTGGGGTGTATACTTTATGGGTTTTTGCATGTAAGTGAATTTACAAAATTGGATTGTTGTGTGGCCGGGCGCGCGTGCTGAGTGCGTTTTTGCAAAATTAGAATATATTAGAATCGACAGAGAAGAATCTTGCTCATGAAAATCTTAAATTTTAAATTAATAAATTATAACGACTGTCTTGGTAGTTCAAAGTTCTACAGTATTTGAAGGATCAATGTAAGGTTGTCACAATATTTTGATATACCTCTATACTTTTATTTTTTTGGGAGAGGGATTTGAATTCGATGGTTATACCAAGATGCTCGAAAAAACACAACTTTCTAGACCCGGTGGACTCCTCGAATCGACTGCCAAGGGGTCCATCCAGCCCAATTCCGAAAATCCAAAAAATTTTATACGAAATTATACACGAGCGAGACTTTACGGATTTGGATTATTGAAAAAAGTATCACAAGACTACGTTATTCTTAATGAAGTCGTTGTCATTTTATCGCACACTCCTGATAACGGGCCCTTTGACAAGGCTGTTGGGTTTATAAGAGAGATGATTAATAATTAAGAGTCGGGAAAGTTCAGGGCGTGCGCGTCTGCTGTAAACCCCTCGGTATAGTGTGGGATGATTCTCCATTGCTGGATGCAGGGATACGGCACAATAGTAATTTACGTGTCCCGCAGGGCCAGATAACTTCGTATATATCTACAAAGGTAATCGCTTATTTCTCTCAATGGTTATGATATTGCCGAATTAAATTAGATAAGAATAATTAATACGACCTTTTCACCCGGATCGTTCTTCACGTTCGTAGATAGATGGATACATCGGGAGATGATGCGAAAATAATTAATTTTATCGCCCTTGCGTACGTATCTTACGACTGACAACTATAATTTATGCAGTCGATAATTATTTATAAAAATATGAGTATAAATAATAGAAATACCGAACAACATAATGAAAGTAAGGCTCTTAGTTGCACAGAAACTCGAAAAAATAAACAGCTCTTTTTCTGCTCGCGCGTTTGTTATACTCGCCATAGTCTATACACCCGATATAGCTCCGCAGAATACAATGACCGTCGACGGACCGGGAAAAATCTAGCCCGTCATGCCTGCAATACTCCTATCCCCAAAATATATAATATATCGAATCTCCAGCGATACGTGCACATGCGTCCGCAGACACACGCTCGCCCTATAATACGCGTCCAGAAATATATCCGCGGGTCGACCGGCTGGAAATCACACCCCGGTAAATTGACCCTTCGTCGCTAAATACCTCCCTTTGACACGTCGATCCTATACCCCGATACAGCGGGGGGTCACATATACACACAACGGAGAGAAAACCGAGGTGAGATTCGCTCAGTATAACTGTACCTACACACATACACACGCACACAGTTGGCCGAGTGACGGGTAAACTCCGGAGGGGACGACGACGACAAAATCGGTAGGAAATCATCGAAAACAGAGCGACAGAGAGAGAGAGGCTTTGACAGACGGACGGATGAGCCCTTTTGGATGATCCTGTATGGCTGCTCTGTAGTATAACGTCAAAATCGAGCTGATACGTAGACAAGCGTGCACGATCGAAGGTCGAGATCGAAAGGATGGATGTAACGCGTGGGCTCGTTATATGGATCGTCGAGAGAGGGTATTTTTGGAGAATGAGTTGCCGGATGTTGATGTGTGAATTAAGATTAATACGGAGATCGTGATCGATGAGCTGCGCAGATTAATTGCGATATTATTGATTCTTGATTGCTTATTCTTAAATAGAAATTGCAAATAAATGTTATTGTCGCAACTATAGGTATAATAAGGATAAAAGGTAAAAAAAAGGCTGAAAGCTGTCACAACCCCTACCCCCACACTGTACACATACACTCACCCTATACTTTGCCATCAACTTGAACAATCCTTGCGCAACGAGAGCAAACAATCCTTCTCTGTTTGGCGAAATATTTTGGCGACACGGTCGCACATCGCATACAGCAGCTATATCCAAATACACTCGTGCACACGAGGCAAAATATTTACAGGCATGTATAGGAAAATACTCTCGAAAAAAAAAGGGGTCAGCTATAATGGCCAGGACAAACGTATATGGGCTCGAGACGGTTATTGGCAATTCGTGCACCGCAGAAAAAGAAAGGTACTACCGCCGCCGCCGCCGCCGTTGCCACAGCCTCGCTTTGTTATACCAGCGTGAGATCAGCTGCGCCACGTGCCGGAGATCAATGTGTTTTGATTCTTAGACTTCGCTTTATGTCCGCGCTTTGGAGCCCCTGCTATACATTGTGCATATATATAACCCTCGACTGTAAGGCAATGGCACTCGAAAGTATTCAGCTGCGCGAGCGCCGTGTATTCCTATAGTGCAACTTTGTGTAGAAGATTTTGCGTTGGTGTATAACTGGTTCTGTATACCATACGTTTCAATTATAGCAAACGTATTTTTCGCGTTCAATTTTTTTTTCATTAGTTATGTTCAAATATCTTCAAAGCTCTCAGCGAAATCAAACATCTTCCGCAAAGTGTCAAGTTCTCGTTATCCAAGCGCGCGTCTTACCCTCGAAAGTATACATAATTACACAATCTCTCGACCCTACCGCGAGAACAATACGCAGCGAATCGTGTGTATAATTCTTTGACGACTCGTCCTCTCAGCCGCATCAAGACATGCGTATAATCAGCGTAAAAGAGAGAGAGGGCGAGAAAAAAGTGCCGCAGTCGCGCGGAAAATAAGCCAACGCTACGGACTACGAGATGCAATTAGCGAGTGTCGCTCTTAGGTGGCGAAGCACCTACTCTCCGATTTAATCAACCGTTAGCTTAGCGTATATATACCTTTACGCTTGCCATCCACTTGAAACGGGCCATTAATTCCTTTGCCAGTGGGATATATATATACATCGTGTAGGTGTGCACGCGCCGAAATAACAAACCTCTTGTCTGCAGCCATTCGTGCGCCGAGATACAAGGACGATAAAATCAGGAGGAGTCGCCGCCGTCGTCGTATGTCGAGCTGCTATACTATAGCTTTCCACTTGCCGACTTTGGAGAGGAGAGAGAGGGCAAGACGACGGGAATAGCAATTAAAAGTATCTGGCACAGTCTTCGTTAAAACTTTTTCTACTTCTCGGAGGGGAAGAGAGAGAGAGAGAGAGAGAGAAGATAAGCGCTACTGCGGCATTATTAAAATGTCGCGCGCACCGCGAGAGATCGTCGACGGCTGCGGACGAGTATAGTCCAAGAGTTTTTATTTCCGACGGGAAGAAGAGCGTATCGTTTCATGATTTTGAAAATTTCGTAAAACCGTACGAGCATGAGAGCTGGTAGAGGAAAAAAAAAGAAGCTGGGAAAACTCGAAGGAGCGAAAGCGCCAAGTTCTCAGAGGTTTCTCCGAGTATAATCCTAGCACGAAAGACCGTGGAATGAGATGAAAATACCTGCGGAGTTAGAGAGGTCTTACCGATCCCCTACTCCGCACTGTTCTATGTATAGTCTTTCTCTCTCGGAGGCTCGAGACGAAAACCGTAGCGAAGCCTGCAAATAAGACAGGAGTCTTTATATAATTCCGCGAGTAATACTCGACCGTCGTCGAGCTGGTTAAAGCTTATACGACTGGAGGAGAGACTCGCCACCGTCGTCGCCGTGTTAACGCCTGGCTTACATAGCTCTCGTCGGGGACTTTGGCAAGAGCCCGAATGTTTTATCCTATATCGAACTTTGCCTATTTTCCCTCTGCTCTCTCACTGCGTCTGCGTCTTATCGCTTTATCAGCTTGTACTTTTTGCTTCGTTCTGATATTCAAATTTTTTGTTCTTGCTGATATTACTGCGAATTTGAAAAATACGATATAAAACGCAAACTTTCACGAACAAAAGATAAAAGTCAGAGAAAAACAAAGACCGAGTCGAGGGTAAAAATTTGTGTGATCGCTTCTTCATTCACTTTTGTTCGGCGCTTTGATTTCTTCCCTTCAACTCTGTATACGGCAAAGGGCGAAACACGCCGGCGATGGCGGCAAGTGGAAAAGACAGAGAGAGAGAGAGAGACTCTTGGAACGAGTAGAGTGAGCGATATTTACATGCGATTTGCATACTAGTTGATCCCTATTGCTTCCATTTCCAACCCATTCACAGGGGGCGACANATGTCGCGCGCACCGCGAGAGATCGTCGACGGCTGCGGACGAGTATAGTCCAAGAGTTTTTATTTCCGACGGGAAGAAGAGCGTATCGTTTCATGATTTTGAAAATTTCGTAAAACCGTACGAGCATGAGAGCTGGTAGAGGAAAAAAAAAGAAGCTGGGAAAACTCGAAGGAGCGAAAGCGCCAAGTTCTCAGAGGTTTCTCCGAGTATAATCCTAGCACGAAAGACCGTGGAATGAGATGAAAATACCTGCGGAGTTAGAGAGGTCTTACCGATCCCCTACTCCGCACTGTTCTATGTATAGTCTTTCTCTCTCGGAGGCTCGAGACGAAAACCGTAGCGAAGCCTGCAAATAAGACAGGAGTCTTTATATAATTCCGCGAGTAATACTCGACCGTCGTCGAGCTGGTTAAAGCTTATACGACTGGAGGAGAGACTCGCCACCGTCGTCGCCGTGTTAACGCCTGGCTTACATAGCTCTCGTCGGGGACTTTGGCAAGAGCCCGAATGTTTTATCCTATATCGAACTTTGCCTATTTTCCCTCTGCTCTCTCACTGCGTCTGCGTCTTATCGCTTTATCAGCTTGTACTTTTTGCTTCGTTCTGATATTCAAATTTTTTGTTCTTGCTGATATTACTGCGAATTTGAAAAATACGATATAAAACGCAAACTTTCACGAACAAAAGATAAAAGTCAGAGAAAAACAAAGACCGAGTCGAGGGTAAAAATTTGTGTGATCGCTTCTTCATTCACTTTTGTTCGGCGCTTTGATTTCTTCCCTTCAACTCTGTATACGGCAAAGGGCGAAACACGCCGGCGATGGCGGCAAGTGGAAAAGACAGAGAGAGAGAGAGAGACTCTTGGAACGAGTAGAGTGAGCGATATTTACATGCGATTTGCATACTAGTTGATCCCTATTGCTTCCATTTCCAACCCATTCACAGGGGGCGACATACCCGCGCCAACTTCACTATCCTACTTCCCTTTCGGTTCCTATTTTTTTTCTCTCTCTCTCTCTCTCTCTCTCTCTCTCTCACTATGATGATGCGTCCCGTGTCTTTCTCCTCGCTTTGCCATTTCTTTGTCGTTCGTTTTGCATCCTGCTTCTATGTCTCTCTCTTTCTGCGTGCAAGCAAACACTCGTGCGATTATAATTACAGGCTTAGAGAGTTAAAGAGATTGTTTTTGTTTCTTCGAGTGATTTGCTTGAAATACTAAATTATAAATGTGGCTAAATCGAACATTTTGTATTTTGTTGCAGACTCTTCATACTCAATTGGATCCAAATCTACCGACGAAATCCACCCTGTAAGTATCATTCCATGTGTGAAAGAAAAATAAAAATTCAAATTAAAAGTATCATTCTCACCTCCTGCGCGAATACAAATCCTCTCGCGGAGATGAAGACGAGGAGTCGGCGGCGCCGCTCCGAGCAAATGACCCCTTCAGCGATACATCTCTTCACCTCCTCCTCCTCACAGTAGCATTTCTGCACTCGTCGTCTACCGTGCAGCACATTAGCCGCGAGAATAAAGTGAGCTGCACGAGAGAGAGAGAGAGAGAGAGAGCTCGGATCGGCCAGCGATACGTGGACCTCTATTTTTTTCTTCTCTCTCTCTCTCTCTCTCTCCCTCCGAAGTTCTGCAGCTTCAGAGAAGCAAGCGCGATTGATATCAAGAGACTCGAGTGGCCAGGGAACACGACGAACAGAGGAC
This sequence comes from Pteromalus puparum, assembly GCA_012977825.3. Classification (NCBI taxonomy): domain Eukaryota; kingdom Metazoa; phylum Arthropoda; class Insecta; order Hymenoptera; family Pteromalidae; genus Pteromalus; species Pteromalus puparum. The sequence goes on along the minus strand of CM053168.1, from coordinate 3,711,739 downwards.
TCTAATTAACTCCGTGACTGGCTGACCCTTGCATGGCGCCTAAGGCCACGATTATGCACTTAACGTGCTCGCGCTCCGCAAGCGCACGTGTGAAAACGTGCGCTATACTCGAGAGAAGAAAGAGGGAGCAAGAGAGAGAGAGAACGGGAGCGTGCTCCGCTTTACCGATAAAGACATCATCGACTCGCCCTTGCGGTAGTATAGCGCGCACGCTCGCGATCTTTTTCTTTCTCTTCGGACGGCCGCTGCTCATTCCGCGACTTTCTTGCGCAAGTGAACGAGCTGCTCGAGAACCGGGAGGTTTTTTTTGCCGAGGGAAGAGAGACAGAGAGATAAGCATTCCGCTCCAGCTGGTGCTTCTTTTCCGAGAGGCTATAGTTTGTAAAATAAGTCTTTAACTCAGAAACGAATAATCGATCGACGATTAAAAATCCACTAGAGTCATCCTCGACACTGTCTTTAACAAACTCGCGACATTACTGTCCATCTCACTCTCTTTATTTCATAAACAACTTCTACTAGCTATATCCAGCAATATAATTCCAATCAACAACCTGCCTCTCTCTCTCTCCCTCAACGAAAACGTCGCGCATAACCAGTATACACAACAACTGCAGGCGTCGCGTCGGCTCGGACCCACACTATACTACTACTACTACCACTATACTGTACGCTGTATATATAGCTCTCTCTCTCTCTCTCCGTGTTTCGTTAATTAAAAGCGAGCGAACGGGTTAATTTTATGCGGGTGGCGATTGCTCGGACGTGTGCGCGCACGGCTTTCCCATTACGAGAAACGCAGCTCGTGTCGCGAGTCTCTGTGGTTATACATACGCACAGCGATTCGATGTTAAAAAAGAAACGCAGACTGTGTGAGGAAATCCCTAAATAATACCGCTGATTTATTAGGGATTGTGAGAAAAAGTTTAGAAGCTTATAAGCATTTTACTAACATCTGAATTCTGTCGACGTTGGGTTTTCATAATACTATTCGCCTTCGTCGCTGATATGTATTTATCTCCCGTCGATTTTCATTTTCCACTGCAGAGTGTTAGGACCTTATTCTATCGGCGATAATTGCCAACCAACGCTAATGGATTTAATGCTCGCGTGCTCTGCTGTACGTGCTGGTGATAGTCGTGCAGAGAAGTTTGTTTTTTCTTGGATCTATCGGGTAAAAAGCGAGTTTACGGTTCTCAGAAAGTCACTCGGAGATATCGTTTACTTGGTATTATGTATAATTCCCGATTTATACAGAAAATTCTGGTTTTCAAAGCATCGACAAAAGCGCATCTCGTTAACTCGTTGTCATCAATTATACATGTTTCACTTTTTTGCAAAATTCAATACGTAATTATTGAATTATTCTCTGCAACCGCTCCGATAACGCGCGTGCTGTAATCAATCGTGTTTATTAATTTTACAATTAGTTCTCGTTCTAAAATTGACTTACCTCTCATATGATGAAGCGCAATTCGCTTACCGCCATTTTTGTAGAAAAAACGTAAAGATTACACTGAGCGTTATTTTTCACTGCCCGCTTCTCGTCGTGACTCATAGACCATTTAATGTACCGCGAAACAGTGATACACTGTTTATCGCCCGGCGGTCCACAGAATTCTTGAATAGGGTCGTCGGCGCTACTGTATTCCCGCACCCTCGGCAACATCGACCGCATAAAAATATTACCTGAATGTAATGTATAATATACGCTTTTATCTCTGCGTCCATTTCTCACTCTGTGCTAAACGGATGCTCTTTTTTCAATCATGATTTTTCGTTACATTAACGCAGCGGTCAAAGCAATCGCTTACACTTCGCAGATATATAAATGTACCGCATCTTTATTCATCAATAAAATTACAATACACACCAGCGCTGTAATGCAATCGAATTCGAGCGCAAACGATAATCTCAATTCATATAAAATTGCCTCGTATAAACATGCGATATTATTCCCTCGTAATGATTTTCCAGCAAAACGAAATCAACGCTGAAATTAATGTGTAAAATCAATAAAACGAGAGAAGCAGAGAGAGAGAGAGAGAGAATAACGCGAATTTCAAAATTTTGCGCCACTGGCATCGACACACTGGTATATACATGACATCAGCAGCCGGTGCGGAAAACAGCGCGTGAGAGAGAGAGAGAGAGAGAGAGCTGACTCACCTGAAACAACAAGCGTTTTCAGATGGCTGATCCCGCTCTCGTGTATATATACGCTCGTTTGATCCCTCTCTCTCTTCATCTCTCTACTGTTGTTCCTCGCGTATATACATTTGCGCGCTTGCAGCGAGTAATTTTTACGCTTCGTTGGCGCAAAACTTGGAAAATATATACCAAATAAGGTGCAGTTTGCTCTCGATACACACAAGCGCCTATATACGGACTTATACGTGTGTGTGTATTTAGAGTCGCGCGCGCACGTGCAAATATTTTCGTTACGCGTAATGTCCGATCGCGCCGAATAAACAAACGAGAGAGAGAGAGAGATGCGCTCACTGTTTTGTAAGCTGAGACGCGAATTTCCAATCGGCGGGAAAATTTGAAATATTCGTTGCATGCAAATTCGATCGGAGTAACGTTGGATTCATTTTTAAATATATAAAATACAAGCGCGATGATTTTGGAATATATTATACGTAACACGCGATAGGCAGTGCGAAACACGAGTAGTCGGACGGAGAGAAGGAATTGGAAATTTCGCAATACAGGGCGCGATGAGTAAAGAAAGTGTATATTCGACTCTCCGATGCTGGCGGAAGGGTCTAAGACATCTGGCGCTCGCTTCTCTGATTCATTTTCTCTCTCTCTCTTACTCTCTCTCGATATCAAACGCCGCGGTCTCGTCCCTCGCAACATCCTCTCCTACTCCTTCTTTTTCTTCGTTCGTTCGTTCGTTCGTTCCTCCTCCCCGCCGGGGCTTATAAATATTCAATAGTCATGCGGCCAAGATAAACTAATTAAAACTTAGATCTCGGTAGTCACTTTAGATTTTTACTTACACAGGAAGCATCTCAGCCCCGGGAAAAAAAGTATACACGGCTGCTACTGCGCCAGCCAGAAAGCAATCCGATTCGAGGGAGGCCGCAAAGAAAGCTTTACTCTGTACACTCATTAAGAAAACCGAAATTCTTTTGCTCTTGTCTCGCGCTCTCTCTCCTCTCCGCCTTATTTCAGTGATCACAAAGAATCAAACACAAAGCTCAGAGACTGGCTAATTTATGGCGGACGTAACGCCAGGGATTTATACGGGAATCGTGTCGTTGCTCAAAGTACGAGATATTATTACTGATTAAATGGAGAGAGAAAGAGATTGTTATATTTCAGTTGAAGTATAGAGAGAGGAGAGCGCAATATTTTGCGACCAATACATTATTCGCTCTTTCTTCTATACGTTCGATCGGAAAATTCAAATATATCTCCGGTGTTTATCCTGCATCGTTCGATCTTACACGAAAAATTCCGCTGATTTCTTCCTATCTCTATATCTCTCTGTCTGTCTGCGCAGTGCGGCCACAGAGACTATATTTATTCAAGCGCCGACTCGATATTACCTCACTGCTTTCCGTCGTCGCTTTTGTTTAAACTCTCGCCCTTCCATACCCCTCTCTCTCTCCTCTGGCTGGAATTTAAATTCGTTGTTTGTGCATCGCAGGCTTTGTTCGTCTCTCTGTACGTTAGTTTTCCAGTGTATATAGCCGCGGCAACGCGGGGATGTCACTTATTTTTTATCCGTCCACCCGGCGCTCGAGCTCGCGCGGGTTTACTTAAGATATTAAAGCACTTTCCACTCGCATTCTTATCCGCCTTCTCGGCTTCTTTACTTTACCTCCGGAAGAAGTTCGCGGCGGCGGTAGAGGAAATAAAAGACGCTTTATTTTCGGAAGAGAGCTTTCGCGTACTTTACGCGTGGCGGACGGGGCGCGGCCTTATCTAATTTGTAAGTGGATTTTTGCACTAATCAACGGGGCTTAAGGAGGTCCGCTACCGCCAACGTTATATATATTCACGCGGCTTTGGGGGAGAGAAAGACGCTATGCGGACGAAAGTCGAAGGACAAGGAAGTCATTTGAATTTATTTTAATTATACTAACGAACGCTGCTGCTGCTAGCAGGACCCTAATGCAGCTTCCTTTTCCTAGACACTCATTCTGTATATATACTTCTCCCTGTTCTCTTCGCTCTCTCTCTTCTCTAACGAATTATTTGCTCGGGAATATGATTGCGCGGAATCGCTAACGAGGAATCGATCTGCGGCTTCCCTTGGCTTCAGTCGGAATGAGGGGCTGAAAAATTTCGTCAAGTGCAAGACCTAATCGCATCGACTTGTGTCATCGAACGAGAATAAAAAAAAAAACAATATACCTAAAAACCACACGGCTGTATCCTTGACGCACGAGATCGGCCCGATCCGCGACTGGCAAACACGCGCCGATGCACAACACTCCCGATTCAACTGCAGCAGGTCCAGAGAGTAGTATAGGCATCGCATACAGCCGCAAGGGCTATACGCCGCCACCGTCGCATTTGCATTGCAAACGAGAGAGACGTATCGCACTCACCGGCACAAATTCGCACTGCGCATAGAACGACCCTCTGTATATAGGTATATATAACGCGTTCGCGAATGTTTCGTTTCGCGCGTCATATAAGCGAACGTGGGCGTGTGTGAGCTCTTCGATGTGAAGTTTTCGCGGTGATTATTGCAAACGATTTTTTTTTCTCGTTTTTCAAATGAGCGCGCGTTTATTAAGAAAGCTCGAAAGTGCAAGTAACCGTAAGAGTATTATTACTTTCGAGCTGTGAGATTCTGCGAATGCGAATCGCGAGATAAACTTGATAGATTTTCATATTACGTGACCTGTTGGAGTAAAGGTGAGAAGTGGTAGCGTGTTTTTAAAGCCGATTAAAACTTGCGGGTGTTAACGCCGACACGCGCGGACACAGTTGTATATATGAGAGAACTTGCAGAGAAATCGCAGCTTTATAAGAAACTTGGAATTATGCGAAAAAAGCTTCAGAGTAAAGCGAAAATCGCGTAACATTCCGAGCTTTGAAAAAACACTGACTAACCTGCAGCAAAAAAAAAAAAAACGCAATTAAACAACACAAAGAAAGGTAAAATAAAGCACACGTCGCTCCTGTAGACATCCGTTTTAGCAATGCGCCCGAGGCGAAGCTCGTTTAAGGTTAAGCCGACTTCTTTACCCAGTTATACTGTATAGCGGTTGCTGCACACGCACACGCGCGCGCGCGGTATAGAGGTCGGCGATTAATCATTTAGAGGGGCTGCATTAGCGGTGGAAAAGGCCAGCTATATATATACCAGGAGTAGAGAGAAGGAAGCGCAAAATGACCAGCGCAGGACGGCGCAAGCCAAGTTCCGGCTGCACGGCTCTCTTGCTTATCTCCACCCCCATCGTTGAGCTAGGCTCTCTAAGTGTGCGTGGGTGTGTGTTGTTGTTACTTCAATGCGAGTTAAAAATTTTTAAGTTATTGTGGTTCATATAGAAATTAAACATTTTGAGACTGGCTCTTTCCCCACCTTCCGTCTCTCTACACAGGTTTCTTGCCAGCGAAGAATAGATGGCGCATAGGCTATTTTCTTTTCCCTCGTCAGAATCTGCCCAATGAATGTATGTATAGCAGTGTGCCACCTATGCCAAAATAGCCTTGTTGGGCCTGCCGCTTAGGTCGCTCATGCTATCATTGTGGATGAAAACATATCCTTTTTTAAATATATCTAAATAAAAGATAGTAAGGAAATTTCAAATTACAAATTGATTGGAACAAGTTGTAATCCTCAAAGCACCTTTCTTTCCAAGGTTGCACTATATACAAGCAACTCCGACGAAGAATTTCAGACAGCAGAAAACGTAACGTACCCAGTAGTAGCAGCAGCAGCGGTAGCAACGTTCGTTACGTCCCTTATCGTGATCCAGTCCACGCTCGATATAATAGTCAAGTCACTTTGTGAAGGCAATCGTCTTTCGACACGCGAAACAATCACGCGGCCACCTCACGACTCTGCGCGAGGGTGTACTGCTGCCGCTATACTGCATGCGGACGCATGTAGGAATGCCTCAGGCCACGGGCGGCTTTAATGAAGCCGGTATACACTCGACCTGATAACGTTGCCGATAAGTACGAGGTTTTTTTTTTTTAAATACTTTTATTACAACGCTGATAAAAACGAGTCGTTTTTCAAAATGTTACTACGTGCGCACTGATCGAACGTTTAAATTGTATATAATTGTCAGCGGGCGTAGGCGAGTGCGTAAATTAAAGAGAACTTGTTTCTCGAACATACTTACGGCGTTCATTTTGCCGAGAATTGCGTAATGTATAAGAAGAAAAAAAGTTAAGTGTATATATTGATCAGCGTCAAAACTGGCTAGTCTCGTTTTCAGGAGCCATATACCAACAGCTCCCCAGAGGCAGCATTAGGAGTCGACCTCGTAAATATCACAGCAAAGCGAGTGTCAAGCAACGGGTCAATTAACGTCGAAAGATACAATTAGCTGGAGCGACGAAAAGCCGGCGGCAGACGCGAAGGGTCTCAAGGAAAAAGTTATATGGATACACCAGACTTGCATGGGATGTACTAACGAGAACTCTATAGGGATACGATTATGTCACTTGTTATTTAATTCGCTCAAACATAGCTAGAATAAACAAAAGTTATCGAAGACCGTCGATTTCTTAAAATACAAACATCAGGTATACAGCGAGCTCTGCGCGCACATCCGTCTCCACAATTTTCATCGCGACAGATATACGGTGGCAAGCCAAACGGAAAGGAAAAAGAAGCTCGCAGTATCTCTTAAATCTCTCTCCGCTTGCTTCCGTCTACGCGCAGAGATCTCGCCATAAATCAGCGGCGCTTCGAGAGATGCTGAATTAGGAAATTGCCTGCTTAAAAACCGCAATGACGTTAATCCAGCGTGCAGGAGGTCGAAATAAAAGAGAGACTATCCCTCTCGCTCGCTCTGGGGTGGTGCTACTGATGGTATATAAGGCTGCGAGTGGAATAAAATCAACATAATTCAATCGACGTTGCTGCCGCTTCTGCTGTCTTATGCGAGATCAAGCCAGTGCAGGCTATATCTTCCTCTTTCTCGACGCAGTATAGCTGATGAATGTTCTATAATACGTCCGTGCTGTTTGATGTGCAAACTTAGTGGTGCGCCAAACTGCTGCACAAATTACACGAGGGTTGCTTGAAAATCGGTGTAATTTTTTAAAATCCGATCATCATTGTTCAGTTATTTAGCTTTCGGGGATACACATCAGCCATCAATCGGTAGAGCCATAACTCAGGCGGGCGGACGCATACGTTTTAGAGCGAGTGCAAGCTCGCCGCGAGCAGATTACGAGCTTAATTAGCAGTGGATTACATAATTAATTACCCGATTAATGCGCCGCGAGCCGTAACGTCTGCTCATTCATCCGTTGCTCGCCTCAGTTTCTCTCTCTCTCTCTCTCTCTCTCCCTCTCTCTCTCTCTCTCTCTACAGCTAGTTCGATTCCCGGCGCAAGCGCGCACCTTTGTTATCCGAAAGCGCTTCCGCGTGCCATATCGTCATCGTCATTTCGTATTCGAATTCGCAACTCTATTTATCTGCTTGTCAGCGCCATTCGTCATCAGAAATTTCGCTCCGCGCGCGCGCGTAGCCAATACGCCTCCGGTCGGGCTATATCGCGACGATTTCCGCAGTTGACCATACGGATCGACCTGTCTCTCGAGCTTTTGTTCGTCTGGGAATTAATGAACGTGTGGGCGGAACGACAATCGCGACAACGTTTCCTTCGTATGGAAGATTCTCAAAATTCTTCGACTATAGGTTTATGCCATACGGAGAGAAAATACGCTTTTAAATGTATAATTGAAAGCTTTAAAAAATACCGTTCATTTCCATAAATTTTTATACGGCAACAAATCTTTTTTTTCAATCTCTCCCAATCAAAAAACAAAATCACACCCCCGCGAAGCACATACAATCTCGGCAGCCATTGTCGCACACACACACACATGTGCCTTCGTGTCCCAAGGCATTCTTCCGCCCCCGTACCTGTGCGCGCAGTCTACTCTCTCGCCACGGTTATTACACGCGTCACGTGAGAGCCTCGTGTCACGCAGAGGAGAGCCCTGCCAGCTTATCGGCCAGCTTTATCTTGTCAACGTGGCGTAGCTGCTCCGTTATGGTGCTTGCGGCAGCAGCTCTTGTCGAGGAACCGCAACACGAATTGCTGGCCGAGGTGGTAGAATTAGCCGCAGGCGCTCTTTTTACATTCGAGCTTGTGTATAGGTACAAATTATCGGTGATTGGGCTGCTTTGGTTTTTTAATAGAAGCTTTGATTATTGTTAAAATTCGATGACTGCATATTTATAGGATTTGTATAAAGAGTAGTTTTACCGCGTGTGACTCCTACGTTTCATCCCGTAAGTGGATTAAGTTTATCACGACTGATTTGCATGTAATGAGGGGGTAGAAACATTATGTTTCCCTCGAACGCGAGAAGAGTTTCTCTGCAGTATAGCGGTCAGCTCATATCGAGCCCGTAAATCAGTGCTATTCATAATTTTTAATGTCGAACGCATTAAAACGCTGTAAAAGAAATCACCCGACTTATAAGCAAATTTTCAACACGTTCACTTACGTATACGTTTTTAAAGAGATTGTATAATTATGTTAATAATCATCCACGCGGTATATCGCGTTGTACACCAAAGTCGTTAAATTAAAAAATCACTCTAATTAATACGCAATAACGGGTCGCAACCCGCATACGCGTGTATAATATGTTGTTTGAAATAATCACATACATCGAGAGCAAATTGTATAGTGGCATTACAATTTGAAGTGCGTCGTTATACGTGAAAGATAAACATTGCTGATAAGTCCCGCGCGTTTTACCATTCAAATTTATGTCTTTATAAACACGCGCTATACCCTGCGGTGTATAATCTTCTCTTTCGAGAAGAAGCTCGTCGAAAATTCCGAATCAACCCAGCGGAAATTCGCAAAACAACCTGCGAGCTATCCAAGCCGAAATTGCGGCAAAAACCAATTCCACTAGAAAAATCCTTGCGAAAGCTCCGCAACCCGGAATTTTTCGAGCGTGCAAACGCGGAATTCGCCAAGGTATATTTTTCCTCCCCCTTTTGCTCCTCTCACCTACATCCACCCTCTGCAGCGGCTACGAAGAAGACTCCTCTCTCTCTTGCAATATATAACGTCTTGAGGAGTAGGCGGTGGGCCGGGCACCCGTTATCAAGCTGCCCGAGGATTGGCCGAGCCCTGAAGCTTAGCCGGCCAATGGGACGCTGGTCTCAGCTGCCACTGCTTTTCTTCCCTCTTTCGGTCGAAAGCTCTCTCTGTCTCCTGTGCCGTGCGGAAACGCATATAGCCGGGAAAAGAGAGAGAACGGCTCTCGGAATCCAAGAGACCCACCTACACGTCGGATCTATACGTATATACGTCGTCGTGCGAGGGTGGCCTGGAAATTGCGCGCTCGGTCCGAGAACCAATCTAAGCGCGCTTGCCCAGCGAGGGATGTGTGTGTATGTTGGAGGCGAATGGCGATCGCTCAGCCGTACTTTTCCAAGAAGAGAGAGAGAGAGAGCGAGAGCGCTTTTATCGCGTCCCTTTTTCACGCTTCCCTGGATCTCGGCTGCGAGTGTGTATACCTTTGCTCTTTTGCTCCGGCTCCTTTTTACAGAAATTGCACCCGACCGCGCCCGGAATGTTTTTTATACAGGACACACATATGCGCGAGTTTATATATCGCGAGGATCAACCGAATAAGCGCAGTGTCCGTCAGGTGTTATTTTTAATCGAATCTTCCCGGAAATATTTGTGTCTAAAAGAAGACTCTTTATTTATTTTCCAGCAGCCAATGAGGGTCGTCTTTATTGTCTCGGCAAGTCGCAGCTCAAGAGCCCTTCAGTGAGAGAGAAGAAAACGAGCGCCAGGCCACTCTTATATCCTCTGACGACGACGATGGCTAGAGAAAGAAGAGACTCTTGCTCACAGACGCCATATTTTTTGTGTTACTTCAACGAGAGAGCTGAAAAATATGTGAGCCGACTGTTTCTGACGCGTCGTCACTCAAAAGTAACTTTATCACCGTGAAAGCTCGGGTGTGATAAAACACACGATTTATGCTTTATGTATCTTGTCCAACCACGAGAGATAAATAGATAGTATATTTTTTGCCATGCACAACTTGTTATCATTTTTTTTTTTCACTTTATACTCGAGGGAATTTAATTAATCGAATCGTAATATTTCATACTAAAGGAGGAGCGATAAAAAAAAGCTATACGATCGCAGATAAGAAGAAACAGCTGTTGAGAGGTCATAAAAAGCGCGAAAAGAGAAAAGAAGTCGAGCAAAGAGATCTCTCTCTCTCTCACTTTCGAGTGTATAACGCTGCGCGCGACGCTGTATTGATAACATTATCATAAAAGCGGCGTTAACCGCGAATACGCTCATACGCCGCGGAATCGTGGAGGCTGAAGTATAGCGAGCGAGAGAGAGAGAGAGAGAGAGAGAGAGAGCGGCGAGGCACTATAAATGCCTTTACTTTGAGTCATAAAAGCGCTATGCTTCGGTTGCCGCACACACGCACACACTGCAGTACATGTATACGAAAGCGGCGCACACAGACAGAGTCGTGCGAAAACTCGCGGCAATAGAGAGAGAGAGCGGAGCTTTCGCTTTACTCGTAAAAGCCCTCTTTGAGGGATCCGTTTATTGGTTGCTAAACATCGATATATTGCTTTCCGGATGGCTCGGGCAAAGAGCGAAAGAGAGAGAGAGAGCGAGTAGAGTCCCATATACGCGCGAAGCGAGCTTTTAAAAGCGCTTCGCCGGGCGCGCCCTCTGTGCACACTCTTCCATTTTCGCGCGCGCGTGTGTGCAGCCGCCGCTTTTGAAATATATTCTAAACCCTTGCGATACTGCATGTGCCTCGTCCTCTCCTTTGCTACTTCTCCTGTCGTTCGCCTCTTTGCTACTGCCGCTACTACTGCTGCTGCTGCGCCTCACCCTACGTACGGCCTTTTAGATTGAATTTCTTTTTTCGGCTGTTTAAATTTTAATACGGCGCGACGCCGAGCCGTGTCACCTGTTCCGCCGAGTTTGCTCGGGCTTTAATCCTTCCTCTCTCGCGCACTGTCGCTTGCTCTCTCTTTTTTTCGGAATTTGTTTAAAGCCCGGCAGTAGACTCATTTTGTCGGGAATATATAAAGTTTTTTCGGGGGTAAAAGGACGGGTAACAACACCCTAATATACGTTTCCCGGGATATATTGTAAAACGAAGCTAGAGAATTTAGCGTTATATACGATGGAAAAAGAGAGCGGAAAAAACAGTGCTGTAATACGTTATTTACTTGCAATCTTCTGGGGTGACAAGAAAATATTCGACAAAAATGCACTATTGATGAGATGAGCGATAGGCCATAAAAAATTCCAAGCAACTATATACGCGCTGACACGCCATTGATTGGAACGTCCACACGCGTGAGCAGTTAAGCGGCCAGGGGAAAATCCAGGCTAAGTGAACAAATTTCGCTCTATCGCCTCGGCGCGCCCGATAAATATCGTAATACATAATAATAAGCGAGGAAAAAAAGTGCTTCCGTCGAAGGCGACAGCCAAGAGGACTTAAGGTGGCCGTGCCCGCGGCTTACCACGCTCGCGCTCACCTCCTGTGTATATACATGTATATGCACGCTTTCGTAGTGATGGATCGATCAAAGATCCCCTGGGATAAGGCCGTCGCATCAACTGAGGATCAGCGAGCGTTTCACCTCGTAAACAGCTTTGCTTCTTTGCGCTCTCCTGCACGTATGCGCATTATTCCCTTCATATGTTGCTTAAATATCCTATCAGAACAGGGCTGACTGAACCGCCTTCGTGGCGTTCTTTTTTTTCGCGACAACGATGGTGATGGAATTTCTAGGTCCCTTTGAACGCCGCTGATGACAGGAGATTGCTTTGGACGTTTTATCTGGACAGATATTTATTTTTTTCCTTTTTCATAGAAAGCTATTTCATCACCCACGTATTTTTACTTTTTGGATGATACAAAAATTGTTCCTAAATTCTCGAGTATTCATAATGATATAAATCGTAAAATAAAAAGCCTTTGTTCAAAAACTTGAAAACAAATACGCGTTTCATAAAAAATGGTAATGCTAACTTGAAGGACATTCAATGAGCACACAGCATTTGACGCAATAAAATAATATTATGTTGAGTTCAGTGGAAATCAAGCAGTACCCTTCTTCTTCCGAAAGAACGAATCCCACCCTCATCGAGGCGTGGTTTACTTTTAGTGAAGCAGCCGTAAAAACCACGCACAAGGCTGACGAGAAGCACCATTTCTAATCTTCCAACACATGCATTATGGATTAAATGTACGGATGCGCTAGCCGCAATATATGATCCAACAAAAAACATTTTTAATCGATACAAGATAAAATTACTTGAAGGAAGACATGAACACTGTCTATCATCGCTACAAGTTCCAGCGAAATATTATACGTAGCAAAAACGTGATTAAACAGATTCTTATTGCAAAATTACAATTAAGTGATAGAACATATTTTACTAGAAATAAGATTTATGATTGGATCAAAACTTTAATCAACCTTTATAAGTATCCTCATCCTTGAGTTCAATTTTATTTAAATTGGTCACATAATAAGTATTCTGTTTTTCTAGTGACGAGCTAGAACAATACATTTTACAGCTCGAGGCCAATCACAAACTTGCTTAAAGGGATTAAATCGTAATCCCGGTGGGCATCTTTGTAATATTTTCCTGCCATTATCACACGTGTAAAAGAGGGAACAATTACTTTCATGTGAAATATGCACAGCATATTCTTCGTTAATTGCAGGGCATTGAGTAGGTACAACGGGAGTTATTTTGGAAGTTGTTGGTCGAGACGTCGAAGTTGTTGATACGGATGTTGTCAATTCTGAAGACGCTGATGTTACTGACGTTACTGAAGATGTAGATTCTGTAGCTATGGTTGTTTCTTTTAAGCATCCGACATTCTGAGGGTAATCACAAGCGTGAGTAGAAGGACTGAAGTGCAATCCATTAGGGCACTTTTTGACAATTGGAACACCATTAATGCATTCATAGAATTTGGAACAAACTTTAGGATGAGGCAAATAAATTGTTTCCGTAGTATTTACATGCGCACAAGATGTCGGGTACACTGTAAAAAAGTTGATAAATAAGATAATTAAAAGAAACACACGAGATTCATTTATAGTATTCAGATTCCAATTACAACTATCAACTTCAAAAATTACAGTAATAAACTTTTTTTAATAAATTACCTCCACTACTACCACCTGTCGTACTTGCAGAAACAGATGGCGTTGCATTCTCAGTAGAAAAAGATATTGTCGTGCCAATGCTAGTATTTGGCGAAACCGTACTTCCAGTTGCCGCTGGTGACGTGCCCAATGACGATGATCCGCTGAGCTCTACTGTAGTTGATTCTGCGGTTGTTGAATACGTTTCTGTTGTGGTCGATGAAACAGTACTCAAAGATGTGCTGGGTGAGGTAGCAGCAGAAGAAGACACAGTAACCTCCACTGGAGTTACTTTTTCAGTAGTCGTATCCCCCTTAGTTGTGGATAACGATGCACTTGAAGCTACGCTGGGCGAAGTGGTGCCAGAAGTCGATTCACTGACCTCTACTGTAGTTATTTCCTCGGTTGTCGTTTCTACCTGAGTTGTAGATGTTGATGCACTACTAGTCACTGTGCTAGGCGATGTAGTAGCAGAAGTAGACTCAGTTACCACCGCTGTAATTACTTCTGGAGTAGTCGTCTGCTCCTCAGCAGAAGTTGATGACGATGTACTTGAAGCTGTGCTAGGCGATGTGGTATCAGAGGTTGATTCACTGACGTCCATTGTAGTTATCTCGTCAGTTGTTGTTTCCTCTTCAGTCGTAGATGTGGATAAACTAGTAGAGGATGTGCTAGGCGAGGTAGCAGCCGAGGTAGATTCAGTAACCTCAACAGTTGTAACTTCCGAAGTAGTCCTTTCCTCTTGAGTTGTAGAAGATAACGATGTACTCGAAGATGTGCTTGGTGACGAAGCCACAGAAATAGTTTCGCTTACCTCCACTGTAGTTACTTCTACGGTTGTCTTAACCTCCTCAGTTGTAGTCGAGCTTACAGTACTTGTAGCTGTGCTAGGCGATGTGACACCAGAGGTTGTCTCACTGACGTCCACTGTAGTTATTTCGTCAGTTGTTGTTTCCTTCTCAGATGTAGTCGATCTTACAGTACTGGATACTGTGCTAGGCGACGTGGCAGCAGAGGTTGATTCACTGACCACCACCGTAGTAACTTCATCGGTGGTTGTTCCCTGCTCAGTTGTAGAGGATGACGATGTACTCGAAGCTGTGCTAGGCGACGTGGCAGCAGAGGTTGATTCACTGACCTCCACCGTAGTAACTTCATCGGTGGTTGTTCCCTCCTCAGTTGTAGAGGATGACGATGTACTCGAAGCTGTGCTAGGCGACGTGGCAGCAGAGGTTGATTCACTGACCTCCACCGTAGTAACTTCATCGGTGGTTGTTCCCTCCTCAGTTGTAGAGGATGACGATGTACTCGAAGCTGTGCTAGGCGACGTGGCAGCAGAGGTTGATTCACTGACCTCCACCGTAGTAACTTCATCGGTGGTTGTTCCCTCCTCAGTTGTAGAGGATGACGATGTACTCGAAGCTGTGCTAGGCGACGTGGCAGCAGAGGTTGATTCACTGACCTCCACCGTAGTAACTTCATCGGTGGTTGTTCCCTCCTCAGTTGTAGAGGATGACGATGTACTCGAAGCTGTGCTAGGCGACGTGGCAGCAGAGGTTGATTCACTGACCTCCACCGTAGTAACTTCATCGGTGGTTGTTCCCTCCTCAGTTGTAGAGGATGACGATGTACTCGATGCTGTGCTAGGCGACGTGGCAGCAGAGGTTGATTCACTGACCTCCACCGTAGTAACTTCATCGGTGGTTGTTCCCTCCTCAGTTGTAGAGGATGACGATGTACTCGATGCTGTGCTAGGCGACGTGGCAGCAGAGGTTGATTCACTGACCTCCACCGTAGTAACTTCATCGGTGGTTGTTCCCTCCTCAGTTGTAGAGGATGACGATGTACTCGATGCTGTGCTAGGCGACGTGGCAGCAGAGGTTGATTCACTGACCTCCACCGTAGTAACTTCATCGGTGGTTGTTCCCTCCTCAGTTGTAGAGGATGACGATGTACTCGATGCTGTGCTAGGCGACGTGGCAGCAGAGGTTGATTCACTGACCTCCACCGTAGTAACTTCATCGGTGGTTGTTCCCTCCTCAGTTGTAGAGGATGACGATGTACTCGATGCTGTGCTAGGCGACGTGGCAGCAGAGGTTGATTCACTGACCTCCACCGTAGTAACTTCATCGGTGGTTGTTCCCTCCTCAGTTGTAGAGGATGACGATGTACTCGATGCTGTGCTAGGCGACGTGGCAGCAGAGGTTGATTCACTGACCTCCACCGTAGTAACTTCATCGGTGGTTGTTCCCTCCTCAGTTGTAGAGGATGACGATGTACTCGATGCTGTGCTAGGCGACGTGGCAGCAGAGGTTGATTCACTGACCTCCACCGTAGTAACTTCATCGGTGGTTGTTCCCTCCTCAGTTGTAGAGGATGACGATGTACTCGATGCTGTGCTAGGCGACGTGGCAGCAGAGGTTGATTCACTGACCTCCACCGTAGTAACTTCATCGGTGGTTGTTCCCTCCTCAGTTGTAGAGGATGACGATGTACTCGATGCTGTGCTAGGCGACGTGGCAGCAGAGGTTGATTCACTGACCTCCACCGTAGTAACTTCATCGGTGGTTGTTCCCTCCTCAGTTGTAGAGGATGACGATGTACTCGAAGCTGTGCTAGGCGACGTGGCAGCAGAGGTTGATTCACTGACCTCCACCGTAGTAACTTCATCGGTGGTTGTTCCCTCCTCAGTTGTAGAGGATGACGATGTACTCGAAGCTGTGCTAGGCGACGTGGCAGCAGAGGTTGATTCACTGACCTCCACCGTAGTAACTTCATCGGTGGTTGTTCCCTCCTCAGTTGTAGAGGATGACGATGTACTCGAAGCTGTGCTAGGCGACGTGGCAGCAGAGGTTGATTCACTGACCTCCACCGTAGTAACTTCATCGGTGGTTGTTCCCTCCTCAGTTGTAGAGGATGACGATGTACTCGAAGCTGTGCTAGGCGACGTGGCAGCAGAGGTTGATTCACTGACCTCCACCGTAGTAACTTCATCGGTGGTTGTTCCCTCCTCAGTTGTAGAGGATGACGATGTACTCGAAACTGTGCTAGGCGACGTGGCAGCAGAGGTTGATTCACTGACCTCCACCGTAGTAACTTCATCGGTGGTTGTTCCCTCCTCAGTTGTAGAGGATGACGATGTACTCGAAGCTGTGCTAGGCGACGTGGCAGCAGAGGTTGATTCACTGACCTCCACTGTAGTTATTTCGTCAGTTGTTGTTTCCTTCTCAGATGTAGTCGATCTTACAGTACTGGATACTGTGCTAGGCGACGTGGCAGCAGAGGTTGATTCACTGACCTCCACCGTAGTTATTTCGTTCGTTGTCAGACCCTTCTCAGATGTAGTCGATCTTACAGTACTGGATACTGTGCTAGGCGACGTTGCAGCAGAGGTTGATTCACTGACCTCCACCGTAGTAACTTCATCGGTGGTTGTTCCCTCCTCAGTTGTAGAGGATGACGATGTACTCGAAGCTGTGCTAGGCGACGTGGCAGCAGAGGTTGATTCACTGACCACCACCGTAGTAACTTCATCGGTGGTTGTTCCCTCCTCAGTTGTAGAGGATGACGATGTACTCGAAGCTGTGCTAGGCGACGTGGCAGCAGAGGTTGATTCACTGACCTCCACTGTAGTTATTTCGTCAGTTGTTGTTTCCTTCTCAGATGTAGTCGATCTTACAGTACTGGATACTGTGCTAGGCGACGTGGCAGCAGAGGTTGATTCACTGACCTCCACCGTAGTAACTTCATCGGTGGTTGTTCCCTCCTCAGTTGTAGAGGATGACGATGTACTCGAAGCTGTGCTAGGCGACGTGGCAGCAGAGGTTGATTCACTGACCTCCACTGTAGTTATTTCGTCAGTTGTTGTTTCCTTCTCAGATGTAGTCGATCGTACAGTACTGGATACTGTGCTAGGCGACGTGGCAGCAGAGGTTGATTCACTGACCTCCACCGTAGTAACTTCATCGGTGGTTGTTCCCTCCTCAGTTGTAGAGGATGACGATGTACTCGAAGCTGTGCTAGGCGACGTGGCAGCAGAGGTTGATTCACTGACCTCCACTGTAGTTATTTCGTCAGTTGTTGTTTCCTTCTCAGATGTAGTCGATCGTACAGTACTGGATACTGTGCTAGGCGATGTGGCAGCAGAGGTTGATTCACTGACCTCCACCGTAGTAACTTCATCGGTGGTTGTTCTCTCCTCAGTTGTAGAGGATGACGATGTACTCGAAGCTGTGCTAGGCGATGTGGCAGCAGAGGTTGATTCACTGACCTCCACTGTAGTTATTTCGTCAGTTGTCTTACCCTCCTCAGTTGTAATCGAGCTTACTGTACTCGAAGCTTTGCTTGGCGATGTGGCAGCAGAGCTTGATTCTGTGACCTCGACTGTAGTTATTTCGTTGGTTGTCGTTTCCACCTCAGTCGTAGATGTGGATAAACTACTAGAGGATGTGCTAGGCGAGGTAGCAGCCGAGGTGGATATTGTAACCTCAACAGTTGTAACTTCCGAAGTAGTCCTTTCCTCTTCAGTTGTAGAAGATAACGATGTACTCGAAGATGTGCTTGGTGACGTAGCCACAGGAATAGTTTCGCTTACCTCCACTGTAGTTACTTTGTCGGTTGTTGTTTCCTTCTCAGTTGTAGGGGATGAAGATGTACTCAAAGATGTGCTTGGTGACGAAGCTACAGTAGTAGTTTCGCTTACCTTTACTGTAGTTACTTCGTCGGTTATTGTTTCCTCCTTAGTTGTAGTCGAGCTTACAGTACTTGAAGCTGTGCTAGGCGAGCTAGCAGCGGAGGCTGATTCACTGACCACTACTGTAGTTACTTCGTCGGTTGTTATTCTTTCTTCAGTTGTAGATGTTTTTACACTACTTGAGGATGTGCTCGGTGAGATAGAAGACAAAGTTGACTCAGGAACCTTGACTGTAGTTAGTTCCGGAGTAGTTTTTCCCTCAGGTGCAGTCGATGAAACAGTACTTGAAGCTTTACTAGTCGATGTGACAGCAGAGGTTGACTTACTGGCCTCTACTGTTATAGCCTCCTCAATTCTGTTAGTTGATGTAGATGGTATGGAACTTAATGTGGAAGATATGGTAGCTCCATTACTGGTACTTTTGGAAATATCCGTGGTTGTTGACTGTCCTGTAACGCTTGGTTCTGTTGATTCCCCTGTAAGATTTCCAGATGTCGATATTGATTTTTCCGTGGTACCTAAGGATGGTGGCAGTGTTGTATGTTTAGGACATCCATTTCCTAACGGTAAGTCACAAACACCTGTCTCAATATTATATTTTAAATATTTTGGACAGTTTGATATAACCTTCATTCCGTATATGCACGCATAAAACTTGTTACATATTGTTTCGTGAGGAAACGTTATTAATATTCCTGATTCGGTTTCTAGTGGACATCTTTGTTCTTTAATATGGTCCTGAATAGACTTATGGGATGATAAATTTTCGTCTGCCAGGGAACCAGTGGCGTAAAAAAGTAATACAAAATAGAAAGTGAGTGCTGTAAAGAAAATAATTGTTTAGCTTTTTATATATTTCAAGCTCCGTACGACATTTTTTGTCATTTTGTGTTTAATATTAATTAATTTTTGTATAGTTACTGTACATTTGTATTTTTACCTTTTATTCTGAACATCATGATGGCAGAGTACTGATTGCTGGGAAATCAGCGAACCGTCTAATCGTAAAGTATGAGCATCTTTTATAGACACAGTAAACCTTATCGAGGATCAGGATGATTATGATATTAGAGTAATAAATGTTGATTAGGGTATTTTCTAAATGAATTCTGATATGCATTAAAGTTTCACAGAACAAGAATTATAATTTCATAATAATTTGTTTCATTCAATATTATTAATTTCCATAGTTCTGATTTAAGATATGAATAACTTTTTTGCCATTATCAATACAATTTAATAATTTTTCTAATGAAAATTAAAATTTCTTTCTTTTGATAAATAGACAATAATAGTATTGATGGCAATAATAACAATAAAAGCGCTTTGCACTACTAGTGCGTATGTATTGTTTCGTACAGGTCTTGGCTACAACGAAGTTAAGAGCGTCATTAATGACCTGCTTATCTTGCATTTTGTTCCTGATAAAAACATGGACACTCAAGTAGAACATTATAATGTCGCAAGATGATGCAAAGTTCAATAAAGGTGATTAGCCTATAAAAATCTAATACGTCTATTTGCCATGATCGTACGAACTTTCGCAGTCTTCTGCACGTATAGCAGTAAAGTTTTCCTGTAATCGTGTTTTATTGAATCAGTTAATACTGCAAAATTCTTCACACATATGCGTAATGAAATTCTTAATTACGACGAAGATTTTCGCTTCATATCCATTTTTTTTTTCTCGATACGCGACAGCACCCTATAAACTACATTCACAGCATGAAGAACAAAAACTTTGTTTACGAAAACGTTTATTCGGTGTATTGGCAGCCAGAGGCAGGGCCGCTTCGTCAGGTGCTGTTTTTACAGCCTGGGAGAAACAGAAGTTAGGTACACCGCCTCAGGGTCCAACACGAGGGGAGGACAGAGCGAGACAGACGAAGACAGCGAAATCCGCAGCTTTCTCTCTCTCTCTTCTTCATAGATTGTACGGCAACGCGATAGCTATGCGCATAAATATATCGAGTGCGTCCGCGGTTGTACATACATGTATACGAAGCGAGAGATCGAAACGTGAGCGCGAGCGCACTTGTGTGGAAATCACGTTAGGCAGGGTTTGCTCTCGCTCGCTCGCTTGCGCGCGTGTGGGAAAAGCCGCCTGTTGCGTCCATCCGCGTGGAATTGCAAAAATACCGACGGGGTTTATATATCGGGGCCACCGCGAGCTTGACACACGAACGCTGCCCATTTGAAATTAACGAGGTATAAGAAAAACACTGCAGGCGAGCCGAGGAATGCACACACGAGCGAACCGTTCGAAAATATACCCTCCGCGTTATATTATCTCTTACGCGGAGTGGACGTACGTTTATCGATTGATTTTCGGTTATGGTAGTCGAATTCGATCACCGAATAATGATACATCGTATACGACGAGGAAACAAAGTGATTTTCCGCGAACGGAAAACAGAATCATGCGAAGCGTTAACCGCTTGCAAAAGCACTTATCCGCGTATTATTAAGGACTCGCTGATATCGAGCGAAGAGCGTCGCGCCATTGTCTTTATCGAGTCTGCGCTGTCTATTATACAACGGCCTCGTCTGTGTATAAAGCCGTTCTTCGAGCTCCGCGAATCGGAAAGACTCCGTTATGCGGAAAATCGATCTACAATGCTCGACAGTGCGTAGATAAACTACTTTGAGCGACAAATAAATATGCTAATGACATTTGAGAAACTTCAAATGCCATGCTCCTCCGCTCGCTTTACATCGGAGCGGAGTCGAGCGAACTTTGGCTAACTTTTCCATCGAGGCTGCAGCAGAGAAACAGGTATAGGTATATATACGGAGGAGCTGATGCGACTACGAGCGAGAGACTTGGAAACGGGCTAAGTGCAAAAAAGAGATGGAAAAAATCGTACTGGAGAAAGAAAGGAATGAGAAGCGAAGAAACAGAACAAGAAGCTACTGCTGGCTGCCCGAGGCAGGACGTCGGAACGAAAGCGAGAGAGAGAGAGAGAGCAGCTGGGAATTCTCTTAAATAATATAAAATTCAGAGGAAGTTGATAAGCTGCACGACGCGCTCAAACTTTTCACTCGGCGCCGAGTGGCTCCTACTACTGCTAGTCCTCTCTTCCATTTCTTATTATAATGAATGCATATCGGCTTAGCCGAAAGTGTAGAGCCGGAGGTGGAAACCCTTTTCAGTTCTTGCACCTCCGAGTCTTCTTCTGCTTCCTCTGGACTCGCGCGCGGAGCTGAGCAGAAGAGAAGGTGCGGGCAAAAGCTTCGAAAAAGCCTGAGCCGTGACTTAAGGGTCCGACCCTTCAGCTACCAAGCAAAGCAGCAGACGAGAGATGGAGGAAAAACTGCGTAACGCGAGCTGACCTCGTTGATGTTTCTGCTAATGCACGTGCATACATTTGCCTACGATGTAGTTGGATCTAAGTTTATTTCGAATTTTCATACATATTTTAAGCGCTCGGCGGAATATTGTGACAGCTTGTCAACAAGTAAATTAATAATGATTTTGTAGAGAAGGAGCGAAAATCAGGGTGAATATCTGAATAAATTTTATGGTTATTTGAGGAAAAACATTGTGATCTTACGCAATGTGGAGAATCATTATTTTATAGTTTTCAGTACAATGGAGGAGTGTCATATTAAATCTGCGCAGTGCATATATTTAATTTTAATGTATCAAAAATATATATTCAAATCCACCATAGAACTCGATGAAAATTCTTTTCAAACTTTCTTTTAGATTTTAGTGTGGTTGTAGTGAAAATCAATATGTATAATTCAACAAGTTGATTACGAAATTTTATTATTATTTGTTTATGTACAAATAACACTAAACCCGCATAAACGGCTCAAATCTAATAAATCACGGCTTTTCCTAAAGCAATAAAGATTCGTCTTACATCATTCGATAACGGCTTGTCAAGTCGCGCTTGTCAGAAGCAGATTGCGCCTATCGAACCGCAACCAGATGTAGCTCGGTGCGACTTTTGGCTTTGACTTGACATGTTGCGCGGAGAGCGGCTGAAGTGTCTGTATATTTTGAGAGGCAGAACAACAGAGACGAGGGCGTACAACAGGCCGGAATATTTAATATTGTGCCACATGAGAATGATATTGTGGCCAATTGTGATTGATGCCTCGGCGAAAAAGAAACCGTATTAGAAGTTGCTTAGTAAATGAAAGAAATAAAGTTGAACATATTTTTGTTGTTTATTATAATCAAATGTTGTTTATTTAATATATTTGCTTAGTGTAATAATCTTTATGGTCAATTTGTTTACATTATTACCCATATACATAATAATATTTAATACGTAATTCGCTCTATTGAAAGTATTCTTTTATAAGCAAGTTTTGTAGAAAATTGATTTTATGAAACTGTAATATTAAAAAAATAGTTCGAAATCATTATATTAAACGTTTAAACTTTTATTTGTTATATTATATATTATTTAAAAAATTTTAATCGCGACATCTAGGATTGCTCTTCCAAGTCTTACTGACGCGTCGGTAAAGTACATTTCAGCATTTGCCGCCGACAACCCTACATAATCGATACAGTAGAAACATTCGGATACTTACACTGTGCCTTTCACGTCGGTAAATAAATTAAAAAAATTATTTATAATATATTATTTGTTATTTAATTTTCAAATAAAACTAAATATATTTATTACTATTTATAGAATATTAATTGTTCTACTATTTTACAAATTTATTGTCTAATAAGCGCAATTCCAAAAGTTAACTAATTCACTCAGTTAATAGTTTACTTAATACGGTATGCCTCTCTTAAACATTTAGCTGCTTTTGTCCTAAAATATTATAAGGTTTATTGAAATCTAATCAGTGTGTAAAAACGCAGAAATTATTAGAATAATGATAATGTCTTACTGAATGAACTCTTCAAGACTTTTCTTACTGCATTGAGACCATACAATCGATTTTGCTTCCGTAATAAGAGGTGCCATTACAGTACTCACATCAGTTTGGGGATATGGATTGCAATCTTCAGCACTATCTGAGCCGTCGTGATAAAAGTTCATCCTATATAGTTTTAATAACAAAATATTTTATTTATGCGATTGTACTGTTATTAAAGTATACTACTTTTAATTTACAAATAAACTTACAAATGCCCTAGTTCGTGCACTGCTGAGTGCAAACCCAAAAAGTTAGCATCATCCTGTACAAATGCCGTGCTGTACAACCTATTACAAAGCCTACCAATATATGACATGCCTGAAAAATTAATGTATTTTGTAATATTGTAGTACACTGTACGAAAAGCCTTTCAAGTTGCAACATACCTGCTGTGGGTTTGGTATCCAATCTAAAAGAAAGTACTTATTTTAATGCGATAATATATTAAAAATTTTTTAATCCTTAAAAGTAATTACCCTGTCATAACAAAAATAGCGTCATAATTTGTTATGCCCGTATCATTGATGAAATTTTTATAAAAATACATGCGAGCTCTTTCCAAAAATTCAAAAGCATCGGCTTTACTTGAGTCTGATTTATCACGGCATTCATTTATGAAAGTAAGGGCATACTCGTCCTGAAAAATGATCAAACTAAGTTTTCGTTCTCTCAAGTTAGTATTTTAAGAAATTTAATTTATCGACTAACCGTAGCAATGACTACTCCCGTAATAGTTATTTCTATTCTGGAACGATCAATTTGACCAAACTGCATATCAACTGCATTCCAATACGTTGCCACGTACTTCAAAGTTTCTTGAACATTTTCTCCTAATAAGCTACAAAATAACTAAAGAGTAAGCCTCGACATAATTATCTACTGATTAAAGTGTTAATAATGGAATTTTGGAACTTACTGGTACAGTGCATAGTCAATTACAGGTAAGATCTTTATGTGTAACTTTTCTACAGGCTCATTCAACTTATCGTTTTCATCTGAACTGTAACTGACATCAACTAGAATATAAATTTACTTGAAGACATAGAAAAATTGTTAATATTAAATCCAAGTAATATTTTACAGGATTAAATTTAGTTACGGAAAGAAGATCGAGCTTCCTTATTATGAGTTGATGGTCTGAACACAATATGTTCATTGTTTCTTCTACTGTTCGTCCTTTTAAAACTTTCGGTAGGCTTGGATATTGTTCTCCATTTTTCAGGCACGGACCGGATAACGTGCGTTTCCGTGCCAAGGCCAAAGATACCATCCTATGGCATAGAGTTGACTGTTATACACATATTATACATGCAAACATTTTGTAGCACTAACGCATCTCTCGTAAAAAAAAGAATCAATGTATACTTACATACAAAATTCGACGTTGTTTTTTGTCATAATATGCTAATAACGTTGCAAGGTTTTCCAAATCTTCAAAGAACACACCATTGATTATTTTGTCTTCCTATGAAATTGAAAGTTCCATTATTGTGTAAATAAAATATTTATTATATCATTTTTCTTAAATTTGATAAATTTTTACTCATCACTTCTTACTTCTTCGACAATTTTATACGCATAACTTCGAGTTTTATTCAAAACTGACGAGATTAATAATATCGGAGTAGATAATTCCAAAACTGACCTTCTTCGCCAATTAAGCTTTAAATTATATTTGTGTTTATCGATTTCAAACTGTACGAGGTGGAGACTAAATCCAGCATTGCGTTTACTGCGATGTTTTGAAAGAGAATCAACATGCACCGTATGGTATTCTGGAACTGATTATAATTATTCTAATAAAACTTAATTATTAGTCAGAATCATTATTATATAGTCAGAACTGTTTCTGCGTTAACGTGAAATGAGCAATTCCACATAATGACGTATCTACTCATAAATACGATGACTATAGAATTCCAAGAACTTACTGCTATCAGCTTGTCGACGAAAAATAAATCTAGCTTTCTCTTCTGTCAATTCGTTATTGTAAAGCTAAAATACAATTTACTAGGTGAAATAAGCATTATTTAGCTCAACATTAAAGTTAATCTTACCTCAAAACAGTGGGAAAACTGAAGAATAAATCCAATAAGGCACAATAGCAGACGATAATCAAAATAAGCCATTTCAATATTTTCCTTTCAAGTATCCAGAACAGCGTTAAGCGTTTGAGTTTAAATTTCTTTGACAGCATTTATATAGCTGTTATTCTTTTGACTCAGATGTCGACCTTGCCACTTGTACAAACTTGCGCTTTCGAAACTCACAAAAATTCAATTATTAAAGACTACAACTCTCACTGTAGTTTTAACTTTCATATTTAACTACTTATGTTAAAGATAAATTGGTTTAAGTTCGCAAACAAAGTTAAAATGTACGGTAAAGGTTTATTTATAACATCACAATCAAAATTCAAAATACAGGCACAACACCAGTGTATATTAAAATGTTATTAAGATAAGAATAAATACTCACAAAGAAAGTATTTTAATTTCCATCGTATCTATACAACTTTATTCTATACAACTCTACTCTATACTATTCACCTGGGATTCAGAATAATTACCGTTTCTTATCTTTGAGCTTGATAAGAAGTTGGCACAGCGTATGGACTGTGCAGTTTACGTCATATTGTAATTAAACGATACTCGTTCTCGTAAATGTACAGAATAGTTCCACTTTTTTCAAAGCTTTATAACTTTAATGAAGACATTTACGTAAATATTAAATTTATAGGGTAAAAAAATGATTGAAAACAGAAGACTTTTTTCAGAAATTTGTTAATTTATTGGTATCATTAAGTTTAACAAAATTCAGTTAATTTTTTTGGAATAAATAGCATTCGTAACGGTAAGTAGATTCCAGGCACTGAGCAGCTTCGGTCCTGTAATATTATGGTTATTATTTATAAACATTGTTTCATATAAATATAACATGAAGGAGGAAAATAAATCTCTTTTTCATGGAAACTTACTCAGAGAATTCGCTAAGAAGAACTCTGCTGCACTGAGACCAGCCAACAATGTTAGCATCTACAGTTGATGGGGCCATAACAGTGGTGCTGTCTCCAGACTCAACTTTGCAGCTTTCAGCTTCATCAGATCCGTCATGAGGAAGGTTCAATCTGTGAAATAAATTTCGTAAATCAGATCACTGTTATTTTAAAATCGATAATCTTTGTTGTCTGTTTATGAAGTAGTTTTGTACTTACAAGTGACCCAATTCGTGAGTTGCGGTGAGGAGTCCTCCAAAGCTGGCATCATCTTCTACGAAGGCAGTGCTGTACTGTCTGTTGCAGATGGAGCCAAGGTGAGATTGTCCTTGTACGGTCTTAGTGTTAGATCTGCAAAATAAGAAAGATATTTTTAAACAGTAGAAATTTGAATTGTTGATTACAAAAAGATTTTATTTTTCAATTATTTAAAATACTTACGCAGTCATAACGAATGCGCTGTCGTAGTTGGTATATTCGGTGTCCTTGATGAACTCCACGGTAAAGTAGTCACGAGCCTTTTCCAAAAGACCTGTCTGTTCCTCCTGAAAATATTAAATAAAATATGAAGTCGAATAATTGGATGGTATACAATTTTATACGATAATCTTGTTATAAAAAAATTTACCGCGACGATGACAATTCCAGTCACGAGAGTTTCGACGTATGGAGAATAGAGCTTGCTGTATCTCAAGTCGATGGCGCTCCAGAATGTAGCAACATACTTAACAGTCTTTTGAATGTCTTTTCCCAATTTCCTAGATATCAAAGCATAAGTTATGAAAAAAGTCAATTTTACCTTAGTCTCTTGAATGAGTCTAATACTTACTCGAAGAGAGTGTAGTCCACAACTACAAGTACTTTCGGATGCAGAACAGACAAGGGCTCTGCTAATTTTCCAGTTTTCTCTCCGGGAACTAAAAATACAAAGAAAAAGTTAATAACTCATATGAATATTAAATTAAGCTTTTTATTATGCATTATTATTATATACCGTAGGCTGAACGGAACTTGAGGGTATCTTCCTTAGTTTCTTCGCTTTTTTCCTTGACAGTCTCGGAGTTATCTTCGACATCATCATTGTCTGGGACGGGTACGGGTTTCCACCACTTTTCGGGGTAAGAGACTACGGTATGGGTTTTCGTGCCTACGCCAACGACACCATCCTAACAAGAAACATTTTTTATAAAAAAAAA
>CM053168.1:3615279-3683836 GCA_012977825.3 Pteromalus puparum | reverse complement strand
TTTTTTTCAAAAAAAAAAAAAAAAAAAAAAAAAAAAAAAAAAAAAAAAAAAAAAAAAAAAAAAAAATTTTTTTAAAAAAAAAAAAAAAAAAAAAAAAAAAAAAAAAAAAAAAAAAAAAAAAAAAATAGAAATTAAGCAATAAGTATCATAAAAGGTCGTATAAAACTTACATAGAGAATCTGGGTTTCGTCCTCGCTGTAGGTGGCCAACAATGTAGCCATAAACTCAGCATCATCGTAGAAGATACCATTGATGTAGTTTTTCTAAACACGAACAATTTTTTGCCTGATTTTCAATACTGTTTGTGACATTTGTTTTTTCTTAATATAAATCCATCTTAAACTTACGTCGGTAACGTCAGTGAAGCTGAAACCTTCTTGGCCGGATTTCACAGTCCATACTGGGGTAGTGGAATAGATGACGTCACGCTGACGATTTTGGAGATTCAAGTTGTATTGTTCTCCGTCAACATCAAGTTGGACGTAACGGGTGTCAACCTCTGCATCTGCAGCGCTGTTATCACTGCGGATCTAAAGAGTATCAAAGTTATCATATAATGCGGTTATTTTTAATTCTGAATACTTATTTGACAAATTAAAAATCTCTTATCAATTTTTAGAATAGTAAAAATTTCATCGACACAATCATAGAGAAATTATTTATTACGATAGAAACAAAGCGCAAACTTACCACAAAGGATTGGACAGCGACTCCGCAGAGGCACAAAGCCAGAAGGAAAAGTTTGCAGGCCATGTTTGGTGAGTAAGAGTAGCAGATCTGTAGTGCTACTTAACGCAATCAAAATTGACGTATACTGCCTTATATATTTTTGATGCTCGTCATTATACTCCTAAACATACCACTTGTGCAAACTTCGTTTGTGATTGTGATTTTTGCTTGTGTGCAAATATAATCTCGACACAGTTAATTTTACATGCATCAGATAATAAGTGACCAAAATACATTGGATGATGGGTTGAATATTATAGAGTTCTGTTATTATTAATTTGCCATAATAATATATAAATCTTGCTCTAACAGATTGTACATATGGAAAAAATCAAAGGACTTGTAAGACAAACTTATCGTAATTGGTACCGTTAAGCTATAATTATAATAAATAATTTTTTAATGATAAGTTAATTATTATTTTTGTGTTTTTTTCTTCACGAAACAGTAATTATTATTTCATTTCACGCGTCATTAAATTGCAGTATACGATAAGGTAAAATTACATCACAAAAACATGTGGTACAAAATATGAAGATATGTCAAAGTTTATTTATACGCCCAAATTAATGGTTTGAATGTCAAGCCTAACTCGTGTTCATTTTAATCTTAAGAAAGAAGGTTATTTAAACTTTTCAGAATTGTTGATTGGCTAAAAAGAAATTACTGCCAATATGATTCAGCTGACACGTGCATTTTAAAATTTAAATCCCTCCATTAATTCCATGCAGATTATTTTGGGCTCTGAATGACCGGTATAGATATACTTATACATACATACTTTTTGCTACATACAAGTTCCTGAATAGTCCACTTGCGCAAACTTTATTTAGACTCCCTAATTATTGTATACGAATTTTATTAATTATGTATCTCATTAAATGCGTCATTACATCTTGCTATTCGTTATTACAATTTTTTAAATTAGTTTTGGATGATACATAAATGAATAAGCCAGTATAAGTAAATATGTAAACAAATAAATACATATACGACTATAATTTTCATCATACATAGATGTATTTTATTGCACAGTTTTTATAAAAAGTTTAAAAAGATGCTTCCTCAATCTGAATAGATTCCAAATATTATCTATTCCATATAAATTGCATTAAACTAAAAGAGCTAATTTTTTATTTAAAATCAAATAATTTCTTTGTTTGATTGTTGCTTATTCTTCACTTCAGCCCATAAGTCGTTCCTACAAGAATTACGTTTTATTTGTATAGTTATGATTTGAAAAATCACAATACATTAATTTCGAGAATATAATTTACCAGTCTTTTCGCCTCATTATTGGATGTATTTTTGGAGCTGGAAAACCATTAAACTCCGTAGAAAGACATGTTGAATATGAGCCAATATCTAACCAGGCAAGCCAATCTCCAACATTGAACTCCGGTAGCATATGGTTTTTCAAAAGAACATCATATGAATCACAAGTAGGGCCCCATAGTGTGCTCAAGTATTTTTCGTCGTTCATTATTGATGTGGACTGAATGAAAAATTAAAATTATTATTTTGCATACCTATAAAATGTGTTCAATATTTTGTGTATTATTAGGAAAGCCAAAAATACACTTACATTATTAAGTCTAACTGGATGCCTTGCTTTGATGTGCAATAGTTCCTCGATAAAGGAACCATACACCCCATCACTGACATAATACATGAATGTTTTCTGGTTTTCTTTCATTACTGTCTTTTTACCAAAGACGTAAGCTGCAGATGTAAAGGCTGATGTTACATAATAACGGCCAGGTTCGCTGATTATCTCTATAGATGAATCTATGTTTTCGAGTGCATTATTGATCAATTCTGAAAACTAATACAATTTTGATTAAACCTCATCTTTTGATTCATACCAGTAAAAAAAAATTGTCAAGTATATTTATTAATTATTTGTTTGTATATTTATATGTCACCTCGTCAAGTATAAAATCTCGTTCCCCCGGGATGCCACCACCGATATCGATCATTTGAACATCTTGACAACCCATTGCCTTTGTGGTATCAATCAAACTTTTACACCAATTAATTCCACGACAAATAGCCATTGGTTCACCACATGGACTACCGACGTGAAAACTAAATCCGTGAAGCGTTAAACCTAGACCTAAAGTCGCTTTTATTAGCTGAACAGCTTCACTGGAAGGGTCACATCCGAATTTCTCGCCCAAACATGCCGTAGTAACTGCAGTATCGCAACGAATGCGTATTACGATTCTAAAATCAAAATTTATTCGATTGATTGAAACGTCAGTAAAATCATTAAGGAATTTAAATCAATTATTATAACTAACTTGGCATCTGGATAGACTTCTTTAATTTTTTTCAACTCATCTTCACTGTCAGCTGTCATCATAGCTACTCCAACCTTCCTAGCATATTCTATGTGAGATGAAAATTTCATTGGATTAGCATAAATTATCCTATCACCGGATACTCCATGACTCATAGTTTGGATAATTTCTTGCTATGAAAAACATATGATTAGTCTCTTTTTCTATTTTATTTCGTTAACTATAATTATGTTTCTATTATACAAAAAAATCAGCCTTTGTATTATACCTTCGAAGCACAATCAAAACGACCTCCTAACGCTGCTATGACTTTGATTACCGTTGAATCTGGATTGCACTTTACAGCTGAAAAATTAACACATCTTATAATTGCAAATCTAAAAGTCAACTTTTATTTTAAAAATTATGAATTATACTCCAAGAATCACAATACCATAGTAAGGAACCACTCTTGGCATCTTTTCTATCCAAAGTTGATGTTTTCTAACAATATCTCCAACGTCCAACATGTGAATTGGTTCTTCGCCATCTTTCCCATCTATTAACTTTCTCAATATTTCTAATTCTGATAAATTATCGTCAACAATTTTAACTTCGTCTAAATTGAGCTCAATCATTTTGTTCTATTTGATCTTATGTATATTGCGTGCAAATTTTCGCGACTATTCGTTGTAACGTTCAACCAGTTGCATTACACGAATAACTGACATAAATGCTGTTTGTACTTCCTAATAATACGTCCTATAAATATCAGATAGATGCGCATGTACCGATAACGTTGTTGAATTAGCAATGCATCAATTGAACCCACTCGAGATATCGTAGATAGAAGATTGCAATCATTTAATTTCTTTAAAATTTGATAATGCAAAGTGCGTTTGGATTCTACGCATTCATGTTTAACACAGAAATCTCGGCGATGAAACTTTTAAATTTATTTATATATTTGAGGCAGCATCGATTGATAGTTAAAAATAATGTCAATTAATAATGTGCGCTTTTTTATTTTCTCGTATAAAAATCTGTTGACAGATAATAATCACTTGATAAAATGTCAATGCTATCGTTTTAATGCCCAAATACCATAAGCTGCATTTTCAGATTAATACCCAGGTAGAAATTGTGACCCATGTTAACCAGTTACTGGCTAATTCTGTCGAAATTACACAGTTATTGGCGAGCACTGGCTAAAAACTGCTCAAAACAGTCAAAATTTGTATCAGGGTACAGTAATATGTCAATCGATTAATTTTAATTCGAATATAATGGAATCACATCACATATATATTATTTCATGTGCGTATTAATCAGATCTCTTCAATAATAAAAATTAAGAACTTAACAATATACATACAAAAACTTTGTTCTATGAATAACTTTTACTTCTGAGCGTAATTTTTATAAAAATATTACATTATTGTCATGTAAATGTATAGACGAATAGAAAATTTGTTTTACTAAAAAAATGAAGGTTCTTTGTAATCAAATCTGATAAGTATAAAAAACGTGTTTCGCAGTGGAGAAATCATCGGAAGTGGGATGATAAAATTTAGTGAGATTCAGTTCAAACTATATGTTACACAGTGAAGTTCTTTGTGCCTCTGCAGCTTGCAAGACCATACGAACTTTAATACTGTGCTTATAATTCAGTACCATTTCGTCGAGCGTACAAAAATGACGTTTCTTCGTAGCTCGCTCGTTTTAAAAGCAATATTTGCAACAATTTTTCTCCAATCACGTAAGTATTTACAAAGCAAATAAATAATATTAACTTTACTCATTGAGTACATTTTGATAATAGTTTTAGTCTTAGAAGTGCATTCGTCATCAGAAGCTGTTGAAACAGCCAACATCGCCGAAAATGATCAAGTAAAACGTGTCGGTGACGAGGTTAAATTCACTTGCAGAGTAAACAATCCAAAAAACAGTACTCTATTCTGGGTGAGAATTAACAAGAATAACCGATCCGAACAACTCGTGGTCGCGATGGGTACGACTTCTACTTTAAAAGACAGATTTTCAGTAGACCATTACAGAAACACGTCCACCTATACCGAGACTTATACTCTGCGCGTAAGTCCGAGCGATAACGAATTCACGATTGATTTTCATCATTATTGTGGATATTTAAATCGTTAATTTTAATCTTCAAAGATCCGACATCTAGAAGCAAACGATACTGGCTTTTATCAATGCCAAATCCTAGTGGACGCCAATAACAAAGTATCTGCGGAAGTGAAACTCGATATAGAACGTCCTCCGGAAATAACTGCCAAGTCTCCGAGCTCTGTGTCTGTAGTCGAAGGCGATTCTGTAGAATTAGTATGTGAAGCCGATGGTTTTCCAACTCCCAGCATCACTTGGAAACGAGAAAATGACGAAATCTTGCCGTTTGGAAGCACTTGGATCAGGTAAAATACCTTTTATCTCATATACACGATATATGCAGTGCAAAAAAAAACGCTCGACCGATATCCTTAATGCTTGTTAAACCCAAGCTTCACATATTAGCGATATCAACATAAATTCCAACCTGTAACTTTCCTCCATAGTAGTGAAGCTTTCCACTTGACTTTTGATTATCATTCATCGCGCTGATAACGCTATTTCCATTCGTAAAAAAAAAAAATCGTACCTCATACTCTCATCGTTTACCGTCCACAGTGGCAACGTACTGAGAATACAAAACGTCGATAAATCCGACCGAGGTAATTACTTCTGCATCGCAAACAATACTATAGAGCCATCGGAGCAGGCTACCATCAAACTGAACGTGGAATTCGCTCCAGTGGTGGACACCCCAAGGCCGAGAATTGGTCAAGCTAGAGGTCATGACGCAAAGCTTCAATGTCACATCGAGGCGAATCCAACGCCAACCGTTACTTGGTTAAAGAATGGCAAAGTCATCGCTGAGGAGACACCACATGCCACTGGTGATGAGTTTATTCACATGCATCGAGTTAGCGTGATCGATTTGAAGGATTATGGAAGCTATACCTGCAGGGTGAAGAACGAGTATGGAAAGGCAGAGGCAGTCGTTGAACTTTTTAGTAAGCTCATTTTATATCTTATCTTGTTAATTTACTTTGAGGTGGAAATAGATGATTGCTGTACTAATTCATTACAGAAACTGACTTGGCGTGGATCAATGACAAAGATTAACAACTGATGGATTGGAGGACATGGAATCTCGAATAAGGAAAAGTAAAGTACGATATGATTTAATAAGGAGTTTTTATTAGATATTTTTGAAAAATAGTACTCAAATATTATAGGTAACATAAGAATGAAAAAACCTTACACGCTAAATAAAAAAATACTCGATACAAAACTTAACGATTACGATATATGTACAGTATCCACGAGTAACTTTGTAATGTCGTAAAAATTTAAATATTTTTCACAAGGAAATTATTGTGAAAGCCCTCGCTCTTATCCGCGATGCATTCGCCATTTATGCAATGCTGAAAATGTATTTACAATAAATATTCAATAAAAGAAAAACTTTGTTCAAACTGAGACTCTTACCAGTCCATCTCCACACGTAGAACCTTCTGCTGCTGGAGCCTTTCCAACGCATTTCATGTTTGTCATTGATTTGGTACAGTGTAATTTCCAGCATACGGTAGCATTGAACTGAAAGCACGTTTGCGATGCCATGATTCTTAATTGAAAATAATAAATAACGATCTAAATAAAAAATAACTCTTACAACGCATGGTTTCCCTCCACGCGCAAGACATTGTTCCTCAAGAGTCAGCACCTTTCCAGGTAGCGTTTGAGCCAAAAGTTCACCCAAGTTTTCAGGTTTGTTCTCCAAACAATTTGAAGCTGTCAGACTGTAAAACAAATGAATTTTCGTGAGTTAAAGTTTGGTAAAAGTCGTAGCGATTAATTGATTTACAAGATTGGTAACCTTGCAAACTGCTCCAAAATTTTCCTACTGCATGGAGACCAGCAAAGACTGTTAACCGAGCGAAATTTTGCACTCGCCATAATGAAGCCGTCTTTTTGCGAGCAATCTGCTGCTTCGTCTTCGCCGTCGTGAGGTAAGCCGAGTCTTCAAATCATGCGAGCGATAATGATGATTGTTTTTATGGAAAAATTAAGTTGTAAAAACTAATTAAAAATGATCTTACAAATGCCCGATTTCATGGGTAGCCGTGATTATTCCTGCATATCCTCCGTTGTCTTCGAATATGGCTGTATTTTTCTTCTTTGAACAAGCTTTCCCAGTAAATGCCTTACCTGTAAAGGATCAAATATTGAGTCGCAGTTATGTCAAGAACCTAAGTACATCTTATAAAAAATGTAAATATTATACCTAACGCTGAAGACTTGCAGTAGCTAGCATATTTTAAACTGCATATGTCACGTCTTAAAAAAAACAATAATTAGTTATATTCAAAAAATAGGTTTATTTGAAAAAAAGTCTGAAAATGACATTTACTTTGTCATCGTCACAATCACGTCTTTGTTTCTGATGAATTTAGCATTTGTATTGAAATATTCACCGGCGGCTATTAGAGCCTGCTTTGCCTGTATTCGTCCAGTTTCGTCTAAATTATCGTATATGTAACGCAACGATGTTTCATCCTGTAGATTATAAAAAAAAATCGATAAAATTTGTCATTACAATAATGATTACAAAATCAACAAATATTTGCCTTACCTGCGCTAAAATTACTCCAGCTATATTAATCTTAACTTGTGGCGATTTCAAAAGCTTGTATCTTAGGTCGACACCGTTCCAGAAAGGCACTAAATAATTCATTGCCAGAAGTGGTTCCTTACCCAAGTGCCTTTAATGAAACGAGACATAATATAAGATGGATTATTTTAAGAACCAATATTCATATATAACTTACTTGTAAAACGTGGCGTCTACCACGACCAATACTTCTGGATACAAAGTTTTTAGTGGTTGTAGCCTGATTTGTTTTTTACTGTATTTTCTGATATTATCAACAGCTAAAATAATACGATGTGATTATTGATATGAACGTGTTTTACTTCATGTGTATTGAATACTAGTATAACAATGCAATACCGGGTGGCATGTAATCTAACGTAGAATTATCGGCTAGTATTTTATAAATAACGTGATCCTTAATATTATCATCATCATTCGTGTTTGCTATCATATCGATCAAACGCTGCGGAAGAGGACTTATTGCTAAATCCGCACCAATCATTCCATCCTAAAACCATAAATATTCTTACTAAAATCTTATAAAATCATGTTATCTTTCATAAATCAAAGCTTTACCATCACTCAGTTGCTTTTCTTACACTTATATCATAATGAGATAAATATATGTGCTTACATAAAAGACTTGTCCGTTTTTCTGAAATTTTGATTCTAGTAGCGAAACCATGTTTACGGGATCTTGGTAAATTCCATTGATATTATCCAAAATCTATACGTGTAATCGTAAAAAAAGTGAGTTTAAATTTTTAAAATTGAAATTTACAGTGTTATTCATTGGTAGACTCACATTCCTCAACATTTTGTATTCTATTTTGGAAGAATTTAAAGGATTCGTTTCGACATGCCATATCGGCGTATTTTTCCCAAGTAAAACGTCATCGCGTAGTTTCAACTGCAAGTCATAGTGTCTACCAAAGGCAGTAAACGATAAAATCCGATCTTGGCTCGATAATCTTCGTTTGAACTGCGTGATCGGTGAATTCAGTTTTACAAACTCGTGCGACGGTACTATACAATTTTATTAAACGTTCGTAATAATGAAAAATATTATATTTTATTGACAAAATTATATTAGTTTGTATAAATAATACCTTGGCTGCGATCCGCACGAAACACTCGATAAAATTCCTCGTCAGTCATCATATCGTGAATCTTTAACAGGCATAATTCAATTTTAAAATTAGAACAAAACTTTCATGCGTTTGAATACCTGAATCTATAATTACCTGTGTACCGGTACACGTTTCAACAATCAGCAAACAAGCCACAGCGACAAACAAAGCTTCGTTAAATAACATCGTATTGGTTAAATAAAACTTGAGTCAATGGCGATGGAAAGCCGGTATGCATACGTAGTATAGAGGAGAGAAAAGTCTTACAGTTATGGTTAACAATTCAATGAACTCTCCATTGAACGGAGTAAAAATTACGCTCGACTGCGCTATAAGGCCTGGGAGCAGTATATAGTAGATCGTCGTCGCGCCTTCACATGGCAAACTGACTCCTTTTTCAAAGGTACCATAAGCAAGTAGTCTCATGGAGCTCATAAATAAATCAGCAAACATACGGGCCACATGTAATCATGTCATTTCTCAGTAAGTGCAATACTACAAAGGAATTTCATAAGTATGCCAGTATGTATGTATACACGTACGCGCGCGTGTGATTGTGTTTGGAATGCAAACTCTTCGGAGCTACTGATGTGTCTATTTTATTTTTGTTTTGATTAATAAGTATAATAATAGCTTATGAGGGTTCGCGACGTTTTTAAACGTATAATAATTTAAAAGTTCATCATAAATTATGTTTATCGCTGGATTTGTCTTGCATAATGAAAAACAAACAATAAGCCAGCTCATTTTAATTGCGATTCGAAAATGTCTCATTCATTGACAGAACAATGATAAAAACCAATGAGCTAATATGTTATCTCGAAAGGTTCGATGCGGGTTGTATCTCTCTTCATTGCACTTCGAAACCAAAAGTACACAACATCGATGTCAACTCGAAAAAACGTGACCCAGATTGCTCAAGACTCTGTTTCAAAAATCTCGAATACATTTTTACCGATAAGACAGATATTACAAATTACATAATAACCACGATCTGTTTTCAAAACAGCCAGACGCGATACAATCACTCTTTTCCTCGAAACATCGAAAACACCTGTGTGCGACACATTCGTAATTCGAATTTTACCCGCCAAAACTCCAACCAATCCCGTCGCGCCAAACAACCACTCGATCCAATCGCGATCCACCTATATTGTTCGCGAGAAAAGAAGGTGTGCTCGCGAGACTACAGCTCCAATGCCACATCTCCCTCCAACCACAGTCGCCCAACAAAGACAACTCGATCCCGTGGCAGTCCGCGGAACAGACCCGCGCTCGCATTGCCTATTGTAGATTGTAGGTGTCGTGTTAGTCGATTTCAACTTCCGTTGACCCTTGGAACCCTTGGAACATGGCGGAGCGCAGACACAGCGGACAATGGTATGGATAGAGCAGGAAACCCGACTTTGTCCTGCATCGGCTAATCTAAACGCAGCAAGAGTTCCAGAAAGAGAGTTATAGACCAAGAAGAAGCGAAAGACGACGCGAGAATAGTCGCGGATGGACTACAGAAAAAGACTCGGCTTCGCGTAGACTAAGCCATCCCCGGGAAGTATCACCGCCGTCGACACAATAGAGATAGCCGCCCGCGGGCTCGTCTCGCCGCGCGAGGTAAGGGACAAGCGACACATCCCGCTTCTAGAATAATTCTTCTCCGGTGTGTGTGTGTGTGTGTGTGTGTCCGATGTATTGGCAATTGGCAATATTGGCATCGTCGTTCATTGCAGGCAGCAGCAGTACAGTGTAGAGGACAGGACGGAGCGAGAAGGCGAGAGAGCGGGAAAGGCGAGGTGTACACTGCAGCCGAAAGCGACGGAGGATAGACGCTGCTGCGGCCAGAGCCGCGGCGACGACTCAGGGCTCATTAGCATGAAGCTCGTGGACAGTACGGTGCGGAGCTTTAAGGTGGCCAAGATCTTCCGTGAGAACTCGGATCGGATCAACAGCATCGATTTCTCGACCACCGGTGATACCCTCATCTCCTGCTCCGAAGATGACCAAATCGTCATCTACGACTGCGAGAAGGGCACGCAGATGCGCACCGTCAATTCCAAAAAGTATGGCGTCGACCTCATACACTTCACCCACGCGAAAAACACCGCGATACACAGCAGTACAAAGATCGACGACACGATCCGCTACCTCAGCTTACACGACAACAAGTACATACGCTACTTTCCCGGGCACACGAAAAAGGTTGTCTCGTTATGCATTAGTCCGGTCGAGGACACCTTCCTCTCGGGCTCGTTAGACAAGTCGCTCAGACTCTGGGACCTCCGCTCGCCGAATTGCCACGGCGTCATGAACGTTTCGGGCCGACCCGTTGCCGCTTACGATCCCGAGGGCCTGATCTTTGCGGCCGGAGTTAACTCGGAGTCAATCAAACTGTACGACCTGCGCAGCTTTGACAAAGGCCCCTTCACTAACTTCAAGCTCTCCCACGAGAAGGAGTGCGACTGGACGGGTTTGAAGTTCAGCAGGGACGGGAAGACCATCCTCATCTCCACCAACGGTAGCATCATCAGACTAATAGACGCGTTCCACGGGACACCTCTGCAGACATTCACGGGTCACCTCAACAACAAGGGCATACCAATCGAGGCGAGCTTCAGTCCTGACTCGCAGTTTGTCTTTAGCGGTTCTACAGACGGCCGAGTGCATGTCTGGAACGCGGACACGGGCTATAAAGTCTGTGTGCTGAATGGGGATCATCCGGCACCCGTGCAGTGCGTACAGTTTAATCCGAAATACATGATGCTGGCTTCGGCGTGCACCAACATGGCATTCTGGCTACCCACTGTCGACGACGTGTCATAAGTCGATCCGTGAGCAGAGAGACTTTACCAAGATAATACCTAGTTGAAGAGGCGATGCAAGACAAGTCAAGATGCTGCACCAGCCAAGACAAGCAGGCCTCGGGCGAATGCCTGTGTTTTGTATGAATAAATATCGACGCTCAAAGTCCACAGTGCTGTGTGGAGCATCCCACTTCAAGTTCTTGTCATCGTAATCGTCGTATTCCTAGTGACAGCAAGGACACTAATCAAATTAATAGCATTGTTGTGCCACGAGATTATAATTACAAGTGGCTAGATTTTTTACATTAGCCGACTCAAGATGTTGACTAAATACTAAAGTATTTGAATATGTCGTCCACGTGAGGTTATTCCCTACAAAACTATGTTTGATAAATTTTACGATATCATTTCATAGTCATTTTGTTATATGTACAATGTACACAGGCTTATTGTCTCATCAATACTACGTAGCTTACGATACCAAGTTTTCAGCATTTGATAGGATAGCTTTTCATTCTTACGTTAGTCATATTATCAAACTATTATTTTCTATTGTGCACGCATCAAGTTTTTTAACTTATTGTAAGTAGAAAAATATGTATTTTTTACTTTGAAACAGCTAATTTAAAAAGATTGTTATCTGAATGCGAGAAAACTAATATATTTTTTCAAAATTAACCATTCCTTGTATACTAAACTCATTTACATCTATACAAAATCCCCAAACTGGCAAACCTATTTTAATGAAATTGAAAATCCATTTAGCTACTTATTTATTTACAACTTTTTTTTTAATTATCTACAATATTCTCTCAGTTTTTTTCATTTTAATAACGTAGACAATGTAGCCTTGTGCGCCAGATGTTTGATAAAGTAATGTTATAACTGTCTGTTTTGCATACTGAACAGAAAGTAAGCTTCCTTATCACATGTGG
Organism: Pteromalus puparum; assembly: GCA_012977825.3. Lineage (NCBI taxonomy): Eukaryota > Metazoa > Arthropoda > Insecta > Hymenoptera > Pteromalidae > Pteromalus > Pteromalus puparum. The sequence goes on along the minus strand of CM053168.1, from coordinate 3,671,248 downwards.
TGTGAAAACTATTTACTGCCGTAATTTCATCAATTGAGCAAACTGCATACACTTGTGTATGGACTTAATGAAGCACCACGATTTCCACAAGATTCCATAACGATTATATTGTAAACTATGCGTAAGGTAGCACTATGATTTCACCCTGATGACATGTGTGATAGACGTATTGCGTTTGTCAAGGTGTAACTTGTTTGTGAGTGAGCAAGCGTGTGTGAATGTTTTCTGTAAAATAGTATTTTTATAACAAAACAAAGACAAATTGTGAAGTGTAGTTCTAATTATAATTATTAATCGACAAACGAGTTCGATGTCGCACAAGGCTCACTCACTGTCATCAAGAGAGAACCGTGTAAAAAAATTTGTCAAATTGACGATCTAAAAGCTTTTTTTCTTTTGATATATATATATAAAAATAGTATCAATGAAGATAATATAAGTTTCATGAAACACGTGTATAGATTATATCTCTGGACACATACTGCCAGCAAATCGAGTGATATAATCTTTAAACAATTTGTATGCACTCAACATTTCTTCTCTTAATTAAATTCGTAATTATTTTGCATATCATTTGATCTCAAAATTTATGCATAATTAAAAAGTAGTGAGCAAAAGTAAACTTGTAAACTTCCAATATGCTAAGGAGAAGAAACTATTCTATAACCATGTTACTATGAAGTAAGCTATTTACATATGTAATTTTCATAAAAGAAAGCAGAATAAGACAAAAAAAAATACCGAATGTTTTGACAGCTTTTAAAGTTTCCACTTAAGCATATAAAATTAATAGTGTCACTACTTCACTATCTGAAGACACAAAAATGTATTCATTCTTTTTGTAGATCAGTTTTATTAATGCGTAACAAATCTTATTCGTAATTCAATTCATAATAAAAACATCTTTTTTGTACACCTGATATATGTCTACTTTTTTATAAATCTTACACCCCTATACCCCCTTATACCCCCTATCTATGACACCTGCTATATTATAAATTTAATACGCATGTAATATTTGAAATAGAAATAATGTATACTAAACTCATCACTTTTTAAATTCTTGAATAAGAAAAAAAAAACAAATATTTGAACTTGAATAAAATCTTTTAATAATATACAAAAATTCTATCTAAAGAATTAAATAAACAATTTTTTAAAATTATGTTTCAATTTCTTCATTTATAATATCATTTAATTCTACTATGTGATATAACTTTTTGTCTTCTTCAGAAATGCAAGCTGGAGCACCTGACATTAAATCTCGCCCTTCCATAGTTTTTGGAAAAGCTATGACATCTCTGATACTAGGTGCTTCACAAATTACAGACATGTATCTATCTAATCCTGTAATTACAAAAGCATTTTTTCACATGTTGATGTTTTATATATTATTTCAATAATCGATTTGAAGCATCTCAATCTTACCCAATGCAATTCCACCATGTGGAGGAGCTCCGCTATCTAAAGCTTCTAGCATGTAATACATAGTTGATGGATCAATGTTCAACATCTTAAAAACTTGTTCTTGCAGTGCTTTTTGGTGAATACGTATTGATCCACCTCCAATCTCTGATCCATTAAGAGTCAAATCATATTGCAATCCTCGAACCTATATTTAATTATTTACAATATACATGTAGCTAAACAATTTATGAAATAATATGATTCATGAATAATTTAATCAGACATACCTTTAAAGGAGCTGTTAATAAATTCTCCATATCCTCAGGATGAGGCATAGTAAATGGGTGATGAGTGGTTTTCAAACCTTTAGTATCTTCATCAATTTCAAATAAGGGAAAATCGATTATCCACGCAAATTTATAACCATGTTCTCGGATAATTAGTCCTTTTGATTCCATAATATTTGTAAATTCAACTCGAATTTTTCCAAGTAATTGTCTCTAAAAATAACAATTTTTATACAAACTTAGAATAATGCACTCCACATTGAATAATACTTATGATTATAAATGTAAGCTTCTTGCTTTGTAAAACCTACAGCATCTTGCTTTGGACCATAAGCCATTAAAATTACGTCTTTTTCCTGCAACTTAAACTGGTTGACAATGTTTTGCCTTGTTAATCCAGAAAGTAAATAACTAAGTCCCTTTAACTCTGGGTCGGTGACTTTGTGCTTTACCAATTTGGCTTTTGGAAAAGCTTGTTCAGCTAATTTAATTAGTTGCTCTTTGGCAGATTTTGTCAAGCATTCCTATAATAAAATGATTATAATTATTGTAATTCGTCATTTAAATTTGATTATAAAAGATTACCTGTTTTCCACTGAATACGGCTGCATACAATTCACATGATAAATCAAATCCATCTCCAGCATTATGTGCAATGTCAGTAATATTATGAATCTACAAATATTCAAAATTAATAAAAAAAGATATAATTTAATAAAATTTAATCATCAAAATAATTAATTAATTACTCTTCCAGGTATTCTTAAATCAGGACAATCAGTTCCATAGGTCTCCATTGATTGTTCATAAGTCAATCTTGGAAATGGTGGATAATGTTTTTCTATTGATTCAGGCCAACTACTGGCAATCAAGTTTTCAGTCAAATCCATTATGTCTTCTCGGTCTACAAAAGACATTTCGATATCTAACTGAAAAAAACATTTAAGTTTAATAAAACTTGCAAACTTCAGAAGTTTAAAATGATGATTATTGAAAAAGTTAGTGAAACATACTTGTGTAAATTCAGGCTGCCTGTCTTGTCTAGAACCTTCATCTCTGTAGCATTGAGCCATTTGAAAATATCTATCAATACCACCTACCATAAGTAACTGTTTGAATTGCTGTGGACTCTGAACAAGGGAATAAAACTTCCCTAAATGTTTAGTTGGAACAACAAATTCTTGAGCTCCCTAAAAATAATCCAATTATTGAGAACTTCTATATTTTTAAATAAACTGAAAATGTAGGATAAGTTTTACTAACACCTGGAGTTTTTCTAAATAAAGTTGGTGTGGCCACATCAACAAATTCACATTGATTGATTAAATATTCTCTCATCTTCATAGTCACCCATGATCGCAGCCTCAAATTCCTTTGCAATTCAGGAAATCTAAGAGCTAAATATCTGTACTGCATTTGAAGTGATTCTTTTGCCTTGTTAAAATGTCTAATTGAAAAGGGCAACTGTTGCTTAGCTGTGTTCAAAATTTCCAATGATTCCACTCGTATCTCGATATCACCTGTTTTCATTTTTGGATTACATTGGCCTTCAGGCCTTGGAACAACAGTTCCACTTACAGTCAAAACTGTTTCAAGGGGTAAGTCTAGCAGCAATTTTCGCAGATCAGCTTTCTGAAAAAAAATTTAAACATTAACCCATGTTTTTGATCACTGTCACTGTTATAATAAATATCAGATTTTTTACATCATCATCAATGATACATTGAGTAGATCCATAGGAATCACGTAGTATGAGGAACTTGCCCAACCTTTCATGTTCTAACCATCCACAGAGAGTCACATTCTCGTTGGAATTGAAAATAGTTAATTCTCCACACGTGTGGGTTCTATTAACAAATTTATTTACTGCTTCCACCGATATTTTTGGCTTGATTTTTACTTTTTGCGTTGGTACTTGTTGGGTGTGTACATTTGCACTGATTCTGTAAACGTGCTGCAGGCACTAAAGCAGAAGAAGCAATTGACTTATTAATCTAATAGTAAATCTTTAAGAAAAAAAAACACTTACTTTTGAACATTCTGCAGTAGCTTGACGATATTTTACAAAACTTTGCTGGCATAAACAGCGCAAAAATTTACTTCTCACAAACATTATTGCTATTTAACGAGTAAATTAATTTACTAATTGATCAGTCTAAGTAGTAAGTAAGTAACAACAGCAAAGTAAACTGTACTTATTCCAAAAACGTTAAGCATGCGTTTACCGCAGGGTCTGCAACCGCATCTCTCGACTTGATTCTTATTTCACTACCTAGGTACTTATACTGTATAGTACTATAGTGTATTATATATATAGTTATAGAAACTGAAATACCGGAGCCGGATGTATATATAGATATACATACGCATACGTGTACGAGGTTATCCTATAAATATATCTATATACACAGATACGGTGTGTTTATAAAGCTTGAACCGCTGCAAAATTTATGATTACTGTACAGTAGAAAGCTATACAAAATGGTAAGGAAAAAATAGCTCTGAATTATGAGATTTTAATTACTGAAGTTTCTATGTAATAATTGCTTGGTTTATTTTACAGTTGCCCTTATCGTTATTGCGTACTGCACAAAATCATCCTATGGTAAGATTCTAACCTAGCTTATTAAATTTTCCGAAATTGTTTGAAGTAAAATCATGTGAATTTCATTAGTAAAATTAACTTTTTTTACAGTTAGTAGAATTGAAAAATGGAGAAACATATAACGGTCACTTAGTTAGTTGTGATAACTGGATGAACATCAATCTTCGAGAGGTCATCTGTACTTCAAGGGTAAGCTTTGTTGATGCCTATACATGGATTTATCATATATTTTATAGGAAAACGTAGAATTAATTTCCTAATTGGTAGAAAATCTCTACAGATTTCAATATTAATAATTAATAATTCAATTGTTTTATATATTTTTTTTATTTTATGAATACTTTTCAATTTACTTGTCAACATTTATAAGAACTCTGATATGTTTCATATTAGTATTTGTGACTAATCATATCTTTATGAGTTTATCATACCTATAGAATTGAAGAATATACCATGTTTAATTGTATACATTTTTATATATTATTTCATAAAATGTTGAAATTATAATAAGAAATCAATAATTCAACATGCAGGATGGCGATAAATTCTGGAGGATGCCTGAATGCTACATCAGAGGCAGCACAATAAAATATTTGCGAATACCTGATGAAGTTATTGATATGGTCAAAGAGGATGTTCAAATGAAATCCAGGGGTCGCGGTGACATGAAAGGCAGAGGTGGCCAAAACCAAAGAGGTGGTCGTGGAGGTGGCAGAGGTATGCTCCAATATTATTATGCAATTTTTTGTATTCCTTAACAAGTTTTATTAGTAAATTTACTTTTAATTATATTTTAAAATTTCAACTGTATACTAAAAACTTTGATATTGAGGTCAAAGGATAGTTAATGATAACTAAATTTTTTTAATTTTCTTGTTATTTATTAAAACGTTTTGAGCAATTAATTACATATGATTTATAATTAACCATACTGTACTTATGTATGGCCTTTGATAAGAAATGCTAATGAAATTCATGAACAAAATTATTTTAATTTTAGGTACATTTGGTAATCGTGGAGGAAGAGGCCCAGTACCCATAGGTCGTGGTGGGGGCAACCAAGGCAACAAAAATAGAAGATTAAATTAATTTATATTATGTATATGACTAGTGTTAATTTTAACATACAATATTTTTAAGTAAGAAAATAAAGCATTTTTTTCATAATTGATTATATTTCTTTTACTAAATCTATTCGCCATTTTAAGAGTAATTTTGATTTTAGGTATTATTTGTAGTTTTATAATAAAAAAAAAAACTAAACATAACAAATTCACATGATTGTTTCGAGTTTTATTATTGTGCTAATAAAATATAAATTAGAATACGTATACTGGTAAGAGTGAGATACATTTAGGTATAAAAATGTAGATCTTGATACAAGTCAATAATTTATCTTCCTTCAACTGAAAAAAAAAAAGATTATTAAATACGTTTTTAAATAGATAAATAAATAAACATAATATCAAATAAAAAAATTTGAACTCACTGTAGGAAGCTAAGTCGATTTCGTCTGGGAGTTCAGTGATATTTACATCAAATCTTTCTTGTACATCGTTCAGAATTTTGGCATCTGCTTCATCACTAACAAGGGTTATAGCTAAACCTTTTGTACCGAATCGTCCAGCTCGAGCTACTCGATGGAGATATGTGTCAGAATCTTCTGGCATGTCGTAGTTGAACACGATGTTTACACGCTCAATATCCATACCTCGGCCAAACAGATTTGTAGCTACCAGAATTCTCTGTAAGAAAATGTAACGTGATTGAATAAGAAATTTTTTGTATACACATGTTTTAAATAATATATTTGAAAAAAAAGTGATCAATAAATACCTTCTGGAAATCTTTAAAAGCCTGATATTTAGTCAATCGTTCCTCTTGAGTCATTCCTCTGTGGATGCCGATGGCCGGGAAGTTCTGTTCCGTGAGAAGTTGAGCCAACGCCATGCACCTCTGGACTGATTTTACAAAAATAACAACCTGCGCAAAAAAATTAAATAGTTTAATATTTTTTATTCATTGATTGAAAATATTCAAGATTTGTTTGTAAAAAAATACATACTTGATTGAATTCAAGAATGTCGAGAAGTTCAAAGAGTTTCTTATTTTTCTCATTCTCTTTGAGTTTGACATAATGCTGTTGTAATCCATGAAGAGTGAGCTTAGCTTCATCGTCCACGTAGACCTCCATTGGCTGTAAAATTGAACAATCCAAACGATGAGCATGTGCAATTTTTATCAATAAAAAAAAATGTTGAGAATCACCAAGGTACTAAGAAGACAATATATAAATTTTGCTTATGATACATAAGAAAAGAAGGATTTCAATAGAACAAAGTTGAAAAATATAGAAATATGTTTCACATCAGTATTAATATAAGATACCGAAGAATGTAAATATAAATATTGTCCACCAAAAAACCATTACAACTTTTTGCGTTCATTCAGAATCGTTACAGTTTCCCAATGAAAATCGTTAATTTTTAGTTTTAAACTACATACGGTTCGGCGACTCCGATCACTCAGATGTGCCACGAACGAAAACTGTAGTCATCTGAATAGAAATAGGTGGTGCCCCCATGGATTCAGCAACATCCACCGCATCGTTACACCAAACTCCTCGTTATATCACGTCGCGAATAAGTGTTTCCGGTATACGTTTAAATCATAAGATAATGAGTCGATAATAATACTCTTGCTCAAAATATTTGTGGGATCCTGAGAAGTATTTTTCTCGTTTTTTTTATCCTCACTGGACCACAAAGGTAATTAGCCTTCGTGAATGAGTGACCACTTTAATAGTGTAAAAAATCAATACACATTTGGTGATACTCATTAAATCCAGTTGCTGATATTGTGTCGATCACTGATGATGAAAATCTTTAATGAAAAAAAGAAGTTTCTTTATATACATGTATCGCGCTTTTTAGTATGGATTCAATTTTTATCCAAGTTGAGATAAAATCAAAGGTTTTCAATTTTAATGTTCGCGATTCCCCTAATCCTCTTGCATCTTCTTTCTTGATATCTTCTATCTTCAGGACGTCTTGATGTCTTCTCTAAAACCCCCCAACCCTAACAGATGATTTGACTTAATTTCCTACCTTTCTTATTTGTAAATCACAGATCTCATGAATTAAATATTTAAAGATTTTACAGTTGCATCGGACTTTTGTAATTATGAATTACTCGGTGAATAAAATATGCGTTTTAATAATAATATTTTAAAGAACGCACGAACTTTAAAAATCAATCATCAGTGTCGACAACAATATGGTTTTGGTTCTCGATTTAAAATTCAATCATTCTGTGATGATGCTATGCCCATTGTCGGTGGATAAGATCGCAACATAGATCCGTGAAAATCAATTTAAACTTCTGCGTTGAATTCCCGACGTAATTTGATCATCCCACCCCCCGAATAGCATTCAATCGGTATTTATAGTTGAGGATGGAATTGAAGAATAAAGTGAAGTCATCACATCTTACATCTTGCATGAATTTCTTGCAGACTGGGCGAATTTCTTTGGACAAAGTAGCGCTGAACATCATAACTTGTTTGTTATGTGGAGTACTTCTGAAAATTTCTTGTACATCTTTGCGCATATCTGTAATAAAAAAGAAAAAATGTAAAAATTCAATATGAAAAAAATGTGTACATTTTAACAATCAAAACTATAATTTACCTAGTTGTTCCAGCATCTTATCACATTCGTCAAGAATGAAATGCTTCAAATTCTTAAGGTTGAGTTTCTTACTCCTTATAAGAGCTAAAATACGTCCAGGTGTTCCCACAACAATGTGAGGACAAGTATTCTTTAGGACTTCTTCATCCTTTTGAATAGGCAATCCGCCAAAGAAAACTGATACCTAAAATTAATTAAAATAAAGTAAATTCGAAAATACTTCCAACCAAATAGATGTCCATATTAAAAGAAATATTATACCTTGACTTGTGGTATGTATTTGCTGAACCTCTCATACTCTTTGCTAATTTGGAAAGCTAACTCCCGAGTGTGACACATTACCAAAACTAAAACTTGGTTCTCTGCCAGTTCAAGCTGTTGCAAAGTGGCCAAAACAAAAACTGCTGTCTTTCCCATACCAGACTTAGCTTGACATAAAATGTCCATACCAAGTACTGCTTGAGGTATACATTCATGTTGAACTGAAATTACATAAATTCAAACTATAATTTGTAATGATATAAGATTTCACATGAAGTGTTATGATAAAGGAAATCAAGCAAATAAAAATTAAAAAAAAATGCACAAATTATACCTTCTGATGGATGTTCAAAACCACAGTCAGAAATGGCACGTAGGATTTCTGGTTTCAGCAAGAAGTCCCTGAAGCCACTGCTGTGGATAGATACGTATGTACCCTTGACTTCCTTCTTGGCAGGGGCAACTTCCCCATTACCTGTTACAACTTGTTCAGTTTGCTCCTCATCTTCATAGTCCAGAAGATCATCGTTGTCTGCCATTTTTGGTTATTTTTTTAAAGCCTATAATTAAAAAGAAGATTCAAAAGTTAGGACTTAATCACCAGGCAAAATTTTGTGGAAATCCTAGCAAGTCCTTATAGACTACTTCAAAAAATAATGAAAAAGTTCAATGTCGGTGTGCTATAAAAAACGTATAATGCACAACAATAATAACTCATTCTTTTGTTATTTACATAGTACTTGACAATACCGGCTGACGGATGACTATTTTCCGACGACTCTGTTTACACATTCACTCTTTTGCTTTTCTGAATCCAATGGTTATCTCATTTTATCAAACATTAGCAGGAACAAACTATTTTACCGAATAAACAGGTAATCAAACAGTACCCATAACCTATAAAAACTAAACTCGAAAACGACGCTGGCGCTCTTGACGTTGCCGCTCTGACACTGGCATTTTGACATTATAGACGCTGGCGTTTGACGCGAAAACCTTATTCAAATTTCGCGCGCTCTCATTTGACGCTGACGCTACAGAAATAAGCATCCATGAAAATACAACTTTATGGCTCCTAATTATTTATATTCCATTTTTCGCCACCTCATTTGATTTAACATTGGTGATTTGGCGCTAGTGTGCCTTCGAGAAGGCGAATAGAGAAAACACCGCCATCTTCCTAGACGCCATCTTCATAGACGCCATCTTGATTGATTGTTGCCGAATATTTCATTCGCGCACTTGTGCATTTTCCGAGGCATTTTCCGCGCGTATTATCATTAAAAAATAGCTTTTACGTATAAATGTATGCAGATAACAACGAATCGACCTTCATTGTTGACTCTAGCGAAGAGCTGAATTAAGTAAGAATCTCAAAACACTATGCTACTTATAGGTATCACCGCCCGGTCACCCGGCAACACACGATTATTTTGACACTTCAGAGAACTACGGTACTTTTTTATAGAGAAAACAGAAAATTCTTTATCTCAGAGTTAGACTATCGAAAGCTCATAGCAGCAAATCAATACACAAGAACGGAAGACTCGTATAAGAACCTTATACTTACTCTTTTGTCGGAAGAACTATGTAAGAACTATGTTGTATGGCGTAGGCGAGTTGGACCCTTTATCAAAAACGTTAGGAGTGAAGCTGATGCACTTGCAGTATAGTAGATTGCAGGAAGTAAGAAGTGCACTCTGTAACTCTATGTTGTTAACACGGAAGACGAATCAGAACTGGTTCAACTGGCTGTCCTGAGAAGGACAAGTCCGACCCTTTGGTTTGGGTATAGTCCGTCGACTGTCGAGTCGAGCAGAGACACGGACGTCACGGAGCAGATAAACCAGCTATAAGCCCTATAGTGGTGATCCTGGTGGGGGATCGTATGTACTACAATAGCGTCGCTCTGCGTCGGTACAGCGGTACTCGGTCGATACTATAATATGTATATGCATATGCACATATTGCACATTAATATAAGCTATTTGCATCAAGTTTATGCATTTCGTTATTATTAACTATCCGTTATGTAAATGTAAATAGCGTTGAAATTTTTTCATAACAGTATTGGACGTTGGTGATACTGCATAAAAGTAATTTTATAACAAATTCTGAAATATCCGTTAAAATATCTATTGCCGACAGAATTTTTTTCACTTAAGTAAATAAGTATAATACGGTTCTCGTTATCAGCACACATGCGCGTGTATAATAAATATATATATATAGAGAGAGAGATTCTCGTATGCGATATGAGATTATACATGAAACACTTGTACAACATTGAATTATGTTATTTCCACTGTGGCTCTTTATATGTATGGTTCTACAAGGGAAATGTATGTACAAAACCTACGAAACATAAAAAATTCTATCGATTCAAATAGCTCACGTATATATTGATTTTTTGAACGAAATTGGCGGTAACTCCGTAAATTCGTATAAAATCGATTTATTTGATTCACTCAAAAACCAGCTCTCAATTATGAGAAAATATCGTAATTTTTTACAACAGTCTGAAAAAATATTCCTATGAAATGTTGTAATTATAATTAGCAGCACTATGAACGTTATCAAATTGACAATTAACTTATTGGTAACTTTTAGATGACTTTGTAGATAACTTCAAAAAGATAAAATTTGGAGATCTCTAAAAGTCCGCTAGTGTTTATTGGGTAAAATTTGCTTTTATATATATTAATCGCGAAACAAACGTAAAAGAGGGCGCCACTGCATTTCCGGTTTGTCCAGTAAAATTAGCTTATTGGTAACTTTTAGATGACTTTGTAGATAACTTCAAAAAGATAAAATTTGGAGATCTCTAAAAGTCCGCTAGTGTTTATTGGGTAAAATTTGCTTTTATATATATTAATCGCGAAACAAACGTAAAAGAGGGCGCCACTGCATTTCCGGTTTGTCCAGTAAAATTAGCTTATTGGTAACTTTTAGATGACTTTGTAGATAACTTCAAAAAGATAAAATTTGGAGATCTCTAAAAGTCCGCTAGTGTTTATTGGGTAAAATTTGCTTTTATATTAATCGCGAAACAAACGTAAAAGAGGGCGCCACTGCATTTCCGGTTTGTCCAGTAAAATTAGCTTTGAAATCGACCTACGATAGAAATGGCTGCATTTTGGTTATTAGGTAAATCGAGGTCGAAAAAGACGATTCTGAAATTTGCAGCTTCCTAGGTCAACGGGTTCTATGCGAAAACAGTGTGAAAAAATTAATTTTGCTTATATCTCGAAAACGGCTTAACGTACAGTAAAATGGCCTGCACCGGTCGAAAGAGCGTTCAACTTTGCATTGGAATCGATGTTTTACTCGATTTTGATGAGTGCAAAGTTCCGAGATAATAAATAAAAAAGAAATTACCTAATGCACATGTCGTCTGCGCGTCTAGTACATATGTACATGGCTTGTACGCGTCGCGCCTCCCCCTCCTTCTACATTTAGGTAATTTCTTTTTTATTTATTATCTCGGAACTTTGCACTCATCGAAATCGAATAAAAAATCGAATCCAATGCAAAATTGAACGCTCTTTCGACTGGTGCAGGCCATTTTACTGTACGTTAAACCGTTTTCGAGATATAAGCAAAATTAATTTTTTCACACTGTTTTCGCATAGAACCCGTTGACCTAGGAAGCTGCAAATTTCAGAATCGTCTTTTTCGACCTCGATTTACCTAATAACCAAAATGCAGCCATTTCTATCGTAGGTCGATTTCAAAGCTAATTTTACTGGACAAAAGGGAGTTTGTGTAGGGACAAATAACCGCTTCATTCGTCATAAAATATCGCAAATATTACGAATCATCCCAACCCAGCAAAACGTACTTTTCTAAAAAGCCACGCACCCGATCGAAATATGGCGTTTCCTCGTCACACTTCTAACAATTTCATTCATCAAATATACCTATCGACGCCATACTCGTGTAGGGTGTAGGTCCTCTGACTCCCGTAGTACACACCGCATCTTGGCGCGTCCGGAAGTCCTATGCATCCGCCGGCATAAAATGGCTTGGCTTCCCCCCCTTCCCCTCTCCCCTTCATGTCGGCGTTGCCCAGCCCGGCAAACGAGCTCGGAGCTACTCCGTCCGTTCAGTCGCCGTTGATCGTCGAGGTGAGTAAGACGTGCTCTTGCACTATAATCTACATTTATCGTCCATTAAAACCGTCGATCCATTGATTAAAGTTCCAATATTAAATTTTCGTGAATTTTTTGTATACAACGTGCATATTATTTTCCTCGGTTGTGCATTTGCGAAGTGTGTGTGCGAAATTGAAATTCGGTAAATTCGTAAGTGAGCGACGCCACGAGGCAGCGATTTCACGCTATGGCGTACGTACGCGCTTGGGACGCGTAAACCGATAATTATGATTTTCCGTTGTTAATTCATCGCTTGTGTTACAAGTTGCAAAGTTTTCGCGTCGATTTCACCTACTTGGCTCGCGTTAAGTCGGAGACGTAAGTCGGAGACGTGTATATATTGAATTCTATAGCGGCGGTTGAGTCACGAGTTCTGATGCGCATCGTTTGTAGCCATTTTAGAAAAGCGGCTTGATACGCTTGTGCGTGTATACATATACCTAAGCCTGAATTTGCTTGTGTTCGTGAAACTAAGGAAACGAGTCGAGTTTAGATGTACGATTGTTTACCCAATATTACTGTGCGTATCGCAACATTTAGTATGCACAAGCCGTTGTAAACAAAGTTGTTATTTACGTAGATGCACTTGCTCGCGTGACGCGAACTTTTATAAGTATTGATCAAAGTGCTTTCGAGTTATTTTTTAGTTAGCTTTGTAATGAGGATTCTGGATGATGTTTCATTTGTCTTAGCCAAAGATGATGACACTCACTTTACCACTACCCACTACTGACTGAATCCTCTTGATATATAATTGTTAAATTAGTCTATAAATATTTAGCATTTGTACAATGCGAATTGTCGCATATAGAAGTAATTTTACTAAATAGATGATTTTTTTCTGTTTGCAGCTCTGTTGTTTTAATAGCGTCACACTCAGCCCAAACTCAAAATGGCAGACAATGACGATCTTTTGGACTACGAAGATGAGGAGCAGACCGAACAGATAGTGGAAGGAAATGGAGAAGTTGCCCCTGCCAAGAAGGAAGTCAAGGGAACATACGTGTCTATCCACAGCAGTGGCTTCAGGGACTTCTTGCTAAAACCAGAAATTCTTCGTGCAATTGTCGACTGTGGTTTTGAACATCCTTCTGAAGGTATTGTATTGTTTTTTGTTTTCGTGTAAATCTATTTTATTTTATTTTTTTTTTCAAAATTGAAAATTACATGATGAGTTTACATAGATAGGGACAACTGATATTTTATGATTGTATTATCTATCCTGATTATTCAATATCACAAGAACAAGTTATTAATTGTCAAGAATAAATATTTAACAATTTTTATTTTTAACTCTACAGTTCAACACGAATGCATTCCACAAGCTGTGCTTGGTATGGACATCCTTTGCCAGGCTAAGTCTGGTATGGGAAAAACCGCTGTGTTTGTCCTGGCCACCCTGCAACAGCTGGAATCCACAGAAAACCATGTCTATGTATTGGTCATGTGCCATACTAGAGAATTGGCTTTCCAAATTAGCAAGGAGTATGAAAGGTTCAGCAAATACATGCAAAACGTCAAGGTAAATTTCTATCCATTTAATAAATAATTATTTTTAATAATTGTAATGAGGATTTCAAATGATGTAACGCTTGTCTTAGCCAAAGATGATGACACTCACTTTACCACTACCCACTACTGATTGAATCCTCTTATTACAATGAAATTGATCATTTATAATTAGAAGTGATTTTAATTTTTGATTTTTGTTTTGCAGGTATCAGTATTCTTTGGTGGTTTACCAATCCAAAAAGACGAAGAAGTCTTGAAAAACACATGTCCCCACATTGTGGTGGGAACACCTGGACGTATCTTAGCTCTTATTAAAAGCAAAAAGCTGAACCTTAAACACCTGAAGCATTTCGTTTTGGATGAGTGTGACAAAATGCTTGAACAATTAGGTAAGTCGTCGGTTTAAAAAACTAACAACGAATTTATCTACTGAATAAGCTGATGAAACATGATTCTAATATATTTTTGTATGTTTACAGACATGCGCAAAGATGTACAAGAAATTTTCCGAAGCACTCCTCATGGCAAGCAAGTTATGATGTTCAGCGCTACATTATCCAAGGAGATTCGTCCAGTCTGCAAGAAATTCATGCAAGATGTAAGATGTGATGACTTCACTATGATCTCCAATTCCGTCCTCGCCTATAAATACCGATTAGAAAACATCCGGGGGGTGGGGTAGATAAACAAGACCGTGAAGGCAATAGTCTGAAGTTTCATACGATTTTACGGAATGACTCCTGTGGACGTCATCAGAGTTCCAACATGCGTACTCTGGATGAGCCAGCCTCTTTATGCCATCCTCCATGTCTTTGTTGAAGATACATGTTTTTTAAAACTTAACCGTTCGCGACAACACATAACGGACGTATTACAGACCGCAATTTTGTTGATTTGTTTCGAGTAAAGTTTTACAATGTACGTGCTTCGAATAAGATAAGCATAAAACTCACGAGAAATGTAGGGACAGATTTAGAAAATGGGGTTGGATTTATATAACAATACTTTTTGCTGATGTGGGTGGGTTCAAGAGTTCAAGACATCCTGAAGAAAGAAGAGTTCAAGAAAGAAGATTCAAGAGGATTACCAGGGGACCCGATTAACTTAGAAATACCTTTTGTCTGATAAAAATTGCATTTCGCGTTCGGTCACAGTAAATATCCCGTTGTTAAAATATACAAGACATGGAAGGCGTTCGACTTATGATGTAACTCTCATAAGTCATTAAAATTTGGTATAAGAGAGCATAAAATATAATGGCGCTGGATACTTGGCCAGTTAATATACTGAATAAGTATAAACGGGTTGTTGAAAAAAAAAAAAAAAAAAAAATGGTAAAGTCCAATCTTGATCATGCAATTGTACAACCCTATCAACTGTATACATGATGCATGCTGAGCAATGTTCAAGTACTCGCAAAGTGCGTGAGAGTGAGATGTTTGCCATTGACAAGACAGTGGATGAAGCTGAGCATTCCTGGGTGTGCTACCTTAGGTGTGTTGAGGCGACCGCAGAGTTCTTGTTATTGGCACGGCTAGGAGGTGGGAGTCGCCAAACAGTATGTAGTAAATCGGTACAAAAACAATACAATTATGATGAGAGCAGAATATTTCGTCAGTGCCGTGTTAAAAAATACTCAAATATTTGTACTGTTTTTTAATTATAGACCTTAAGTTGTTCATTCAATCAAAAATACTTGAAATACTTAAAGGTTCACAAAGTCGAATTTTCGTCATATAGTTATAAGTATTTTCTTTTTTTAGTTTCATCTGTGCAATGTTGAACATTGATTATAGATTTTGTAAATGCCTAATTTGTAACTACAAGTGTTATAATTGGGCCTCTGTCCAATCAGTAGTATTTGCAGTGAAAAATTCCAGAATTGTATTCCTAATGGAAAAATGGAGTAAGTTGAATTAATCTCATCCAAAACTTTACTTGTTTGCGCAGCCTATGGAGGTCTATGTGGATGATGAAGCCAAGCTTACACTTCACGGACTACAACAGCATTATATCAAGCTGAAAGAAAATGAGAAAAACAAGAAACTCTTTGAACTTTTAGACGTTCTTGAATTCAATCAAGTGAGTTGACTTTTACATATTCGTTAACTTCATAATAAGTTTATAAAAAAGATAACATTAATAATCCGAATTTTTCCAGGTCGTTATCTTCGTAAAATCAGTCCAGAGGTGCATGGCGTTGGCTCAACTTCTCACGGAACAGAACTTCCCGGCCATCGGCATCCACAGAGGAATGACGCAAGAAGAACGATTGACAAAATATCAATCTTTCAAAGACTTCCAGAAGGTACATATAATTTTATATTTTTAGGAAATTATTTAATAAATTAACACAATGAGGATATTATTCAAACATGATCACATCGTGATTCTCTTGAACTCTCTCACTGAGTGTTTTTGCATAAAAATACTGATTGCATTATAACGTTTACTATAAAATCTTCTAAATTACTAACGAAAATTATGTTTACTTACAGAGAATTTTGGTAGCTACGAATCTCTTTGGACGTGGTATGGATATTGAACGAGTGAACATCGTATTCAATTACGATATGCCCGAAAACTCAGACACATACCTCCATCGAGTGGCACGAGCTGGAAGATTTGGTACAAAAGGTTTAGCTATCACGTTTATCAGCGACGAAAGCGATGCCAAAATCTTGAACGACGTGCAAGAAAGATTTGACGTGAACATTACTGAATTACCTGATGAAATAGACTTAGCTTCATACAGTAAGTTTGCACAAATTTAATTTAATAGGTAATTAGAAAAATTTACCTGAAATTAATTTTTACTTATTCTTTTTTGCAGTTGAAGGACGATAACCACAAATTCCATGAATTGTCACAATTTTATCATTGATCATCGACAAAATAACCACACTGAACCTGACAATTAAATGCAATCGTTGCATAATTAATGAATTATTTATTGCGGATTTTTGTAATTTTTACAAAAGTAATTTTTTCCCATAGTAAATTTGCTCTTAGAAGCTTTTGTAATTGTAGTCGTGATTTTTAAGCAATATTTTGTCCAATTGCTCATTCTTCATTTTTTTAAGATTGTTTTAATATTCATTAAGACTTGTAAATAATGAACATTTTGATTTACAATAAAAAAAGGTGTACTTACTTTTTTGAAAACTCAGTATGTATCTTACGTTTATCCTTTATCCCTCCTTTAATTTTCTTATATTTATTATTTTTTATCTAATGTTTATCAGAAACTCAAAAGCATAACTGGTTTTTACATATAAAAGATTATTTTGTTGCAATTTTATATTTTCGAGAACTGCCAAATGCATTAACGAAGTTATGTATTTGGCTATTATTGAAAAATCGAATAAATTTGGATTTACTGAGTAAAAGTGGAACGTTTATTTTTGCAGCATTGAAAATAAAGATAACAAATTTTAGTATAATTGTAAATAAAAGTTGAGCTTCGTTCAATTAAGCAAAGAATTTTCCATTCCTAATTCGTACTATTCTTTACAAAAACATTAGCGCGCATGTTTAACGGAAAAATTTAAAAACGTTCGAATTTCGAAGTTAACGGTTTTTTAGTATAGAACTCAAAACGTTGATTTGAGCGGACAGTGGTTACCCGAAACCAGAGCAGAGAGAATCAAGAAGTACTATTACGCTAATAATTAAACAATTTATAAAAATCTTTTACAAAAATGACTCATAAAACGGAAGTTAATTTAAAGATTCCAAATACTGAAGATCTTTGTTGCATAAATTGCAAAGTGATTCCTTCGGATAAGCAGGATTCTATTGTCAAATCCTTGTTTCATTCTCAAGTTTTAACGTGCAGGTAATAGCTTGATTTTCGAGTTGCTTTTTTTTTTAATTTGACAAAATAAGAATAAACATTGATCCATTTCCTCATGCGCATAATATATTTCAGGCTCATAATCTACTCTGTAAGATGCTGCGTCGCGTCCCCGTCGATACAAAACGTTGGAGATTCGGTTCATGTCGTAGTTAGTAGAAAGTTCTTTACAACAGGGAAATTGCAAGAACATCTAAATGAACTAAAGATTAAGGTATAAGAACAAGGTCTTTTATTAGAGAAGTTGATTTTTTCGATTTTTAACGCTAGAGTCCAGTAGCTTAAAATGTAACGATACAGAGCGCAAGAGCGCCTATACTTATACATACGATTTCTTCAAACGTCAAGTTTGTTTATAATTTCATGAAAATAAAACCAACTAGCTCCATTTTTTTTCAAAATAAATTTTTTTATAGAATTACCAAACTTATCAATTTTTTTCGGGTATTTGTGTAGTTCTCTGATCCTGAAGAAGTCCATCCAAAGATTTATGAAGCTTGTTTGAAGTACACATTTACATTTAAAATAGCACCGCATTGGAATTTGATTGGCACATCACTGTACCTTCGAGGTTGCAATTTTCTACCTTTTCCACCTGCTATTGATGCTTTAGAATGGAATGTTCACTATAAGGGTATTTCAACTTTTTTTTTATAAATTAATCTTTCTATAATATACAATGCAAATATTAGAATGATAAAGGCTTCAAGTAATTACTTGCTCATTTATTATGATTATTTTCTTCTTTAGATGATGATACAAAAATTGAATTAAAACCTATGAAATTAAATATACATACTCTCACACTTGAATTTTTGAAGATACCTCCGAGTATATTGGATAACTTTATATCGAATCCTAATTGCACCATCGATACCATCAACTTAACATTATTTCCATGTCCATGGGTTTATGTTTTGCCAAAGTAATCACAAAATTAAAAACATAAATTTCATAAGTTAATTATACATATGTTAAATAATTTGGATTTTTTATAATTGTAGATTAACCAGAGCAAGACTTATATCAGTTTCTAGGACATTACCAGATAAGTGTCCTTTTGATAATTACAATGATCTTCGCAGGCATTGGAAAAATATGGTACTGTATATGCAATCAAGTATTTCAAATCTTGCAACAATAGCATGGCATATATTTTAATTCTTTCATTTTTAGTATTCTTATCGTCTACCTAAAACCAGTGATGGTATGTTATTTTATGAAGTGGTATTTCCCTCATATCCAAATGAGCCTTTCATATACCCAGAAGCATGTCTTTTATCTAAAACACCAGAATTTCTAACATGCGAAAATAAGAATGAAATAGCCTCAGGGTTTCTTAAAGATCTAGCTCAAAATGTACATGCAGTTTGTGGCGAAGTAATAAACATCGGCCACATTTATCCAACCCTTAATGTGGAATATTCCTGCTCTATTAAAAATAGATATGGCAAAGAAGTATGTATATATATCTGGAATAAATGGCATTCAAAATTTTACTCAAATATTTATATAAAATTTACTCTAATTTTACAGTATCAAGAAATTCTTGATAAATATCAAAGTCCTTTCTTCAGAACACCTAGTGAATGTATAATTATACCAGCAACTAGCAAACCTAACTTATCTTCAAAGATTACAATTCAAGGAATTGATAAAATGAAAACACCTATGCGAAATCATACTCAGCAAGTGCTTTCAATCATGGATAATCATAAACGAAATAGAAAATTTCAGGAGAATAATAGTCAATATTTATCACAAATGCTAGCAAAAAATAAAGATAAAAGGTTTGGTACACAAAAATTTGGTGGAAATAGTCTAACAATGTCAGAACACGATGAACCAACAGATATCAGTAATACAGATGATATCGTTTCGTTTTATGATATACCTTCAATGTACCTAGAAGGATCTCAGAGTTCAGAAACTGCAGAAATAAATGAGGATATACCTGAAAAAAATAAAGAAAATGAATCGAATTCAAATTTTAAAAATGTATCTGCAGCAGCTCAACAATTATCTCATTCTAAACCAGTGATTAAAAATGTAGAAAATGTTCATTTTGATATATCAGCTATTAAAAAAATTAGAACTGACAACAAAAGTAGCAGACCGAATGACAAGGCAAAAAACGTTAAAACTGATAAATTAAAAAAAAACACCGTCAATGATTCGTTTAAAACGCCAAACTCTCTTTCATACACGCCCAACTCATTTGAGAGAATCCGAGAAACTTTTTTTCCAAGTCAAAAATCTAAAGCACATTATGATGGTTTTGAAAATTTTGATTTTAAAAATAAAATCGAGTCATTCCAAAGCTCTCAGCCCCAAAGATTTAAATCTAGCTCACAAACTACAGTGAATACAAAAAAAGCATTGGAAATAAATACAAATATTCAGGCAGAATCAGATGATGATTTACGCAAAGAATTAGCTGATTTTGATAAATACAATTTGGGTAACAAAAAAAGTGAAAACGCAGAAAGAATCGTTTCTGATCAGTGTGCCAATTTTTTATTTGAATCAGCAAAAAAACAGGAGCAAAAATTTTCAAGATTGAAAAATCAGAATTGCGGCGTTAAGAATATCAAATTAGATAATTCATACAAAGTATCTGAACAGTCAAAATTTCAACAGTTGAACGAAGAATTCAATTCTTCTCAAAATGTAGGCCCTTCCTCAAACTTATCACCATCTTTATTAGATTATAAAAGAGATTTTAAATTGCACACTATAGATAAAGAAAGTTTGAATGCACTTCTACAAGAAGAACATTCACCTGAAAATAGTGAGCCATGCAAATCTGACACTGATGAAGAAGAAGAAATACAGTGTTCACCATCTTTCCTTGAAGCAATGACCAAATACTTTGATAGTCCGAAACATGACAATCAAATGGACTTTGAAGAATCAGATCCTTCAATTAAAACATACACCAATATCAAGTCCAATGAGAAAATGTCTCAAAAACGTAAAGCTATGGAAACTGATCAAATCTCAAACAATTTTAGTTTTTATAGAAATCAAGATAATTCATATAATATATCCCCAATTTCATCTCTAAGTAATGACATGTTCGAAGAATCTATAAACAGAAAATTATTAGAAACACGCAAGTCACCACTTTCTTTATTCAGCAAAAATGAATTCAAAGATTCTGAAACTGACAAAGAGAATGTTTTTAATAATCCTCAATATTCTCCTTCTATTTTTGAGAAATACAAGGCGCAAGGGAAAATATCAGCCGAAACAAGCCATAATCAAAGCTATCAAAGTTATCTCAATAAGTATGCTCAAGATACAAAATCAGTTAAATCAAATGAAGTCCAGGGACCTCCTCCTCCTTCTATGGAAGTAGATAATAGCGATTTTCTGAGTATCTTATCTCAGTCTTCAAATGAATCAAATTCTGAAAAATATGAAAGTTACAAGCAAGCTTGTACCGAAGCTTTGACATTTAATTAATTTGAACTTTACTATTAGAGGATATAAACCAGTTGTTACGCATTTATCATTATTCTTAATTATTGACATTGTCAAAAATCTTTTAATGAACTCAAATTAATTATTTTAATTGTAAATTAATCACAATAAATTTCCGTTTTAAAAATAAAGAATCGCAATCAATTTTATAAAATTTATTAACGATTAAAGATGTAAAAATAATTATAAACAAACACACTTATAAATACATTGTAAATGATTATATGTTAGAATAAATTACCTTGGTTATATTTTATACAACCTTATGATCACAGTATTAAAAATGTTCATATTATATTCCTCTTTCCTTTGCATTCGTTAATAACAGACAATAAAATTAATCGTTCAGATTTACCCTCTATCCCAATTTCAAGAAGATCTTGATCAGTAAGAGTTAGAAATAAATCTAAATCCACCTGAAAAATAATCAAAAATTTTAAATTTATATATGTTTTTAAACAAAATATTATAAATAATGCTACTTACTTCTTGTTCTAAGAATGTAGGAATGTGTCTTTTCAGTCCAAATCGTTGTAGCACAAACATTAGTTTTGCAGTGTTTGGATCTAAGATTATTCCTCTTGGAGGTGTTTTGTACTTTGGTGGTGTTGGAGTCGACTCATCAAAAACATTGTCTTCATTTATGTCATTTGGTAAATTAGGCGATTTAGTTGGAGTGAATTGAGGAGTAAAGCTTAAAGTAGCATTTGAGTCATTGCTGGAATGCCTGAGTTTCAGGTTTGGCGGCCGTTTATTTTGACACCTTTATAAAAACATAGAACATAGAATTAATTACAAATCATACAATTCTGCGTTTTATCGATAAAAAATGTTTACTATACCTTCTCAAAACTAAAGGGGAAGTCATTGCATCTTCAGTTTTGTCCATATATGTCTGGATATCATTACTTCTTGCTTCGACACTCTTCTCTTCAACATTCAATGTAAGTTTTGAGAATGCATGGACAGGATTATCTTCTGTGATGAAAGTGTTTGGAGTCGTAGGTAAGACATCTTTATTCACAAATGACAAAGTGGGTGAGATCAGATTCTTTGAATTGCAATTTGTTTCCACTGGTTTCAAGTCCAAGTATAAATTTATGTCATTTTTGTTATTATTTACTTCTTTAATAATTGCTGGTTTACTCATCTCCACACGAATCTTTGGGATACAGTTATTTGCATTCAAAGTCTGCTCATTGTCTTGTACATTTTCAGCATTTGGACTAGGTGTATTGTTGCTGTTATTTTCATTCTCAACGTTCAGATAATCTTCAATTTGAGAAATGTCATTCCAGTAGTCTTCTGAACTCAAATGGTTCTTAGCAAGAGCAACAATTTGTGGATCTGTGGACTGCTTCATAATAGTATGTGTGAAAGCATCTGAAACAAATCATAAATCAATAAAATCTTACTAATACAAAGATAAAAGATAAAATTTGTCAAGTATGCAATTCCAATGAGATCTCACTTGCTTTGCGCACATCTAAACCAAGAGCTATGAGGTGAAAAAATAGCTCTTTGTCATTCTTCAAAGCAGCCACACACAAAGGATTGATGTCATCGTGAGCCGCATATTCCAAAGCTTCCGGACAGCTGTTGTACAGCAGATCAAACATCTCCTTACTAATGGCACACGCAAGACTTATGACAGACAATCCTGCACTTGAAAACAAAAAATCAAAATTAGTCTAAAGCATTACAAGAGGAAATTCAATTAAACTCACCCAAAAAGGAAAAATCATTGACAATGGCACCAGAGTCCAGCAAAAACTTAACCATCTCCATGTTCTCGTTTCTAACAGCTTGCATAAGTGGTGTCCAGCCAAATGCATTTTTCCTCTCCAAGCAGTGTTTGCCGTGCTTCTGCAAGATGCACTTGATCACGTCGACGCAGTCGTTAGCTGCACTCACGTGCACGATGTTCTCCTTGTATCTATTGACGACGTTCAACGAGTAATCTAGACCCGAAATGAAAAGAGATACATAGTAACAATGATCGCGTGCACAGAAGTCGAATAACACGATAGAGAAAAAATTGACTCACTCGTTTTCTCCAGGACTTGCACCACCTGGGCCTGGACCTTGTTCTTCTTTTTCTGAGGCGACTCCTTGCAGCTGACGACGCTCAGCATTTTTTTGGCGATAAACTTCCTCAGACCACGGGTGCAGTTGAACTCCTTGGAGTAGTCCATCGGTTGGTTTCGATGTAGTTATCACTGGACTGATTATTTCCGGAGAAACAAGCATGAACGGATCAACTCCTCGCCGTAAGGTAAAATGACTTGCCGCCGACCTGCCGTGGCTCGTTGGTTTGTTATTGTTTGGGTTTGCGGACCGGCGAGCGCACTGTTGCCGTTTTAGATCTGACTTTTCCTTTTGCGATGATGATATATGGAATCGAGCGGTTGATTTAAATTTTGAAGCTTCTTCGATAATATTTATTGTAATCTTTATCGTTGATGCATAAGAAATGATGTGTCGATCAATTTGTTGATTATAAGACCGAGTACGAATAAATTTAAAAAGAAGGAAAAATTAAAAATGTTTGAGTAGTATATGTCAATGTACATACATATTATACATACATACATATCAGCAGTATTGTAAGATCAATGTGTATGCTTTGCCGTGCCATACCCAGCATGATCTACATAAAGCATACTTTTTTTTAAATTCTCGACAACTTAATGTATAGGTACATCATTTTTTTTTTCTAAACAAATAGTAGCACTGGAAGCAGGAAAAGTTTTGAACCGTACATTTTTCATTTTTTGTCTTTCGAAATATTACAATGATGCATAGAGCAAATACTGCAGCTGTTCCAGCTGCTAATTTATAGGTCGATATCTGACTCGTATAAAAAGTTTAGCCGTCATGTGCGATCTGTATCAGTACTTTTTTATTCGCGCTGCTGCAGAACGTACGATTTGAGTTAAAAATTTTCAAGGTATAAAAATGGGCGTCAAATTGAAAACTAATAACAATAGCGTATTATTGTTTTGTGTGATTTCCGTTTTGTCGCTTCAGCTAGTATTTGCACAAGGTACAAAACTATTACGTTCTTATAATATTTTAGATGAACCCATATATCCAAAAATTTATTATACCCCAACATATATACCGATCTTTAGAATCAGACGAAGCTCCTTTAAACTCAACGTCAAGAGCTCAGATCTGTATATCACCTTCCGGAGCGATAGGCCAATGCATCAGGCTTAACTACTGCAGATCTCTTATAGAATTTGCCAAACAAAATCTAGAAATTGCAAAGCAAGTAATATTAGATCACCTTTGCCCCGGAGATAAACGCAGGATCATCGTATGTTGTCCTGGTGCAAGCGCCAATGAGATGGAATTTCCCAAACCAACCGGTGATATAACGACAGCATCCCCGGTAAATAAAGGCAACTCGAATAAGATTCAACCTCTGACACCACCTCAGTGCGGTCGCAGCTCTGCGAATCATGATAGGGTCGTTGGTGGAAATCCAGCCGAATTGGGTAATGATCTCTTATTTTTCAAGAGTATACATCGCACCGTAAAACTAAATGTACCATTTTTTCTACGTTAGGTGCGTGGCCTTGGATAGCTCTCCTGGGATACGGTAACAGATACAGTAACAGGGTTGCCTTCAAATGCGGTGGAACTTTGGTATCCTCTCGAACTGTGGTCACTGCCGCCCATTGCATTGACGACGATCTTAAAGTCGTTCGTTTGGGCGAACACAATCTTAGACAGTCTGATGGGGCTTCCGTTGATTATCTTATCCAAAAAAAGATCGTACATCCCAACTATAATACTGATACATTGGAAAATGACATTGCCTTGTTGATACTCGACGAGGACGTTCAGTTCACAGGTAAATTAAGTTTCCAGAAGGATATAGTACGTATGAGAAAGGAATTTTTTTGAGCGAAAATATTTTGACAGATCGAATTCGCCCCATTTGCTTGCCGATTTCGGACGATCTAAGGAAACGTAACTTTGTCCGGAACTTCCCGTTCGTCGCTGGATGGGGTGCGACGTCCTTTGGTAATTCACACTTTTTTTTCAGAATTACAATAATATTATAAATCGCGATGCATCATTCAATGATTATCATCGTTACAGAGGGATCTTCTAGTAATATTCTCCTCGAAGCTCAGGTTCCAGTGATAGAGACTACTACGTGCAAAGCTCAATACAGGAGAGTTGTTAATACTGTGATTGACAGTCGCGTCATCTGCGCTGGTTATCCCCAGGGTGGCAAGGATGCTTGTCAGGTAATTTATTTCAGGGAAAAGAATTATGAAAATGTAGTAACGTCGATTAAAAAAAAATGCAAACGTCTCTTGCAGGGTGATAGCGGTGGTCCATTGATGTTCCCAGTAAAGAATTACTACTACTTGATCGGCGTCATATCAAGTGGTTACAGATGCGCTGAACCTGGCTATTCGGGAATCTACAGCCGCGTCACGTCTTTCCTCGATTTTATACTGAAAAATCTTCAATAATTATTTTACAGAATTTTCTATTCCGTTAAATGATTATTTTGTAGTCAGCCTGTACAATAAATTTATTCGAGTATCGATCATGAATCATAAACTATTATGTTTTTTCCTTTTGGTATAACGATGTGGGTTAACCCATTGCTAAACACGTCATGCACATGGAAATTTCTACTTAGCGCGTTTTTGTAGTTTTTCGCAATATTTTATACCTTTTTTCCAATTTTCAAAAAGCTTTTCATTGCACTTTTGTTTCGTCATCTTCTCTTGTCGAGCGAAGTGAACATAAAAGATCGTAATCATTTCTATTGCATGCCGGGTTCATGTGAAAAAATTCCTATTCAATATTATCAAAAAATCTATGACATTTCAGGTAACTACTCGCTATACACTCAGTGAATTAGCCAACCCGTGTGAAAATGAAATAAAGTGATAATAATACTAATTGCGAAAAAAAAATTCTTTGGTAGTTCGCATAACACTCACATGTGCTGAGTCTTACAAAGTTAGTCGAACAATTCATTGCATTTAGTCGTCGGTTTTCCTGTTCATTCTTCAAATGATGTAAATAATTTTTGTATCATGTTCGAAACATTACAAAATACAATTATTTGGAAAAATAAAAATTTTAACTTAAGAATGAATTTATTAGCGAAAATAATAGGAAACAAAGTGCATTACAACACGTGTAGTCAGCGCAGCAGCGGAAACAGCTGCTAATCTATAGATCAATGTATGTATGTCGTATAAAATGTCTAACATCCATGCGCGATATTTCAGTAGCATTTTTAAGTTTGCCGCTGAAAAATCCCAATGTTGGAACAGCTGAAGCGAAGGTATGTAAAATGCATAATGCATTAAATTCTGACTCAAGTTGCCTATTGTTTGATAATAATATTTTTGACACATACACATTATAATATGTATATAGCGAAGCTCTTATAGAGGACATATTTATGAGATACGAATTGATATTGCGCAATAAAATGATTACCTGATGGACGTTGTGCAACAATAACTGCATCATTTGAATTCGCGCTGTAACAATAAACGTTCTATCATAATATGAATAGAATCAATCCACTACTATTGTCAGTATTAATATTGAATGTCTATAGTGTAAATAATTAAAAATGAGGACAACCCAATTGTATATTCTAATTTAACTGAAAATTGAAAATCTTCCATTAATTTGTACGAATGAAGTCTGACGGTATTCTATTATTTATTTTATTATATGATGTCATTTATTTTAAACGAAGCAGTATTTTAAATATGCTTAGCATAAAAATCAATTAATGCATGCAGTTATTCAAATTCTTTCATTTTTATATGCAGATTCACTGTTTGTAGAGTTTTTAATTCATGCAATTTCGCAATGATTAAAGCGAATCGGACGAGTCGAAGCTATTATAAACTAACTCATCATTTCCTTGTTTATCTCAGTTCTCAAGCTGCAGCCATAGCAAACTGAGGAAGATCTATTCTTTGTGTTCATAATTTCATGAGTTTTTCTTCCAACAGTTTTAATTATGCCAATAATTACCCCGAAAAGTTGCAAGATACTATCGTTTTATATAATTTGTATTTTGGTACTTCAACAAGTACTATCGCAAGGTAAGCTTCTTTAACATTTACAGAAACGTAGCCCGTTTCCCAAATCTAAAATCTTTTAGATGAAGACGAAGTTTTAACATCAAGAGCCCAATCCTGTCGCACATTAGCCAACAAACCAGGAAAATGCATCAGTGTCCTAAAATGCGAACCAATAGTCACTCTTCTAAGGGAAGAACCGACAGTAGGAAGGCAAGCAGTTGCTCAACTGCGTTGTCCTGGAAACAGTGAACACTTCAGAGTTTGCTGTCCTCAGGTAAAATTGAGCTCGCCTGAAGAACCTGAAGATCATAAATCTTCGGAACCAATCCAAGCAAACCCCAATAACACTCAAGCCCTTTTACCACCTCAATGTGGTCTCAGCAATGCTCGACACGATAGAGTCGTCGGTGGAAATCCATCTGAACTTGGTAAATTCTCATAGCTTTTTTTCAAATAAAAATTAAAAACTTACTAATAAATAAATGTTTATGACGTACAGGAGCGTGGCCTTGGCTGGGAATTTTAGGCTACGGTCAGAAATCAAGCAATCGCGTGGGCTTCAAATGCGGAGGGACTTTGATATCTTCTCGAACTGTCATCACCGCAGCTCATTGTGTCCATGAACAGAACGATCTCAGGGTCGTTCGCTTAGGAGAGCATAATTTGCACAGCAAAGACGACGGGGCTCATCCCGTTGATTACGTTATCAAGAAGAAGATTATTCACCCTAATTATAATCCGGAAACTTCGGAAAACGATGTTGCTATACTGAAACTTGCTGAAGAAGTTCCATTTACAGGTGCAGACAATTTTTTAGCTGTGGGTAAAATAATTACGATTCACATTTTAAAAATTAACTATCTTTTTTACAGATGCAGTACATCCCATATGCCTGCCCGTAACGGATGAATTGAAGAACCGCAACTTCGTACGGAATCTTCCTTTCATTGCCGGCTGGGGAGCCACGTCATGGAGTAATTGAAATTTTTTACGTAGCCATTCAACGTTTAGTTAAATTATTGCTGATATACGTAATGTTTTACAGAGGGATCTTCCAGTGCCGCGCTTTTAGAAGCCCAAGTCCCTGTAGTTGATAGTAACACTTGTAAGGAACAGTACCGAAGAGTCAGAAACGCTGTTGTCGATGATCGTGTTATATGCGCTGGTTACGCTCAAGGAGGCAAAGATGCCTGTCAGGTACTTATATGGCCTTCGAATTACAATTTTTCATCGTTATAGTTAAATTTACATATATTGACTGTTTTTTTACAGGGTGACAGCGGTGGGCCACTGATGTTCCCAGTGAAGAACACTTACTACCTCATAGGCGTAGTTTCCGGTGGTTACAAGTGCGCCGAAGCAGGCTATCCTGGACTCTACATGCGCGTCACGTCTTTCCTTGATTTTATATTGAAATACATTGATTGAATTTTAATAATTTAATTATACTTTGTTAATATAGAATATGTACAAAAATTTATTCAATAAATATACTCAAAATAATACAAAATTACGGTATACACTCCAATGGTTTTGCAATACAAAAATAATTTTAATCGTTTATTCTTTATCACAGTGCCATAGTAAAAACGACTGCGGTGTCGTCAAACTCGCAATACTCTAGCAGAAAATAACGCACTGCCAATTTATCGAGCGGTGCAGCATGTAAGACATAAAGTCAAGTTGTTGCTATTTCGATGTTATTTTCTTACAGCCGCGCAGGATTCGTTTACTTAGCCAAGTTGCTCTGAAGGTACGCTTTTAATTAATTTGAAGTATATTGTATAATTGTATAATTACTTTCATAATAATATGTCTTCAGCTTAATAAGCCAAACATTGAAATGGGCTTAAAATCCAAAAGTTACATATTATCACTTTGTATTCTCTGTATTTATAATTTGACGCTTCGACAAGTATCATCGCAACGTAAGGATACATTCAACTGTGCAAAAAATTAAAAAAAAAAAATTTTATAATTTTTTTTTACATATTTCAGAAAATCCACTGTTTACACCTCAATGTGGTATCAGCAATGCTCGCCACGACAGAGTTTTTGGTGGAAATCCTGCTAAATTGCGTGAGCCCATAATTATAAAAGCACATACCTATATGTATAAATTATACGATTTCTCTCTAATTATCGATGCATAAATTGAATAAGTTAATATTTTTTTCTCCATCAGATGCATGGCCATGGATAGCCGTTCTGGGATATGGTACCAGATCGCGTTACGCTTTTAAATGTGGCGGAACTTTGATATCAGCTCGAACTGTCATTACGACTGCTCACTGTGTTTACCTCCCGGATCTCAAGTTTGCACGGCTTGGAGAACACATCATATTCAACGATAAAGATGGCGCTAATCCGATTGATTATAACATCGTAAAAGCACTTGTACATCCCAATTACAATGATGATACTTTGCAAAATGATGTTGCCTTATTAACACTTAACCGAGACGTTGAATTTACAAGTAGGATTATTTTAAATATCAAAAATATGGAAACAAAGATTCTTTTCTACGTATGATATCGATGAATTTGATGATATTCTAAAAATATAATTTATCCGCAGACGAAATACATCCTATTTGCCTACCAGTACCGGAAAATGTGAAAAATCGAAACTTCGTCGGGAACTATCCATTTATAGCTGGATGGGGAATAACATCGTTTAGTAAGTACGCCTATATGTGCAATGTAAAACGTATCGTCATCTAGGTATAGAATTATTTTTGCACATTTGACCTTTTAGAGGGATCAGTTAGTGCCATTCTTCTGGAAGCTCAAGTTCCTGTAGTTGACAAAGCTACTTGCAAAAAACAGTACACGAACATTCAGAATACGGTGGTAGACAACACCGTCATATGCGCTGGTTACGTTCAAGGGGGTACAGATTCTTGTCAGGTGCTTACTTTATTATTATTATTTTTTTTTTTTCGAAAATATAAATTTCGTACATATTAGATGTGCATATTTATAATACTTCTATATGTTTTATAGGGTGACAGTGGCGGACCATTGATGTTCCCGATAAAGAATACTTACTACTTGATTGGCGTCATATCGAGTGGTTTTCAATGCGCTCGGCCTGGTTATCCCGGGATTTACATGCGCGTAACCTATTATCTTGATTTTATATTGAATAACATGTCATAAATTATAGTTGAATGTCCAAATAAACAATTTGTGCATAGTTCGATGGCTTTTTTCGACTTGGCTACTGCTTAACGGATGATCAGATAAGTTTATGAAGTCATTTCGGAATATTTCAAGTACTACAGATATCGAATTTCTAATTGATAGCGCATCACTTCAATGAATAAAACTGTATAAATACCTTCGGGAGATTAGTTAAGCTGATATTTATATAAATAAGTAATATATATTATGTTTTGATATTTATTGTAATGTATTATTATGTATCTTGGAATATTTTTCTCAAATAAAATGAATTTAATCCAATTTATCCTTTAATTTAATTCTATCGAAAATTTGAGAGTACATTTCAGTGATTTCGCTTCAATTTTGAGCTTCATTCCTATTAGGAAGCGACTTTGACATTTTTCGGTCGTAAAGTTAACTCGGTGATCTCGACATTGGGCGGTGCAGCGATCATGTGCAAGATAGAATTGGCCACATCCTCTGGCTCCATTCTCGGCCAAAACCTCGTTTTAGGAATTGTATCCCAGTACGGCTCATTTATTGCTGCGTTTACCATGCCTGGACTTATGTTCTAAGATAAAAAATTCCCAACTAATTATATGGACACTCATATAATGAATTCTATAGTGATAGTAAAGCGCATATAGTCTTACAGAAACACGTATTTTCGTGTCCATAAGTTCTTGTCTTAGGGTTTTTGATAAAGCTTTGACGGCGAACTTGCTACTAGGATATATGTTGAAAAATCCATTTTGTGCAGGAACTACTGAATGACCCAAAATACTATGATATATGAAGTAAAAGTCTGCGTAAAAATGTTTTGATAAATATTATAATTGTATATGAATATTAACTCTAGTTTACCTGCACACGTTAACAATGTGCGATTCCTCCTGACTTTCCTTCATCAATTTTATCGCCTCTTTCGAACAATACGAAAGTCCCATGAGATTCACGTTCACGATTTTCTGAAGCACAGATGTAGGCATATCTGAGTTAAAAAATCCAATCGCAAATATTAGGTATAGATGAATAGATGAGCGTTATTAATAGGCGATATCCGATTACAAACCTTCTAATTTTCCCAAGATACCTACTCCAGCGTTATTTATTAAAATATTAGTAGATCCAAAAGTGTCCTTTATCCATTTAAACGAGTTAATGACGTTTTCCTCGAGTGTAACGTCGCATTTTATAGGATGGAATCTACACGTTCCATCAACGTCTTTAGTACGACTCTATGTCAAAGCAATCAAATCGTTAAAATTTGAAGATTTTATTTTAAATTACGTAGCATCAATCTTTACCTCCATTAACTCTTTTCTTCTTGCCAAGCCAACGACAATCATTCCCTCTTGAACCAACGCTTTCGATAGTGCAAGTCCGATTCCCGAAGATGCTCCGGTTACAACAGCCACTTTTCCTTTCCAGCGATTCATTTTTCAAGCTGAATATTATTTTTCAGTTTTAAAAAATACGCGTTCTTTCACACTCGTTTAGCTCGTGCGCGTATAAAGTTTCACACAAAGCTATAAAATTATAAGATTCCGAGGATGTCGGAAGTTTATTTTTAACACTTATCACTCTTTTACTTGATAAATAATGTTACCATTATTGTAAATTCATACAATGTTACTAAATACAGATGGTGTAATGTATGCACCATAATAATTTCAGTTCAGTTCGCTGCTGGTAATACTTCACTCAGATTCTCGCGAATACTGGCACAGTTTGCAAAATTTTTAACAGTTATAGGAATTAATTAATTAATTAAAACGGTAGAAACGTAAAAACACTGTCTAGTTAAACATTTTGCTTAGCTGTCTGATTAAATTTCTTCAAGAAGCGATAGATTATGATCGATGGTGCTGCAATCGAAAGTTTCGTGCAATGAACATTTATCAAGTCAATCTATTTTTGCATTGATGAGCAATGAAAGAATTATTTTCTTTTTTTCTGACGAGATATTAATAACTAAAGCTACAGTTTTCGCTTTTATTAGTGTTAAAAAAATTGAGAAAATCGTTCTAAATAAAAACTTTCTTTCATAATTTTACGCAAATCTGACCATAAAAATAATCATGTTGTATTAACAGTACGTCACACGCCTAAAAATTTTCATTAAAACCCAAGTTAAAGCAAGCGTCGAAGTAGCAGTAAACTTATAGCCATTCTACATGGCGGTGTACGACATATGAACAATCAAGTAGTCATAAACATAGGCATTTTGCTGGCGTTTTCATTTCTTTCAGTTATATAATAAGA
Source organism: Pteromalus puparum (assembly GCA_012977825.3). Lineage (NCBI taxonomy): Eukaryota > Metazoa > Arthropoda > Insecta > Hymenoptera > Pteromalidae > Pteromalus > Pteromalus puparum. The sequence goes on along the minus strand of CM053168.1, from coordinate 3,638,473 downwards.
AAGCTATATCTTTCTATCGAAGCGTAATTTAAAAAATGCTGTTTATATCAAAACGTTACGACGTATCATCGTTTTACACAGTTTGTATTTTGGTACTCTATCAAGCATCGCTACAAGGTAAGTCTTTGCAATTGACAAAACGTACCTTTCTCGATACATATCGAAAATACTAATATATCCTCATCGATTGTCTGTTACCACCACAAGCAAATGCAAACAGAATCAAAACTGGCAGAAACTTTAGCCCAATAAACCTTCAAGCACTTAGCCCGCCTCATTGTGGCACTGGTAACATTTACAAAAACTCGAGGATAATTGGCGGACACCCGGCTAAATTGGGTAATTTTTAAGTATACATATCACATCGCGAATTTAAAATCCCCCAAAAAAATAGACAATGATTTTTTTAATATTTTGTTTGACAGGCGCATGGCCTTGGCTGGGACTCCTTGGTTACCGTGCCAAGAAGCATTGCTTCGATGAAGATGTAGAGCATGACTTTAGACTCATTCGTTTGGGGGAGCATGACTAGTTCGACGATACCGATGGTTCCAATCCCATTGCTTATCCTGCTAAAAAAGTCATCAAACATCCGATCTATACAACGCTGAACAGCATGAAAATGACGTAGCTTTGGTAGTGCTTGACGTTGCCGTTGAATTTACAGGTAACTTTATATACTATCAAATAATAATTTAAAAAGCAAATAGTTGAATGAAGATTAACTATAATTTTTTAAAGATTCAATTCATCCTATTTGCCTACCATTAAGGGATGATTTGAGAAATCGTGATTTCGATCAGGATTTACTATTGTATGGGGATCGGGAAATTATCGTAAGAATAATTTCTCTCTTGTTATCTCTCATAACATATAGTAAATGAAAATGATTCAAGTTTTTATTGTTTAAATAATAACGCAGTTAGAGATTCTAGTACTATCCTTATGGAAGCTCGAGTTCCTGTGATTGCTACTGCCAAATGCAAGGAAAATTACAAATTTAAAACTATCAATCACCGGAGTATATGCGCCGGCGATGACGGAATCGGAACCTGTCAAGTATGTCATATATTTTTCTTTATCAAGCTTTGCTTTTACAAAAACTTGTGAAAATTTTATTCTTCACATGGTGACAGTGGCGGACCGTTAATGTTTGCGATAAAGAAAACCTATTATGCAATCGGTATAAGTATCAAATGCTTACAAATGCGCCAAACGTAAATATCCGACCGTTTTTATGCGCGTTACGTCTTACCTTGATTTTATACTGACAAATATGATATTATGAGCATAATTGGCATACTTTGGATAATAAAAATAAATAATTTATTCGGTAGGGAAAAAATACAATGATATATATTATACCTCTGTCAGAATGACAAGGCTTTTCTGACAGCACAACAAAAAAGATTGCAAATTTCTCGAACGTACAGCAATCGTGGTTTATGCAAATAGCAATTACATCGACAAGATATCGTATAAAAGTTCAAACATAAATGTTATATTTACATTTTTGGCCGTAACGTCAACTCGGTGATCTCAATAGTAGACGGAGCGGCGATCAGGTGCACAATTGAGTTAGCGACATCCTCTGCTTCCATTTGAGGCCAATTTTTCATTTGAAAATATTTATCCTGGTACCTGTCCATTAGATCGGATTTTATCATGCCCGGACTTACGTTCTGAAAAAAACGTGAAACTCAATATGAACTATATATAATAATGTAACAGAATTTAATGTTTGATAATAAGGAGTCTCACCGAAACACGAATTTTCATGCCTAGAAGTTCTTGTCTCAAAGTTTTCGATAAAGCTTGGACGGCGAATTTAGTGGCACAGTACACGTTAAGGAATCCATGCTTTGCAGGAAGTACAGAATGCCCTAGAATACTGCATATGGTATAAAATTAAATAGTTTATATTTAATTACAATCGAAGAAGCCAGTTTACTCACCTGCATACGTTAATAATATGCGACTCTTCTTGATTTTCCTTCATCAATTTTATCGCCTCTTTCGAACAATACGACACTCCTAGGATATTAACGTTCACGACTTGCTGAAGCGAAGAAGCTGGCGTATCTAGAGTAAATGAATTAAACTGTATTTTATATGCTAATTTTATTGTATACGAGTGGATCGTTTTGAAAAATTTTTGTAAACCTTCTATTTTTTCACCAGTTCCTACCCCAGCGTTATTTACGAGTACGCTCACAGACCCAAAATTGTCTTTTATCCACTTGAAAGAGTCAACGACATTTTCCTCTTGTGAAACGTCGCATTTTCTAGCGTAGAATCTATTCGATCCTTTCACGTCCTTCATACGACTCTATATGCAGAAACGAATATTCGCTCAAAAGTTTTCATCTGCTCACTTCTAACCACACGCTCTATTGTATTATTCAAATCTTTACCTCCATCAGCTCTTTTCTTCTCGCCAAACCAATGACAATCATACCTTGCTGGACCAACGCTTTTGAGAGAGCAAGGCCAAGTCCCGACGAGGCTCCTGTTATTACGGCTACTTTTCCTTCCCATCGGTTCATCTTTTTTTAGCTGTAATAATGAATTTATATTGTGTGTCATACTTTTAGATATTCTATAAATGAAATAAATTACACAGGTTTAGACAAACTTATTTTCTTCTTCGTCGATTATACAAGATAAAGTTCAGGAATGCTGGACCTCGTTTTTCGTGTGTACTATCGCTATCAAAGACGGAGGAAAAATGGCTTATACGACTCTACTTGCATATAAGCCTCTGTGAGCAAAAAAAAATTGACTGATGCAAATAAAATACGTTACTATGTGAAGAATCATCGGAAGATGACTTGAGGATATATCGATGGATAAGTATTATATTATTTTCTATAAAATCTCATTTGTATTATAAAGACCTTATCAAAGAGAATCCTCTCTTAAAAAAGTCATGATCGGATGTTGTGAAGCCTATAAATGAAGTTAGCGCTGAACGTGATTGGTCGACAGATGTGTATCCGGTTTAGATGGCGCCAACATTTAAAATTCAATATTTGAATTGGAATGGTAACGAGTTTAATAATAAATGATCGTGTTTTATTAGTTTAAATTTTGAGATTAGGTTTGTAACAATTAATTATTTATCTATAAAATAAATAACGAATATCTGACTTCAAAAATTAAAAAGCACATAACCTACATTATATTGGGTGACATATGATTGGTGAGACAAGATACATATATACAAATGTATTATATTATAATGAGGAAAATGTTAACATTTGGATTCTGTTTAGAATGTAAAGAAAGAATTGCGTAACGATATTATCCGCGCGAAGCGCGGTCGATTTTCCTAGTAAATCTAAAGATTTAAGTTTATCAAGCGCAGTAACCATTTTAATCGGAACAGGCTATTATGAATAGATTGATCGAAAATTAATCTCGCACGAGAAAGAAGTCATAAACTACAGCAGCTTGTGCAGTAAAATTGTTCATTTGCTCATATCTTCTAATTGGAAAGTTATAAAAAAATGTTAATGACTCTCTCGGCAGTACATCAACGCCTTATTCATAATGTGTCAAAATTGACAGGTGCTGTCGTATTCCGATCAGCTATACCATATACTGCGCTTTTTGCACTTCAGTAGCCTAACTTATTTAAAATATGGAATTAATAAGCTTTGCCAAAATTGTTCTCATTATTCTAATGGTAGGATCACAAAACTGCCAATTAGTCGCTTCGCGGCATAAAGGTTTGATTAGACTGCATCGAAGATCAATTAAAAAATTTTCGTTTAAAAATAATCAACGAATCTAGATTACAGATCGAAAAAAATCGCCAAACTACCTTCACCACCGGACTGTGGCTTCCGTCAACAGGCTTTTAGACGAGTCGTCGGCGGTGTTCTTTCCAAAGATCGTAATTATTCGCATTTCATCAAAATATCACTTGATTATCCGACTGAAAATTCATAAAATCATTCACAGGCTCTTGGCCTTGGATCGCATCCATCGGAACTTACGACAAGAATACCGGCATCGCTTACTACTCCTGTGGCGGTACTTTGATTACGAGTCGTCATATAATCTCAGCAGCTCACTGCTTTTACGAGATCAAATTGAACGCGATCGCTACTTTGGGTACTACTACTCTCGACACTGCGGAAAACGCTGTGCACTATTCGATCAATAAGGTCTACATTCATCCTAAATACAACCATAGTAGCATCGAGAACGACGTTGCCGTTTTGGAACTTGACGAGGAAGTGAAGTTCACGGGTAGGTTGTTGCTTGAAAATATTTATTACGTGTACGTATGACGTTGATCAAAAGTGAGCTTTACGTTCAGATTCTATACAGCCCATCTGCTTGCCTATTCAGTCGAAAAGAATCAATCGTAAAAATTTCGTGGGTGAATCTGTCTTTGTTGCTGGATGGGGTGCGCTGGAGTTTGGTAAGAATAATATATAGCTGTAAAGGCTGTTTTTATCTGGATTGAATTATTTAGGGACAGAATAATGTGTTTTCAGATGGCACGCAGAGTGATGGTCTTCGAGAAGCCGAACTTCGAGTGATCAGCAACGACAAGTGCCAAAAGGATCTGCGCATGATGAACATTACGTCGAACGTTATATGCGCTGGGAATGAGAAAAAAAGTCCTTGTCAGGTACGAATTACTTATTTATAGATTAATATTTTAAAAATATTGTAAAATAAATAAATAAATTTTTAAAGGGTGACAGCGGCGGCCCACTGATGTATAGGGACGGCTCGATTTATTACTTGATCGGTATTGTCTCTAACGGTTACCAATGCGGAAGTGACAATACTCCTGCGATCTTCATGCGCACTACTTCTTTCACCGACTACATTTTGGCTAATATGAATTAGCATCGTCGTCTTTTTCAAAAAGACTTAGGAATAAAAAAAAAAGAATGATAAAATTCACGCCTAAATTTATTTGAATCTGTCAGTGCAATTAAGTGTTTAAGCCTATTTGAGTCACGTACGCCAAAAATAGTTCTTACGCGCATGTATAAATGAACTTAATTTATCAAGCGCTTTTTACTCACAGCTTTAGCTCCAGTTCGTTCTGATAAGTTTTTTTCGAGTTTTTTTTTTTTACCTTATCACACCGATCGGGCGCATGACGAAAGAAAAAACTTGTATCGGTAAAAATGATAAAAGTAAAAAATTTCCAATCATTTTCTGTAAAATATCCAAACCCCGTTACTAAAAATAATTTAATCCTACTCATATTTTACATAACACGTACCATTTGTCATTTCAAAGATCTTTCGCAAAAGATAAATTCGATTACGCACAATCATATAAAATTCCGACTGCGATCAACCGCATCATCTCAGCTCTTGCCACAACCTTACGTCAGCTGCCAATATCGCGCATCGACTCGATAATAACGTCACTCTTACATCATTATCGATGATTCACACACTGCCGCAACAATAAGTATACACGACACGAATAAAAGCAACAAACGAATACGATACGACGATAAAAGTAATATTCATAATTCGCGCGCTAAACCGGCAGAGGTCTCTGTAGTCGACAAGTCCAGGATTAGTAGTACAGAGGCCGTTGGCGCGCAAGCAAATATGTACCATGTCCACGACGGCGACGTTGCACGTGTTACGTTGTCGCGGTTTAAATAGGCTCGCGCTCCTGTCGCGTTCACCGTCTCGAGTTCTAGTACAGCAGCTGCGACAGCCAGTGCAGTCGTTAACTTGCAAGTCCATTTTTGCCAGGAACATGTCGACGAATTTCACTACCGTCGAACGAGGCGCGCCCAATACGCCTGAGTACCGGCTGTTCTTCCGTGAGTATTTTTTCTTTAACCGCTCTCCGATTATTCGCCGGCTCTAACCTATCGTCGCGTTCTCTTTTTTTTTTGCGCTAGAGAGAACGTTTCCGTGATCTTGATTATTGAGTTCATGAGAGAGAACGGAAGGTCAAGGATTTTTTAGCTAGAACACGCGATCGATGATCCTTCACTCGATGAGTATGCTTATGAGTGTAGTAGATCGACCTTTGGTTCTTGTATTATCGACAAGTTGCTACAATGTGTAGGTAGATTACGCGATGAGCCCCCGCAGCTCTCTCTCTCTCTCTCTCTCACCTTTAACCCTGCGCTTCCTGCATTACTGAGCACACCAGACAATGGCGAACCATGCGGCAATTAGATGCAGCTATTTTTTTTTGCGACTGTACTTATGTCTGCAATTATGTATGATTTTAGAATCGAAGAGTACGAGTTATACATTTTATAGCCGCTCGTTCGATTTTTTTTTCATTTCTCAACATTGATATTGCACGTTATCTATCTGATAGTCCGTCGTAAACTATTGATAAACGTTGTTAATTTCGAAAAAGTTAGTTTGCTAAAGGCATTTTGAGAGTTTGAGGATGTATTATAGACCAGGCATTCCACATACCTCACATTCACTGCTATACTTTGGCTGCAGGTGAAAGTAATGAATATGCATATATGAAGAGCAAACCTGTTTTCAGCATATATTGATGCATTCATTTCAAGATGAAACTAGACTTTGATTCCAAGCTTTTTAAAATTAACTTCCTAGTATTTAATGTAAACTTTTCTAATGTAAATTAGACTTGGTTTATTGACATATTTTTTTGAATTTATTAATTTTATCCCTATGTGCGTGTGGTTTACACTGATTATTTTTTATTACAGAAAATGAAAGCAGCCCAATCTCTCCTATGCATGACATCCCATTGTTTGCGGATGAAGCCAACAAAACATTCCACATGGTCGTTGAAGTGCCAAGGTGGACAAATGCAAAAATGGAAATCAACTTGAAGGAAACATTGAACCCAATCAAGCAAGATATTAAAAAGGGTAATCTCAGATTCGTTGCCAATTGCTTCCCCCACCATGGCTACATCTGGAATTATGGAGCACTTCCACAAGTATGTTGGATCATTATGAGTAATACGGTCATGGTTGAATAATTCATTTACATCATACTGTTAAGACATCTTGTCAGAAATAGTATTGTCTCACAAAGGAAGTGAATAATTTGTTTAACCTTTGAGCAGAGTTTAAAGTCATTTTCTTGTAATCTACAATCAAATTCTGCTTGAAAGATAATTGTATCTTTGATAAGAGTTTACTATAGTCAAGGTCAATAACTCATCATTGATGAGCATTTTTTAACATTAACTTAGATTAGATTTCTTTCGTGTGATTCAATGTTGGATTTCTTTACAGACATGGGAAAATCCAGATGTATTGGATGAGGCCACTGGTTTCAAAGGAGACAATGATCCTATTGATGTTTTGGAAATTGGCTACAGGGTAAATGAAATAAACTATTTTATACACATTCAACTCAAGATAATAATTATTAAATGAATTGAAGTAATTTTAAATAATTTTAGGTAGCCAAACGAGGTGAGGTGTTGAAAGTAAAAGTTCTAGGTTGTGTTGCGCTTATTGATGAAGGTGTGTATAGATTACTTTCAAAATTTTTCCATTGTTCATCATCCTTCTAAGTACTTTGCTTATTATTTCAGGTGAAACTGATTGGAAGATTATTGTCATCGATGTGAATGACCCATTGGCTAATCAGATGAATGGTAAGTTTCATTTCACTGTGATAACTTTCTTCTTTGACATAATGTCTTGCATGTGTCTATCAGTGCTACAATTCTTGAACTTAAAAGAGACTTTGATCAAGGCCAATCTAATTGTATATTTCCGCGATGAATATGAAGTTACATAAGCAAAATTAAGGACATTGCTTGCTTATGACATGACGCTCCATTAGATACTGCAAAAAGTTGAATGTCATTGTTTTATTAAAAAAAATGACGGATTCACTTTGAAATTTGGACGTTTTTTTGTACATGAATACTGAAATAAAACTTGTTATCTGTTTAGATGTTGCTGATATCGATAAGCATTATCCAGGTTTACTGAAAGCCACTATTGAATGGTTTAAGATCTACAAAATCCCTGATGGCAAGCCAGAAAATCAATTTGCCTTCAATGGAGAAGCAAAACCAAGGGACTTTTCTTTACATGTGATTGAAGAAGTGCACAAGCACTGGCTGAACCTTATCAAGAAAGAAACTAGTTCTGGAAATATTTCATGGTTTGTTCAGCATTTGTTAACAAACTTTTTTTGCACTAAATTTTATCTTCAGTATTTAACTTTTATTATTTTCAGTACAAATGTAACGGTAACGGACAGTCCGTTCCAAATCACAACAAATGCTGCAAATGAGGTCCTACAGAAATCTCCAGAGCCACAAGCAGGAGAACCTATTGATCCTATTGGTAAGTTTAACAATTATTTTTCTCTTTTTCTAGTTTTTTCACCTTTGGATTTTTTATTACAGTCAACAAAATTTTTTACCTGCCCAAAAGATTGATGAATAAATTATAATTTTAATTTTTTCTTCTTGCACATGTGTGTTTTGTTTCTATTTCACTTCTTCTACTCCTAAATTAACAAATCTTTTCAATACTTTCAGTTGATAAATGGCATTATGTTCACCTGCAGTGAAGAGGAAATTCGCAGCTATAAACAGAGAACTCTCATAGATCACGCAGCTATGAAACAAAGCTGTTTGTTCATATTTGCTATGCACTTTATCTTGTCACTTTTTTAGTAATTGTGCAGCAAGCCTTAAGGTATTTTAGTTACTGTTGTAAACAGTTTTATTTATTGCTAATGTAGAATGATAATGAAGCATAATTAAAAAATGATAAGAAGCAAGTTGATAGGAAAGGTTGTAATATATCTAAAATGAAGTGAACGACAAAGACTTGGTATGTTATGAAAAAAAAATATTTTTTTCACGCAAATAAGAGAATTCAATAAAAAGATTCATCTTTGATAATTTTTGTAAAAAATATTTATTCACTTAAACTTTACCAACATACTTGTTTATCTGCTAAAAGTATTTTTAATGTCTTTTGAGTTATTAGTCTCATTGTATGAGTAGGCACAGTTGATGTGTACAGTACGCAGAAAATATGATCTGTTTCTTTTAGTGCATGGCATTTATGATACTCTGAACACCAGTATGTTTCTTTAGCCCCTTTAAATGGATGTACAGCTTTGTTTGTATCTTCTTCCTCTTTTTCTGAGTTGCAATCAGTGGGAAGTAGAAATGTTTCCACAGCATGATGGTAAAAAGTTCTTATGGTATCTAGTCGATGAGTGCCAGAAACGTGATTTTTTGAATGTTGAGCATTTCTACTAAGAACAAATTTTCCTATTTTGTAGTTGACCAGTAGAAACCTGTAAAAGTTTAAATTATTTTGTGTTTTGGTTTTATATTGTGCATTTTTTAAAATTTGATTATAATTTACCCTAATATTGCAGAATCCAAGGATATGCTTGAAGGGAAATTCCTAGGATAACACTGTTCTGATGTGCGCAAGGTTTCTATACTGTTCCTCCAACATTGTATAGCTAACCTTTCAATTTCAGGTAAATCAGGTGTGGGACCGCATAAAGCCAAAACTTGAACATTATTGACCAAAGTCACATTCACTAGTCGATAGGCTAACTAGTGAAATCCAAAAAAATAAATAATATAAGCTATAATAGTTTTTAACAGTTCTATCATATCTTACAATAATAATTACTTACATTTGGACTTTTGTTGGGCAAAAAAATAGGCAAATCTTTGGCAGTACAGTTACTTTCTGCTGTAATTGCTAAAATCAGTAGTTTTCTCTCTATAGCATCAAGTGACCACCAGCTTTCTGTTGCAACTGCCAAACAGTCGTGTATTAGAACACATCCGTACAGTGAATCCAAGCACTCCATGTAACCCTCAAGGCATATCTATCATTCAAAAATATTAATAACTTTTTTACTGATTGTTGTTACCAAATACATTGTTGTTGAATTACCTGTAGCAGATGGTTTTCAGAGCACATAATGCAGTCAGTGAGATCAACCAAATCAGTTTTAGTTCCTGTTCTATCTGCTATATCTAAACACTCCAGTAGTCTATCAATAATGGAATAACAAGCACGCAAATCTCTTTTCAATCTTTCCACACTTCTAGGCTGTTCTAGATCCTTGAGACCAACAATTAAAATCATGGCATTGAAAACTGCATCTAAAAATTTGTCAATGACTCGCTTTGTTGTGCCACTTGCAATTGCTATCAAGGTGATGCACCCTTTGAACTCTTTCCAGACAACTGTTGTATCTGGCATGTCTGTGTTTATTAACTCAACATTGTGAGTTTTTAAAAACATGTGCACTCCATTCAGAGATGCCATTTTTGAAAAAGTCATCTGTATTGAAAACGGAAAAATTTATTTTTATTATAAAGATTACTTTAGGTCAAGATTTTTTGCGTTAAAAAAGAGAATAATTACCAATTCTCCTTCTCCTTTTTTTCTCACAAACAATGGAATACCTCCTGAAGAAGTCAGGCACATGACGTGAGCCGTCATGATTTTAAACGGATGCGATTATTAATTTTTTTTTACCGTCATTTATCAGTTACGGATTTCATTTTATTCTTAAAAAATATCTCAACTTCAAGGAGTTTGTGAACAAACTAAAGCCAACAGGTGGTTCAAAGCACTTGACAGGTTACTTTCTCGTTTTTCTCACCACCTAAGGAACAAGTTTACTGCCTTAATTTCACATTTCTTAAGTTGCGCTCAGTCTGCGTGTAATTCAAGTGCGATTTATAAAACAAAACTCGCGCCATGCCAAATGCGATAACAAATTTAATACATATAAGTACATATTATCAGATATGTTACGCATACAAATGTCAAATTGCTATACTGAGCACCAGCGCCGAATCGTCGCAGCGGATGCTCTGCGAAATGACAAAAGAATGTAGTCTGTCTGACGTTGAAGTCGTAGATAAAACAGAAATCTGCAGATAATTTGGATTTTATTATTATTTTTTATGATTTTATTTAAATTTGTAAATTTCAAGTTTCAGGATTATAGATGATTTTTATTTTTTTAAAAAGAAGTCATTGAACCCATTATCAAATAAAAAAACTAGTTATAATCATATACGAAATGAAAGACCAGGCGAAGATTATAAGCATGCGCTAGATAAAGATTTAGATAAAAATTGCATAATTTCCACATGGCTAGTGATTCCGCAAGGGTCAGATATCGCATGGTAAAATCACTCGCCAATTGTGCAAAACTCACAATCGAATTAATAATTCAATGAACGTTTATCGTATAGTATAATTTTAACGTTCTCATCTGTAAAATTTTAATCTCTTGTATATAAAAAAAGAGAAGCAACCAAATCAATTCGCCGACGATAATCAACAGTAGGAAACTAAAAAATACTCTCATTGAACGCAAACCACGAGTACAATATTCCCAAGTCGAAAACTCACATTACTCCCCATAACGCTACACCCACACACACACACGCCATACATCCCTCGAATAATGGAGTCAGCGTCAACGGTGCATCACATTACAGTATATATAAGCGACCACCGCCGACAAATTATCAGTTACCATAAAGGCTCTCCTTAATTGCTTTATGTGCGCATCCGTTACGCCGCAGCGAACCAAACGACCATATATAACATCAAGCTACTAGATGCACATCGGCTCGTTACGGCCCGGTAAACCCATATGTATTCCACACGATCGAGGCAAAAGTACACCATTATACGACTATAAGACACGATTCTTATCTCTCTCTCTCTCAATACTTATACATAGAACTATAACGCGCTTGGATAGCCGAGTTGGCTCTTCAGTTCTGCTGTGCCAATCGTCGCGCGTTGACGAAATCCGCGCAATAATAGTTTCTTCTCTCTCGCGAGTATAACGTTATTTTCTTTTCTCCAACTTTTAGTTGCCACCCGCGATAAATACATTTGAGCGAGAAAAACGACGTGTATACACGAGAATAGTTCCAAAGCGAGTGCTGGAGCAGAGAGCTGACGATATAGAGGGTAAACGCGCGAGCTTTTCTAACTCGGTGTAAAGTTATGTTATTGGGGAAATTCTTTTAGTCGCGCGCGCGCGCGCCCGGATGTAATTTACGAGTAGTTTGAGAAAGGGATTTCGGGGAAGTTTTTGCTGCTGGTTCGAATTAAATTAGAATTTTTGTTCTACTGCGCGAAAAGTTTCGAGTTTTATCGTGGTATTTTGATATATATATATATGAATTTTTCTTAAGACAGTGAACGAGAAGGAAAAAAAAAAAAAATCGCCAATGCAGGACTTGAACGATGAGGAGTGAACATGAGCTATAGTCACGGCACTAATGATGCCAGTGTTGAGTGTGGTCGTTTGGTCCAGATCGATGGTGGTGAGTTACTGTTTTTTTTCATCAAAGAAAAAAAAAACACAATACTTTTCGCGCAAACGTATAACTCTCAATGAATTAAACGTCGCGCGTACATAAGTATAGCCCATTGTACGTTTCAGCAAACTCGCCGCGATAGATTATCTCTATCTAGTGCACTTTATGTCACGGTTGCACATTGTAATCGCGCGTGAACTTTATACGCCGACGCTGCATTCCGAACTATCGACTTATCGGGGAATCGCCATTGGAGTGACACACTTTGTGTTTTTTTTTTTTCGTATACAGTGGTGTGTATAGCGCTTGCGAAATCGTTGTTTTCTATTGTGAGCGATGAGCTTTTGTAGGTACCGAGAAGCTTCCGGGGGAGGAATCATCCGGATTGAGGATTCAGGTGCTGAGTGTGCTGAGGCAGAGGGATTGCAAGTGGATTGTGTTCTTGATTTCTTGCAACAGCGTGGTAGTGTATTACTTGTGGAATTGGTCAACTTCTACTGAGAGTCTTGGTTAGTATGATCTAATTTAAGAACCTAACAAACTCAACTTAAAAAAAAGTCTCTTCAAAATCACTCATCCAACTATATAACGAAAACTTCAAATTCACAGCCCTTCTCGCCTACGTAAACACGGTAGTCTTCAACGTTTGCGCTCTGGCGGTTTGTCTGATTTCCATCTGGGTGGAGCAGAATACTTTACAGCAAAGCCAAAGATTCTCCGAACTCTGCAGTGGTCTATACAAATCCAAACCACAGCCGCAGCAGCAACGATGGGCCAAGTGTCAGAGATCATTTTCAGCGCCGTCAGCTGTCGTCTACGACCTCAAGGATTCGATCTCGGTATTGGGCTTGGAAAAGTACGAGGTTCTAGCCTTACTGGCTTCCTCTTGTCTTTCGCTCATCGTGGCGTTACTCGTTGCTATCGATGCTATTGCTAGGATTAGAGACCAGCCCGTTGTCGTTCACGAGTAAGTAATTGAGTATCGATTCTTGTTATTCATTTTGTTGGAAATTTTATTTATCTGTTTTCACTGTGAATAGCTGAAAATCGACTACAAATAATACCGCGAAAAAGCTCGCTCTGACGCAAATAATTAAATCTATGTATATGCGTGAGACCGGCGATGGCTCCGTGGTAAACCACCTGCCTCCCGGTCAAGGGGTCGTGGGTTCGAGCCCCCATCAGGGCGATCAGTTTTTTCAGATCCGATGGAAATCTTACTCACGACACCGGGTTTGAGAAAGGCGTAGGTGTGATGAGCCTACCCTGGAAACTTTCGAACGCTAAAATTCATCTAGAAACACAACACGATACGTTGTGAGGCCATGAACTTTCGAGTTCGAAAAAGCCACCCATTTTTTTTTTTTTTTTTTTTTTTTTTTTTTTTTTTTTTTTTTTATGTATATGCGTGTTTATTTACATCGAATCGTTAGCCGATTAAACAATCTTAAAGAGCTTTCCGATAAAGCTCGCGCACTGAATAATAAACTAGCTTGAATTCCTCGACTAATCTCTCGAACCTGGTATTATAATCACGGAAAATCTCACCGGAATGCCGCGTAGTATAAAAATTGCCGATTCAAACGGCTTTACTATACTTTACACACACAGCTTCGGCTCGAGATAAAAAAAAAAAAGCTTTGGCGCGATGACCTACGACCTCGAAATTATACCTCTTTATCTCTCTCTCTCTCTCTCTACACGAGTGAGTGAGAGAGAGAGAGAGAAAGAAAAGAAGTACAGTGTCCGCGCAGCTGCACGCTCGAGGCACGCGCTTATATTATCGCTTATCTGTGGGCGAATAATTATTGTTTTCTCGTCCCTAAGGAAGAGCTTGCGCACACGCTGTACCGATAAAGTCGTACTGCTCGTTCTTTGGATTGTGATAAAGCATGCGGAGGAGATATTGTTATGTAAACATTGTTTGCTGCAAGCTTTTGTATTGACGTCAAAATAGAATAATCGCATTGTAATTCTAGAGGCCGATTGGGACTGGGAGCTATTCTGGGATTAGTAGCGCATCTAGGGACGATCATTGGACATCCGGATGCAGGTTTGAATCATGTGGTCTGCAAAGCTCTACCTTGTCCTACGCTCAAAGGTGTCAATCCTATTCTCGGCAGTAACTTCATCAGCTTCGTTATTTTGTGCGGTGTTCATACGGCTATACACTATTGGTGAGTATATATAAATATAAAATTTAATTTGAGTTGTATACTATAATACGTTACACGCTTGTGAAATTTACAGGGAGCTGTACACCGTCGATACAGCGGCGGCGTTTGCGGTCATCGGTCTGACTGTGGCGTCAATGTTGCCACTTGCATTTTTCACCGCTTCGATCATACTTCAGGTGAGAGAGTGCTGTGTTCGGTGTGTTTTCGACACTAAAAGTTTCGCCGTAGGGAATTGCTTCGCGAAGTATCGAATCGTTGCGGTTTGTTTCGAGGGACAGTGATTTGAACTGTGGACATTCTCGCGAAGTTGTTTATACTGCTGGCTGTTGGTAAAGTGACTGCGGTGTTGACGTTTAGTCTTTTGATGACGAATTTGATACACGCGGTATTTAGCGAAAATTGTGCGTTACCTATTTAGTTCGATGATTTGGCTAAACTATAGGACGCTTTTGAATCGTGTAAAATGCAGATATGTGTCAAATTATTCAGTGCACAAATAATGATTAAAGTAGACCTTTTCAAAGAAATTATTAAACGAGAGTAGATTCATTTGTATACAGCTCGTCGTGTATGCACAGAGTTGTCATTATTAGAACAGTGGTAATACGCGCTATCCGTCAGGTAAGCCGCTAACAAGGTTAAGGGGATCAGATGAATTAAATATAGAACGTGTATCTGTGATACTCTCATCGGTGTTGGGGAATCTCGTCCGACAGCTCGTACCGGCTATCTACAAGAGAGCTTGAAAGCTCTTGTTTCTTAATTAATTTTCTTAATTAAAAATTTATCGGTTTTATTTTAATCAAAGGTTTTTTTTTTTAATTTTTCAACTTAATTAGGTCGTTACTCGATTTTGCAGAATCGATTCGAGGCAAAATTAACAAAAGCTCTTTTTCATTATTACAGAAGCTATCTCATCACATGAGTGAGCAGCTCGACAAGTGCTTACGCGAAGCACTGATCATTGATGGCGTTCTGGAATTCCGAAACGAGAGATTCTGGACAAAGTCCTTTGGAAAATTGGTAGGTCATTTAAAATTAAATTAAAGCTCTAATAGGCATTAATAAAAAAACGTTTGGTTACAGGCCGGTAGTCTGGAGGTACGCGTGAGAAAAAATGCCAACGAACACTACGTCCTCC
The DNA here is from genome assembly GCA_012977825.3 of Pteromalus puparum. Lineage (NCBI taxonomy): Eukaryota > Metazoa > Arthropoda > Insecta > Hymenoptera > Pteromalidae > Pteromalus > Pteromalus puparum. Next base: position 3,622,858 of record CM053168.1, on the reverse strand, counting down.
AAAAAGTCATGCAGAGGCTGTCGGAAGTAGTGTCAACCCTAAACATTCAGGAGTTTCGAGAACCTAGTTTCTTGCAGTCTCGCAACTCCTTACCAGAGCTGCTTCCTCTAGAATATTACGTAAACGAACTGCTTCAGAATAACGTCTCCAGAGAAGAAAAGCTGGAGACGAAGAAAGAGGAGGAGGTGATACATACCGTAAGGATCGAAGATATTCTCGGTACGAAGGAGAATCAGGTGCGCAGACAACATGCAACGGCGACATTGTTGCGTAATACAGAAGATTTTGCGAGGCCTCACAAGAATTATTTGTACAGAAACGTGCCAATGACGAACGCGTTGTTACTGGGGAGTAGAAGGGATCTGGACGATCTGAAGTGCAATGCCAAACTTCACTGCCAGCCTTGATTTCTTTAATTATAATAATTTATATGTATATTCCTCTCGTTTGTACGGAAACGTACAAACAAACGTCAGAGGCCTTTCTTAAATATTCATGACACACGATACAGGCGTAAAATACACAGCTATGCGAAATCGAAAGTAATTGGCGCTCTATAGCTTTGATGTGAAATACGCGCGGATAAATTTTGTAAATTGGCAGAGATGAAATCAGCGCATTTTTATTCTTACCCAACGACGATACGATGTATATTTAATTAAAATGTATATTTCTGCGACATAAATACATTTTTACGAAGAAAGTTCTTAGTCACTCGCATACAAGAATCTCAAATTACCACTAAGTTAATTTCGCTCAACGTTTCCATTCCTCGACAGCGCGCGACAAAGCAAGCACAATAATCAAATAGATTCTCAATTCAGCGATCCTCACGCTGCAGACTCTAAGAGCCTCTGAACCTACATCACAGCTCGTTAAGTGTGCGCTAGAATATATAATTAAAAATGAAAGTCGTGCGCGATGCAGCTACGACGACAACGACAACGACGGAGACGGAATTTAGCAGCGAGCGAATTGCCAAGCGAGAGAAGTGAGAGTGCCCCACCAAAGAGAAGTGAGAGAAAGAGAAGCTTTAGACGCGCATAATATATATAGGGAAGCCGATCGGCGGCAGTAGCGGCAAGTCAATCGATTTCTAATTAAGTGTCCCGCTTGACACGTTTCGAGACCGTTGCACTGGCAAATCGCGACGACTTCCGCGAGAGAGACGCGTTGGGTGAATTATTTGCGCTACAGCTTTTACGTAATTTTGGAGATTTATCGTGGCCGTATTAACGAGCAGCGTTGCTCTTTTTCTTCTGTATTATAACAATGTGGAATATAGTGTTATTTTAAAACGTAGTTTCCTGGCGAGTAAGCGCGAAATTTACGAGTGAGTTAATAAACTTCCCCGAGCCACTTATCGGCTCAACCATACGTTGATATACGGTTCTTAAACATTACGGCGCTTCTCCTGCATTCGATCTGTTATAAAGCAAATACGCGTAAAAAAGTTTCTTTTGAAAGATACAGTCTCTCAAAATTCATCAAACTTCGTATTCCCATCAGAATTGCAGTCAAACTCGTAAAAACATTTCAGACGTCGACGACGTGTCATCGCATTCAAAGCGCGCAAAAAATAATGACGCATCTACGAAAGCGAAAATCTGTTCCGGCACAGTTTCCACTCTCTTTTTGGCATTTCCTTCGCCACGACTTTGCATATCGACGCGCGTTGCGGAGATGAGTACGCTGCAGACAGTGAAATTTCTCTCTCTCTCTCTATCTCTTTTTCTCCGTGACTCTTCGCTCTTGTATATACATCTATATAATACTGCTTTTTTCGCTTTGAGAGAAACTACGATCGCGTTTTTTTTTTCGGTGGAATTCCCGCGGATTAATTGCTACTCGTCATCACGGCGTTTTCACCGTCGGAAGATTTTTCTCTTGCGCAAAGAGTCGCAGGTGCATATCGATGGTGTCGTCACGTGAATTAATCACCTGTTTGATTACCATAATTGAGTAATAGCACACATAAAGTTACGTGTAATATATGCACAAGGTCACTTTCTAGGAGAAAAAAAAAAGATTTAATATAAAAAACCGAAAATCTTTCATTTTCAAAACAGCCCATAAACATCTATCCTGATGCGAGAGCGAGAAGAGAAAAAAGGCGCTATCGGTGCGCACAATCGCGAGTTTCTCGCATTTCCCTCTCGTTTCTCTCTATATATATGTATACTTATAAGCTCGCAGGAAGAAAAAAAGGACGAGTGCGCACAGCTGCAGCAGCCGCTACACATATATGAAAGTCAATCTTTTTCGTAACGGCAGCAGTAGCGGCGATCGTAAATTTCCCACCGCAGATGGTACTACACGCATATACCGGTACCCCTATACATACCTGCATATTGAGATTGGTGAAAGTCGCGCGAGCCTTTGATCGAGCTGATTCGCCAGTTATATTGGAAGATGCTTTGCATGTACGTAGTCACCTACGTGTATATATACGTAATTTATGATGCGGCTGCGAGCAAGAGTGGGTTTGTTTATATGCGTAGGTGTGAGAAAAAATAATTTACGGGCTATTAATGGTCAGCTCGTGTCGAGAGACGCTATGAATGGGAATTCATAATGGAATTTCGTAGGTGGACAACGTACGTATATATGCGTGGGTTATACGGCTTACGCGCGAACGCGGCGCGGAAGAAGAAAGCGGGATTTATGCACTGTAAAATTGAGGAATGGAATCACTTGCACTGGATGTATGCGGAATTTACGAGGGAATCCGTGTGCGGAGTCTCTCACCCGACAGAGGGATGGTGTGTAGTGAAAATTTATACGTCCTTTAGAGTGAAAAATTTGCTGTTTTCAAAATTGTCTACAGCATACACGGATGTATACCAGGGTAGAGGATTTTCTTTTTTTTTTTGCGAATGTGTGATTTTGCATTTTTACATTATATTTTATGTATTTGAATAAGATAAAATGTGTAATATAGAGCTCGCTGTATCATCATTAAAATTCAACGTATAAAGGTGCGTAATTAAAAATTATTCGGTGCAATAAAGCTCGGTAATTTTGAATATTCCGCGCCGTGTAACGTGATTAAAACCTGCCATCGAGATCGCGAAGAATTTCAGCTCGGGCTCATGCACGCGCGTCATAAAACGAAAATTTTCATTAAAAATCCTCTCCCTCTCATATTATAAATCACACAGCGTCGTCCTAAAATAATAATCCAAAATTAAAACCCCGCGAAATAATCCTCAAAGCCCTAGATTACCCATTTTTCGTAAAAGCTTTTTTTCCCAAAGGTCTCTCTCCATTCCTCTCCGCTCGCAGACATATTTCATTTACACCGCGTTTACACAAAATCCCGTACAAAAGAAGAGCTGCATCGGCCGTCGAATCAATACTTCGAATTGTAAAAAACACTCGGCGTAATCGTCTGCTCTATATAAATGAATCGTCAGACCATCACTTTTCGCAAGCAAGTAACGTGTCTTTCAAAAAAAAAAAAAAAAAAAAAAAATCGCGGAAAAAATAGGGGTAAAGCCAAGCAATCAGCGCCAGCTTTTTTCGAACGTGCAGATGACGCGATATGTGTATAATATGTGTGTGCGTAGTGCGAAAAATGAATTGTCTGCATAGTGGTATCGCAAGGACAGGACAAAGCTTTTCAGGCTCTGTATACTTGACAGGTTTTTCGTTATGCTCATTTTGCGGCGAGGTGCTCTGTGTCTTTTCACCCCAGAAATGCCGGGCCAGGGCTCACTCTACGGGATTTTCTTCGTTTTTCGGCCCCCTTTAAACCTATGGGGTCTAGATTGCTGAGAAAACGGTCGAAGGTATCGAAAAAGCCCAAAGAGTCAAGCCCAGAAATACACGATTTTCGAGGTCCCGTTTCGAGGCGACTCTTCGACCCATAGCAGGGCTTGTGCCAGGGCTCACTCTACGGGATTTTCTTCGTTTTTCGGCCCCCTTTAAGTCCATGGGGTCTAGATTCCTGAGAAAAGGTGGATAGAGTATATTAGACGTGAAGTATAAACGATAGTTGGAAATGTCATAATGCTGTGATTCTCAGAAATGCTCTGAATGCACGCAATATATAATAAACGTCGGAGCGAATTTTAATGAAAGTTTCGCGAATAAAAAACGTCAACAGCTGAAAATAAATGTATATGTATAGGTGACAAAATCAAGTTGGTCCGTTACTTGCGCGTTATGTGTACAAGATACTTATATACATTTACACATCTGTGCCACATTTTTCTGCTGCTCGTGCTCGCGCGGCGCGACCCTTTCGCCATGGAAGAAAGAGAAGATGAACTGAAAACGGGAAATTGGGTCACGTTCGATCGCGGACATCGTATAGTAGGCGCTTCGCAATTGCGTTACTTTTACGCGAAACATAATGTGCGCGACGGCCTTTTTCCGCGTCGAAACTCGTCGTAAATTTTCTTTACACTATATTATAACGAATAAGTTTGAGCAGAATTATTTTAGCAGAGATATGTATAACGCGTAAAGTTAAAATTCAAATAAATCTTTCGCACGTTTCGTTGGCTTTTTATAAGCCACTGAGTTGGATAACAATTTTCGTATATGCTTCAAGGAGATAAGGAGGATGTACATCGTATACCGCGTACGCGCGTACATTCGCTAATTGTACACTCGGCGGTAAGGTATTCTTGCGGAACGTTTTAAACTGAATGGCAACGTTGCCCGATTTTTGACGGGTTTTGACGGTTTTGACGATTTTAGATTTGCAGAGGTTATATGGGCCGGTACCGTCAAAAACTATGCGACGTTGCCATTCAGTTTAAAATGTTCCGCAAGAATACTTTATCGCCGAGTGTACATCGATCGCTAGCACCGCTTGCCATGAAATCAGCTTTATACACCCGTGCATGTGTATATAAAACTGCTCGATAAAAATTAATTTTGTGAAAATAGATGGCAATAATACAAGTTGTACACAACTCCTGGCAATTAAATTAATTCAATTATTTTTTTCGCGTTACACACACTGCACGGATTTACGGATGCTTTTTATATTTTATACACGTACGCACACGAGGGGAATACGTTTCGATTCATCAATTTGATTGGTTGCTAAAGAGCTCCGCCGACGCTCGTTTCTCGCATGACGAATGGCGCTTACGTACAGTATCACATACGTGTGCTCTTTTATACGGATACGTGTAAAAAAAAAGCGTAATCTCCCGAAATCACACATGTTTTTCATCGACACACCGATATTTCAACTTTAAACAACCTCGACCGAAGCGATTACTCAAACCGATGCGCAGCAGCAGCGGCGTCGCCTATACAGATAATTCTAAATAATATACACGCGAGAAAATTCGCAGCAGCAGCTTTTCTCGTCGTTGAAGTTTGCGTCCGCGGCGGGCGAGTTTTCAGGGCCGGCTTATCGATTAGCGCGTATAATTAAATTCGCCGTTGACTTTCCCGAGGGAAACTTTAATTTCCGCGCGCGTGGCTGAGCGCAAGAGGGAAACGACCCAAGTTTTCGGCGGCTTGTAAACCGAGGGAGAGAGAAAGAGAGAGAGCCAAGTTGGCAATTAAAGTCTGATTCGGGAGCAACTTTTTTAAACTTGACAAGCGCGCTGTACCGGCCGATGAATCTGGAGCGCGCCTGTGTATAGGCCAAAACGTTTGATGCTACTGCTGTATATATAGCTTTATAACCGAGGCGTGTGTATATGTATAGGTGCTGGCCTCTGAGGCCGAAAATTCATTAGCTTCGCAAACAGAACTTTCGCGAGAGCGGTTGAGCCAAAAAAGTTTTTCTTCGAGGAGCTGTGCGGATGTGGGGCGCAGAATGTATCTGTGGGTGTTACGAAGGAAGATCAGGGGGTGATAATCGTATGCTCTTATTTACGTATGTGCGACGCAGCTGTCAAATCCTATTTAAACAAAATAATCCAATTATTGTATAGCATGAGTGGTCCAACTAGCAGGTCTGACAAAGGGTAATATGCACTGAGCTCGCGGATTATGCTTAGGGAAATAGAAAAGCGTCTATGCGCCACCTATCTTCGCTGGCCAGAGACCCGGTCAGTCCAAAATTACATTGTTTTGATTTATCGAATTTCGAAATGCAACGTCTTGCAGCAGGTTCATTTTTACAAGGTACTGAAGTCTAGGAATGAGTACATTTCTCATTGAGGATGTGTTTGATTGATAAAATCGACATTAAAAAATATTCCGTATAGAGAATTATGTTATTATAACCTTATATCGAGAAAAAATTGAGCAAAGACGTTGTAATTCACCGAATATTGTTTACCGAATTTTCCCCCATGCCTAGCAACATATTTATGAAAATAAAACAGAGCAAACACTTACCAATAGCCTCCAACTCCAACACCTACATCACCTCAAGTATATGTATATATATCTCAGCCCTTGATCACACTGCAACCTAACCTATCCTCTTGCGCCACCTGCCGGCGCGCGCGTCTTCTCGGAAAAATCGAAGGAGCGACAGAGAGACAGTATACATATACATCGCAGCAGCAATAGCGTATACACATTGCGTCTCGCTTGCGCCGGCGCAGCAGAGAAGGAGAGCATCCGAGCAGAGCGCGAGCAGCAGCAACGCGCGCCAGTCTACCCATCGGCTCGGTGCTGGCCACCTCTCGTACCTCGTCCCGCCACTCAGTATGGCTTCGCCTGCCGGCGGGTAATCAGTGCGCGCCGCCTCTCTATCTCTCTTCCTCGCTCTCTTGCGTCGTGCATTGCTCATCATCTTCTTTTCCGCCCTTCCGATCCACCACATATACACATCAGAAGACTCGTATGCACTGCGGAGAAGACAAGGGACGATCCACTGCGTCGTGCTACTAGGTTATGGCGAATTTTCGAGGGGCGTGCGCGCGCTACTCTTTCGCGCAATAATTTCTCCGTAAATGCACGGGTTCTGCGCGTGTCGTTATAACATTTGTAAACAAAGGGAGAGTCAAGGCTGCATTGCATCCCAATAACTGCAGCACTCGCAAAGAGGTTATAAAAAGTGCCGGCGAGAGTTTAAAGGGACTTTTGGAGCGTCGCGCGCACGCGTGTGTCGATAGATACAGATATAAACTATACATTAGTTACTTTACAAAGAAAGAAGAGAAAAGATACGAGGAGAGATGCGGCGAAATGTAAAGATAGTGCTGCTGCTGTCGTGCGCATGGATGTCCGGCTTTGTTTACTATTACCACGCCACGAGAGACAACAAGGTATGTGCCGTTATACCGCCGGTATACTGCATGCAGTTGAACAGAGGGAGAAAAACGTGCTCGAGTGTACGCCACACGCTGCTGCACCGGCTCGTTGTGCTTGGCATTGTTTTACGCGCTTGCTTTTTCTCCCTCTTGTATTTTCAATTCGAGAGGGGGGTTTTCCCGGCCTATTTTTTCGGGAGCTTGATTGTTTTGTTTTCGGGGGCTTTTGTTCGAGGGGGATTCATCGGTGTGTTTTTTTTTTTTTTTGTTGCGCTAGTTTTTTTTCCCCGTCGTTGAGTATTTTTTAAGCGCGTCGGTTGATACGTTGGGTTCATTATGCGATAGGCGAGTAATCGGTTGGTTGATAGTGAATGCGTTTCGCGATGCGTGTGTGTATAGAG